>VXBP01010081.1:182248-328650 GCA_013400115.1 Rhinopomastus cyanomelas
CCAGGGTTTTCTTCCCCGAAGCCGCCTCATCCAGGAGCTGGGAGGGGAGGACGGCCCGGGAGAAGCTGCTCTTGTCTTCCTCCGGCTCCTTCCTCCACCGAACCTCCCAGGTCCGGCCGCTCCGGGAGAAAGAGCTCCCTCGGTTCTCCACCTGCCCGGTCCCCGCCTTAGGGACCGGACCTGCCCCCTCCCACCCCGCGGGCTTCTCCGAGACAAGGGGCTGACACAGACCCCTCTCCGGGCTTCTTCTCGCTGAGGACGGGCGGGGGCGATGACAGCGCCGGGGCCGGCAGCCCCAGGGGGACCAAGAGGGCCCCGCCAGCCCCCAGCAGAGCCGCTCCCGCCCAGCTGGCGCCGCCCGCCGCGGAGCTCCGGCCGCGGGAAGGGCCCCTGGGCGGCGGGAGAAGGAACGGAGGGAGCGGCGAAAGAAAGTTTCCACCGAGTGCGGACACAGCCCCGTCCCGCCCCGAACAAAAGAGCCGGGACCGGTGCCGCGGGGCGGGGGAGGACGCGGCTCCGCACGGCGGCTGCGAGCGGAGCCGAACCGAGCCGAGCACGGGGCTCCCCGCCCGGGACCTGCTTCGCGCCGCGTCCTTACCTGGCGGAGAGCCGGGGCGGGGCGGCGGGTCCCGGTTAGCTGGAGCGAGTGCCGGGAGCGCTCGGCGGGGACTCCGCCATGTCAGTGATGTCGGCACCACATGGGGCCCACGGCCGGCCCACGCTACCGCGCACTCTGGAGTAGAGGCTCCCGCCGAAAAGCCGCTCAGACGGGCGGTGGCGGCAGCGGGGCGCGGCAGCCTCCGTCTCCGACTCCTACCCCCGCCCCGACCAGGCGCCCCGCCCCGAGGCGGCCCCGCGCTGTCGCCCCCGCCCCGGCCGGGCCTGGTGGGAGGGTTCGGGGCGGTACCTGGTCGCGGCCGAGTTCGGCTACGCCGCCGCCTAGAGGGTCGTGGCGGGTTGTTCCGTGTTCTTCCGTCGTTGCTTACTCCCAGATGTCACCTCTAGAACAGAAATCACCCCCTGAGCCTCCTCCTTGCCTGGTGACCGTCCGCGGTGGTGGAGGTCGGTTCCTGCTGTCCCAGAAATGCCATTTCTGGCTGGGAAAGCTCCTTCTCAGCACGGTTGAAGGCTGGGTCTGCCGTGCTTCCCTATAGGCATCTGTTCTGGGGTGCTACAGAGGAGCCCTTGCTCCCATCAATGTTATGGTTCCTATGTTTCCACCAGTTGGGAGTGAGGAGAATCATAGAATGATTTAGGTTGGAAAAGACCTTTAAGATCATAGAATCATATAATAGTCTAGGCTGGAAAAGACCTTTAACCGAACCCCAACCATCAACCCAACCATTAACCCAACTGTACAGATCCCACTGTTAAACCCTGTCCCTAAGCGCTGGATCTACACAACTTTTAAACACGTCCAGGGATGACGATTCAGCCTCCTCCCTGGGCAGCCTATTCCAAGGCCTGATGACCCCTTCCACATAGAAGTTTCTCCTAATGTCCAATCTAAACTTCCTCTGCCACAACTTGAGGCCATTTCGCTTGTCCTGTCACTTCTTTCTTGTGAGAAGGGACCAACCTCCACCTTTCTACACCCTCCTTTCAGGCAGTTGTAGACAGCAATAAGGTCTCCCCTCAGCCTCCTTTTCTTCAGACTAAACAGCCCCAGCTCCCCCTTAGCCAAGAAGTTTCAGGCAGTGATTTCCAGAGCTGAAGAAATGCTCTTTAAATTGCTGTAGCCCAAAGGAAGAGAGGTTTAACCCCCGGCTCTGGAAGGGAGCCTTGGGGACCACAGTGGTCATTTACCCCTCAGTGCTCCATCCAAGCAATGTGGGAACCATGACTAGACCTTTAATCTGGTAACAGGAAAAGCTTAAAATAGGACTTGGCCTCACCCACACCACAATCACAGCCACACTATGAAAGGTCTTTTGATTTGCCCCTAGTCCTTGGGCCAGCTCACCTTCCTCCACAGAAGCTCATTACCCACACCTCTTGTGTTCTGCCTTCTCGCCATCACTCTATTCTTCAGTGTTATTTTTCCTTAAAACTTTTCTCAGCAGTTGATATACTTTATCCACCAGAGCAAGGTTTCCTTTCAGAAATAAAAAACCCCATGGAATATTAGGCAGCCCAGGTGTTTTTTCATGAGCTTCCATTAAAATATCAACAGAAGGAGTTTTTCCCATAGGACTTCTTGATGTTCTACTTCTTGTTGGAACTCACTACAGAAAAATTTGGTTTAATTCAGTTAAACCAAAACAGCAGGCCAAACTAAGCTGTTTGTTGAGAATTTTTTTTATTCTTTAGCTGACAAAAACACTGAAAAATGAAAATAAAGTTATCAGAAACAGATAATTCCTGTGGAAAAAAACCCCAAATGAGCATTTTCCCATGGGAAAGAAGTTTCAATGTGAAATGGTCAGCCAGCACCAAGTATTGTTCATCCTGAATTGCAAAAAAACTTTGGTATTGAGTGAAATCTGAAAGCAGAAAAAAATGTTTTATTAGTGACCCCAAAACACACAGACATTTTGATGATCCTGGATTGAGTTACAGAGTCAGATGAGATTATTTCACTAGGGTGGTAAAGCCTTTGCTTGGTCTCACAGACTGTTTTCTGAAGGAAGAGATGGAGAAAAGAGACGGACTGAGTGAAGTTGTTGGTTTAGAAAGGAAAAAATCATTTATGTGAGTTGGAAAATAACAGAAAAAGATGAAATGTAAACAAAATCTCACCTGAAGAAAACAAAGAGGAGTAAGGAAGAGGAAGGAAGTGAAACCGCAGGACTGGTTTGTAGCTCTTCTACCCAGTGGGTCAGGGAAAGGCTAGGTCTCCATTTCAAGAGTGGCAGCAGAGGTTCCTGGGCCTGGGACATTTCCAGCCTCACCTGGAGCTCCAAAACAGAGTGAAGCTTCTCCTTTGAGCACTTTTCATTCAGCCATGCTGCCTGACGAACAGGAAGAAAAGACACAATCAACAGCAACTGTAAACTGTTTTGGTAGACATGGGCATGGCTTATAAACTGAGAAGAAGGGCACGGGAGAGGGAAGCAAGGACTGTTTTTCCACAGAAAGTTTCTACATAAATACCAGATAAAACAACTCCTTTAACAGTCAGCTCTTCCTACATGAGCGTTAATCAGACCTGGAGGAAACGTCTTTTGCCCCTGACAAAGGAAAAGGATTAAGTGGTGACACAGCAGGGACAGACAAATTATCATGGAGAAAATGGCTGACCTAAACTGTCATCCAAGTAAAGAGAGACCAGAAAGCCATGAACTTAACTTCTCTGTTTTGATGAGTCTGGAGGCTTTTTCAATGACATGCATATTTTCCTTTTATCACAGTGAGATCTTTCTGTTTATTCAGGAAGCAAATGGCATCAGAAACTGAACAGTGTGTCTCTTCTGTCTCCCCTCCCATGTGTTGCGGAGGTGCAGGATAAAGGGATGACGCTGTCTCCTTCCTTGGCCTTTCTATTGGATCCATATCCCCTGGACAGTCATTCCCAAGCTTCAGATGCACAACACCCAGACAGAAACTTTTAACTTCTTTCCAGCAGTAATTGTTCAGCCATCACAGAGCAACAATTTAGGCAGTGTTGACTGGGGCTAGATCCAAACCAATTCTAAAGCCTGTATTGTGCCATCATCCCCGTCAGCCACCCCCTCTTATTTGGTAACAAATCCCAAACAGAGGTCTTGTGGAAACTCTCTCCATACAATTGAGATGTGGCCTTGGAGATGAGATATTGTTGTAAAGGCTGTAAAGACAGTTTAGCCTCACAGGACACTTTCCCTTGCATTTCTGATGGGATTCAAGTTAAACTTTTCATATTTCCACAAAATGCTGCTTCTGTATTCTGGAGGGCAGGCAGGTCCTGGTGTCAGTGCTGTTTGACAGTGTAGAGAGAATGCTTTGAGTGATTTATTTGCTGAATACTGTGTTGGTTTTTCTACCTGGGGTGTACTGCCCTCACTCATTTTAAATACCACATAACACCAACATATAGCGTGGATGGTTCTGCTCAAACACTGGCTGGACTGTGGCTGCAGGACATTTCTTTCCATGTGCATTATTGCATCCCTGAGAAGCCAAGGGCTTCTCAGAAGCTGGCTCGAGACCTAGCGTCTAACAGATTAGTCACCAATAGCAAGAGTTCTGGGTTCAGACTCTTACTCTCAGGGCCAGCAGCAACTTGGATGGAGAAAGAGATGTACTAAGCCAGAAACACTGTAGGTGACCCCTCAGAAGGCTGAAGGCAAGCATCGCAGCATCCCTCACTTGGAGTTCACTCTACCAGGGGAAGGCCTCTGCAAGGTGAGGAAAGGATGCTCAAAGCAAACAGCTTACAGAAACCTCTGGAACAAAATTAGATAGCACCTCTCTTTCCTGCCCCTTGTGATCACCTAACTTACTCATTCCACAGAATACAGACAGGACCAAACTATTTCCTTGTCTGCTTACTAAACCCTCTTCAGGACCCTTGTCTTGATTGGTCACAATCCATTAAAATTAGTGCAATTTAAACAATCAGGTATTCAAAATCTTCCAGAACAGAAGTCTTGTCTAATTCCTTTATCTGAAAAAATGAAAGCTAAAGGCAGTTTAGATTGTACAGCTTGAAATGTGGTTAATTCCTTCAATCTTTGTAATATTTTGTTTTCAAGAGAGTGCCCATAATGACCAGCATGAGCAAGAAGATCTGGGTAAGCACATGTGGTTCACAGTTTATAATGGTCACTTTTACTGCAGGGAATCCACAATTCTGCAGGATGCTCTTTTTAAATAACTGGGGCATGTAAACATGAACATGCACCAGGATTTATCTCTGTACCTCTCTATTTAGAGGAAATGAATGCCAGTTATTCACTGAGTTATTCAGTGAATATGGTTTTGCATTCATGAACTGACTGAGTTTGGGGAGAAGTTTGTGTTCATGGTATTAATTTGCACATTTTCCCGCCTTTTAGGAGAGAGGTCAGTATTTCTCATGCTCAATAGCATGTGCAGAAATTAAGTGCCCAAAATCTTGTTCTTGGGATAATATCAAAGGATTAATTTTTGTAAGGGTCTGGGGTAAAATTGTCTGTTTCTCGTGATAGTGGAGTGCATGGTAACTGCATTGCATGTCAGTCTGTGACAAAACCAGTTACCAAGTGGACATCCTTTTATTACATTTAATGGGCAAGTCCTTAATTTGGTCTCAGAATCCCTCAGACTACTACTAGGCTGTAAATATGCCCAGTTAAATGCTTCTAGATGTCACTAAAGATGCTGGGACATCACCAGCAGCTGGAAGAGGCCCTGTAAACACCAGAGCCCTTATTCTTAAGAATGTAATTTCCAACACATCAGAAGTTGTTGTTTGTCAGGGATGTTATTCTATTAGTTGTTCCTTAAGCTTTACAAGGGCAGCATGGAAAGAAAAGGTTCCTGATGCCCTCTCTTCCATGAGAAGCACCATTGTCTTCATAATTGGTCTGCTTGCAAAGCAAGGACTTACACAGGGCATTTTTTACATTTTTTTGTCTACGTTGGTTTTATAAGTTTAAATAAGTTCCCATCTGCCAAGAGCTTCCAAAGAGCCCTGGCACTTCCCCAGTTCAAGAAGCTTGCCACGAAGATTACACACCAGTTGTGTTTATTCAAAACAATAACTTCTGACCACTGTGCCAAAAGAAAATACTCTCATTTATTGTCTCGTAATCACGCATCTCCGCAGTGTTAATTCCACTTTTGCCAACAAGAAGGATGTTCCTTTTGATATTTTACAACTATTTCAGCTAAATCTCCTTAACACTGTGCAGCTCTTTGGCTTGTTGGGTTTGCTTTGGTTTTGTTTTGTTGAAAGCTCTTGTTTCAGTGCAGGCTCTAAAGAAAACAAAGCAGGATTGCTGCATTGTTAAAGCCAAGAGTAAGGCCATGAAAAAAAAAAAGAAGAAAAAAATGTTCTTGGAAGATTTTGTCGATTGGTATTCATGAAACAGCTGGAGATGAAACGCACAGCACTAATCCTGTCCAGTTGCTCCTGGTCATGTTGCACATTCAGGAAATTCATAATTAGGTGGTTATATCCCCAGTGTTTTCCCTACAGCACTCTTTACAACCAGCAATTTATCTCTTCTTGTCGTTAAAATAAAGAAAACAACAAAAAACCCAACTACAAAGGAAGAAGAGGGGGAGAAAATACAAGCAGGAATGACTTAAAATATGCTTAATAGTTTCTTCTCACTGTAAAAAAAAAAAAGAAGGCAGATGTTGGCATTTCTGCACATACCAGCAAACTTCAGCTGATCCACTGCCCTTTTCTATCACAGTACTTTTCCTCTGCGCTGAAAATCCTTCCTCTCCACAGTATTTATTTTACTAGTTAATTTTTTCTCTTTCCTTGCCAGTCCTGCACCCGCTTTCCTGTAAAGGGCAGCCACACCTGACAATTTAGAAATAAACGCTTTAGTAAGTAAACATTTATTTTTCCTTCCGAGTGGAAGCACTATACATGGGAATTTTATTCCTAGGCTCCCGTCAAGGTTTCAAGTGAATTCCTAAGTAGTCTCTGCTCTTTATTTGGATTTCTCTAGAGGTACCACTGCAGCTTTCTGCTGCACATTGGGCATCTTCATACTGTGTGCTCCAAATGGTCAAAAATTCTTATTCGTTTGAAATCAGGCAGGGTACAACTTAAAGGATTTTTCTTTCTCTTCTTTTCATAGCCTTTAAATAGAACAGCCTTATCTACTGTTAATTTCATACATATGCAACAGGGAGATTTTTGAATACAGGGCAATAGATGTGAAATGTTGCAGGCTTTGGAATTAGGCTGTTACCAGTGACTCAGCAGCTTTGTGCTGCAAGAGCAAAGCATTAAATATACCTTTTTAAAATAATCATTAGTACTGATTTTTTTCCCCCAAAACAGTTGTCTTAAAAAAGCAATTTGGAAAACCAAAAGGACGACTACTTAGATACCAGTGCTAGTTAAACTTCAGGAGTTTCCATGCCTGTGATTAGGGAGCTACACCAGTGGCTCAGAAATATGGCTTTTCAGAGATTAAAAAAAACCCACAGCAATTTCATCATGCTTGCAATGAACGCACAAATAACTTTAAAATAACAAGAGTCATAAAGTCCTCGGTGCTGGAATGGCAGTTCCAGCCCCTAGATCACGAGATTCCCATAAATCCCAGCAAGAGGTTAGGGAAGATCCAGCCCTTATCCCAGCTTTCTTCCTGATGCTTCTTATCCAGGGGAGCCACTGCGCTGTTGCTCTGTGCTTGTGGTTTCCTTCTCCTTTCAGAATTTTGCCAAGTGTATTTTAGTCACAAAGGCAGCAGAACAACACCAATATGTCTACTTTTTTTTTCTGTAGCCATCAGTGAGCATCTCCAGTTCCCTGGCTGAGTGTGAAAGCAGAAGGCTCACTGCTTCTGAACGGAGATGCCCAGTCGTGCCTCACCAAAAACTCTATATATCTGCAATAAAAAAAGATACTTAATGCCAGGCAGGAGGTTCTCACCAAGAAAAGTGTCACCATGTGATGCTAATAAAACCATAACAAGCATTGAACAATTAAAGAAATCCTCAGTTCAGATTCCTCTTCATCAATGACTTTTCCACGCTTTCCCCAAACAGAAGAGAAATCGATAAGACATTGCTTGTGAAAAGCAGTCACGGTTTTAAAAATTATTTACCGAGCTGCTACCTTTTCCAGACTTAAAAGGTAAAGCCTGAGATAATCTATCTTTTCAAGTTAATAAATAATTGAGTTCGGAATATAAATGTTTTGGTATGGCCTTGGAAAAACCTCTCAGTTAACCATGCCTCAGGGTAGAATGATTTAAAAAATGATGATTCCTTTACAATTCTATTACTTCTTTTATCTGCAATAAATAGCTAGGCTTGGCCTCTTCATCATGCTGTGTCACACACACATTATCACACCTAAATCCTACCCACATTTAACATTTAGTTTTTTCAAAAAGCGAAGATCTAGCAGCAGGCCCTAAAGGGAAGCAAACCCTGGGATTATTTTTGACTGAGGGAGAAGCAACCCCTACAAACACAACCATCCAGGCAGCATGTGGTCTCAGCTCCCGCCCCACTGAGTGCACCCTGTCAGACCACAGCAGCACTGCGCAGTGATGTGAAATCAAGTCCACTTCAGCCTCAGAATGCTCAATGGCTGATGTGTTAAAGATTAACTTGTGTCTCACTTGAAGACTGACCACAAGTCTACCATGGAGCTGGAGGAAGGATGGTAGCAGGCTAAAATAGGAAGGGGAGTAGATCATTCAGAGGTTTCTGCTGCTGCTTTTCTTCTAAACCTTGAAGATTAGGACAATTTAAACAAATACTGAAGTGACAGGAAAGCAAATGGAACTACTTTCATTACCCATACAATGCTTATGTGAGGGTTAATTGTGGGTATTCATAAAATGCTTTGTGATGTCCAAAAGAAAGTTGTTAAAGGAAAAGTGCCATAAAAATGCCAATTATTCCTGCTATAAGTATGCCATATACAATCAAGATTAAACAAAGACAATAGAAGGATTGACAAAGCTTTCGTACGCATTTCAGGTGTTTCTTATTCCCCTCTCCCCACATTAATTCAGCCTTGGAAATGCAGTTATGAAATAAAGACCAATCTTCTTTGGGCTGCATTCTACCAGTTCCTCACCACAGATATCATGTATTTCTGTTTTCCTGAATTAAATTATCTGCAAGATTTGCAGTGCTGATTCCCAATGCCCACAGCTACCCTACATTTAAAGTGAAGCATGGCAAGCTCATCCCTGAGCCCCAGCCCAGAGTCCAGTCACAGCTCCTGGCTGGAGGCAGGGCACTTCTGGAGCTCAGCCCTGCCATGGAAGCACAAGTGTCTTGTGATTCTCCTGTCTGTTGACCCAACTCCATGCCACCAATTCACACACCGAAGCAGAAAAGATCTAAGTCTCAAGTGAAATTTCTACCTTGCCTTAAGCAAATTAAATGTCTCTGATGAAACTTGCTTAACCATGAACACCAGCGGATAAAGAGCTGTTGATGTGTGGTTTACACTGTCTCACCTGTGACAGCCGCACATCTCGCGCAGCAGCTTTGCAGCTCTCACCATTGACAGTCCCAGGCTGAGTGTCTCAACACTACAGCGCCTGGGTTTCAGTCAGTCCTTTTGGAAAGACCCAGATGAAGGGATTACCTGAAGTCCTAGGAGTCCAGCTTCTAACTCCTCTGTTTTTTCCTGGCTCTGTTTGCTGATGAATAATGATAGAAAAGGGCAAAGATGCCCCAAGAGCTGTGGTGTCCTTTCTCACAGACTCCATCTCATCTCACCTCACTCAAGACTGTAAAACCACAGTTACATGAGCTGTAACAGTGAATTTGTCTACTTCCAGATTCTTCTCAGCATATTTATCCCTGAGTGAGAATGTCTGTTGAATTTGTCTTGGTGCACAGTACAGGTCACATCAACATGACATCTTCATGATAACCCTGCATCTGCTCTGGGATCAACGTAGAGTTGGAGTAGAAGTGGTGGAGAGTGCCTGATCTGGCATAAAGCCTGCCTGTTCAAAGTTAATCCGTCAGAATTTTTAAAAATAAACTGGAACTGGCAGAGAGAGTTTAGACCACATAAATACTTGGTCTCTCATGGCAGCAGTTTTTAATCTTGTCCTGCCCCTTGTCCAAAAAAATAAATGTGTCATCACAGCACTCACTTAGTCCTTTGGTGTTGTGGTTCTTCTGTAGCTAATAAAATAGGGATTGCAGCATTTCTGTAACGCGATTCATACAAATTCCTCATGGAAGTGTGCACCTACTTGGAAGCAATACCAAGCTGATATTGATTATTTTTTGTGAATGGCCCAAAAATCCTCAGAGACTAACTTGAAAATGCATCAACACTTCAGAGCGCTTGGGGCATGTATTTATATTTAACTTTACTCTGAGATTAACATATTCAAATTAGACTTGGCATTTCATTACGAGATAGTTATATGAGTACCCTAAAGAATTCAGAATAATCAAGTAGGCACATGCAGGATCAGGGGCCAAAATGGAGTTATTTGGAAAACAATGCTACAGCGTAAAGAAAATCCAGTGATGAACGCTAATTTCAGCGAATGCTCAAGATATGCCTGTAACTCATTTTACACATCTCGTATAATGGAACATGTGGGAAGACAAAAAGTGGCAGTTATTCTTTTTGTGGGAAGGTTTGAGTTCCAGAGACTTGTTTTTTTTAAGTCTTAGTAACTCACCTCTTTCTGCAAGCTTGAACTTGATCCTGAAAACTGGTCAGTTTTATTCATTGATTGACTTAGTCAGCTCCGTTTAGTAATATTTTAAACATAAGTTACTGGTTCTAAAAGTTAAAACTCTTGCAGTATGCAAATTGTACACCCAAAACTTACAAATCTACAGTGATCAAGGGATGCAGGAAATTAATTTCAAGTAAGCTGCTGCAAATCCTACATTTTAAAGAGACGAAAGATGTTTCTAAAGAAGAAAAACGCACACATTTGGGGGGTTTATGTTAGACTGATTAAACCATCAGATGTTTTCTCCTCACTTGGGACACAGGTTAAGTGAATTAAAGTTAAGAAAGTAAGAGCAGAAGAGATTTTAGGCAGGTAAACTTTCAGATAAGCTTGTTAACAGCTGATTGCTTTCAAAGACCTACATTTTTACTGGGATTTCATTAAAGAAGCTCTGTTCCCATCACCTACAGGTTTAAATAAGTTTCTGCATGCTGTCCAGAACACACAGCTTGTAGGAGAATGTCAACAGGACCAGAAGAGCAGACAAACCAGGTTTGAAATCTGGGATGGGATGAAATGAAATGATCTTTTGCTATCTCCTGATTAATTACTTTGACAGAAACAAGCTGCTTAATAAAGTTTCTTTAGGTGAAAGACACAAACCCTTTAATTCAAAGACAGAGGTAAGAACCAGCTAAACCTGTGGTATTTCTGCATTGTTCGGGATACAAATTGGGTTAAGCTGAGCTTTTTTTCTCCCCAAGCAGTTCCAGTTATAAGTTCATGATAGAGTTCAGCTATTGTGGGCAGGTACCTCTGTGCTCTGCCCTCTCAGTTGTGCTCGTCCTCCTGTTTTTTGCATCAGTGCTAGGAATCAGGTTGGAAAATGGATCTGGCTGAAAAACAACATTCCAGAAAGTGTTTGGGTTTCTTTTTTTTTTTCCTTTCAACAAGGTGCCTCTAATGACTGGTTTCAGACAGCACAAGAAACTGTGGCCCAAAGGCAGGGGTGGTGGGCTCCAGTCCAGAGACAGGTATGGATGGAAGGGGAGGACCGCTAGACATTGCTGCCAAGCACATGCAGGCTCATGAAACAGAGCAAATTCCACCAAACGGAGAAAATCCTCCTTCACAAGTGCAAAGGACTTGTTTAGAACAGAAAAAGTTGTATTATTTCCTCTCTCTTGCTAAATATTTCTGAGCAGCTACAGTGTTTACTCTGTTGACAGGTGTGAAACCCTACCTGATCCCTAATCCCTTACCTGCTTCCATGGAGAATTGACTGTGAAGCGTGAATATTGCCTCCAGCATTTTCTGTTGGGAGGTAGCCCAGATGCTGCAGAGCAAAGATCCAAATTTGTTGATAATCCAGCAATAGTGGCGTTATATTACCAATCTCACACCCGCCCTGAGTCATGTGTCTGCTGCCTCTTTTTGCTTCCCTGCTGAGCACATGCATGCACTCGCATGCATATGGGCACAAACCACACGCTGCGGGGTTCAGGAAGGGCTTCCTGTGTGCAGACTTACACAGCCCAAATTCTACCTCAAGGAGTTTTCAAAGGTTTAAATGATTCTGGGTACTGAGATGCAGCTAAAATAAAACACTGAGTTAGGGATCTCAGTGGAGTCTAAGCAAGAAGAATCTGGTCTTGTAGGTAGACAGTAAAACAAATAGTTGCTCTTTTTCCACAGTAAAAGCTTCAATTTTTGTGTGCTTCACTGAAAGGTTTGGTTTGGAAAGGACCTTTAATCTAGTCCAACCTCCCTCCAGTGAGCAGGGACATCTTCAATTAAGATCAGATTGCTCAGAGCCCCATCCAACCTGACCTGGAATGTTTCCAGGAATGGGGCTCCTACCACCTCTGGGCCAGTTCCTCACTGGTTTTGCTACCTCTATCCATTATTTGTCTTTCTATTTTTTAAAGAACTCTGCTAGTTCCTTCGCTGCCCGTTTGGCACCTACTCTGCTCAGATTTTTTTATCCTTATACTTCTCAAATTCTCCGTCTGTCCATTATTCACTCTGACCCCAAACTTCCCCATAAATGAATGATCAAGTCTAATGACTCTCTCTTCTGATAGCATCAATGGTGCAGCTGTTTTATGTTACCTGCCATCTTATATATTTGTGACCCATACTGCACCTGGTAAGCTGATGGTAGCACCAAGGGGTGCCACAGCCAGCTGCCCTGGGGTACAGTTGTGAGCTAGAACAGACAAGTACTGATTCTGCTGCCATGAGCCAGTCCTCATCACCTACTACTGTAGAAGTTTAGTACTTCTGTCTCAGTTGGCTCTTGCTATCGTGATCCTTATAACAAGATCTTTTTAGGGTAAGTTAAAATATTTGCTTTCCACTGCTGTTTTCAGGAACATTCATTTGCATTTGCTTGCTTTTACTGCATGCTGACATGCAAATAACCAGAGCACTCTAACAGATCTCCATTCAGAATCGCTCATGTTAGTGTCTGAGAAGAAGCTGAGCATCCTTCACTTTATGTACTGTTCCCTTTCTTTTGCAAATAAAGCTAGAATTAATTCCTCATCAGGATAAATCCTTTGCAGGTGAAAGCTTTTCAGAACTTGAAACTTCTGAGAAAATTCATACAACAGCTTCTCTAAACATCCCAAAATCTCCAAAAAACAGTAAAGATGAAGAAAAACTGCTGAGAACAGCCAACTACTTTGAAAGCAAGCCCGTGTGGAACAATGGAATCATTTGGAAGGGAGACTTCCCTAGGGTGAAGAGTGTTGCTTCACTGCAAGACTGTTTGAAATGACCTGTCTGTGCTTAAACTCCAGATTCAGTTCAGTGCTGTTCACCCAGGCACATGCGTAGCCAATGTAAGTCTGAGCCAGCACGCTGACTGCTCAGGAACTATTATTTTTTTCTTTTCCTTTTATTTTTGGAGCTTGTTCAATATTAGTTGTGTACTTACAGCTTAAATTATAAATGACCATCAGTGATAAGGGACATGCCTTACTTCTCCAGTACACATGCCTATTTCAGCTATTTCCCTCTGGGTATTGCCCTAATGTACCTTCTTCTTAATGTCCAGTGCCAAGTTATTTGTGTTTCAGAGAGGGCAGAAGTTAGGTACGTTATTCTTCTGTGCTTTATAAGAAAGCACAAAAGAAAATGGAAGAATATTGTTTTCCTCAGATTGTATCGGTGCCAGTTGCAGGCTAAGTCATTCTGTGTTGTTTCTTTGGGACCTCTGGTCTTTCTTTGGCTTCCTCATTGCATACTTGAACTCCTTTTTGGTGCTGATAGATTTTCTGAGGACTTTGGATATCTCACCTGGAGAATCACAGAATGGTTTAGGTTGGAAAGGACCTTAAAGAAAATCTAGTTCCAACCCCTTGATGAAGTAGAACAGGCCAGTGTTTTGATATCCCCTTTCAAGGCATACCTTGGGGACCAGTAGGCTGTCAGAACACACCATGAAAGCTCAGCTCCCTATCTCTGTTAGGATTTACAGAAGAGAGCACAAGTCCATGAATCCAAGACAGTAGCAACGTGGTGAAGAGGCAACTACTCTGTAGGGTTATCAAATGATGGATGTATTTATAAACTGGACAAGGAACTACTTTGATGGGCAAGAATTAGTAAACTCAGTTATGAAGATAAGGAGATGGGGAGAAATTGAGCCTCTCTTTTGTCTTTATTTTATGGAACCAGAGGCAGAAGCCTTGCTTGAAACAGTTTCTTACTGCTCTGAAGGGTGGTTTGACAAGTTAAGTGCCCTAGTGAGCAAAACACATCCTCCTAGGCCTCCCCACTCATTCTATGTTCAGCCTAGCTGACATTAGAGGGTTTTTCACAACTGAAAGAACAAAAAGAGGACATACCAAAAAAAAAAAAAAATCTTTCTTTTACCCTTCCTTCCAAATTCTGCGGGGTTACTTCTGCTGTTCTTGTTTTTACTGTGGTGTTTTCTTTCAAGTTTCAAGGATGTTCGAGGTCCCTTCACCTGTGATATTACCAAGAATTTCCTATCAGGACTGTGTATACCCAAGGCAGACATCATTGGTCATACTTCACCCTCTCCAAGGAGCAACACACCCAAATCACTGGTGGTGTTTAGACTCCTATAGACTTGTTTGGGTGTCCCAACTCAAGGAAAATCTGCAAAAGCAAAAACAGTATTAGCTTAGTTCCTCTTGACCTTCCCTTATCTGTAGACATAGGTCCATAAACTCAGTGTTTAGTTAAAACATAACTGCTGGTCCTGTTAATTTCATAATGAGGAAAAATGAAGCAGAGATCAAAAGATTTGCTTTTCGTGGATTTGATTTTCTTCATCTTTGCACTTTGGTCATAAACACTGCTGTTCCCCCTCTGCCCTGCCATTCCATACACTGACAACTAAGTTGGGAAATATTTTTAGAGAAGACATGAGTATACAGAAGGGAGCATTAGACTGTGACCTTATAGCTGCTTTTGAAGTTTTTGAAGGCTACATGGCAAACGCTCTCAGTATTTCCAAATTCTCAGAAAAAGGAGATTCACAGATAGCTCTTCATTAATGTAAATGTACTAACTAATTGGCCACGTGTATGTTTATTCCATCTCTCTCACGCATACATATGCGGAGCAAAGCCAACACATATATTCCAATATGCCTGAAACAAATAATGGACCCACAGTACTGCCTCAATAGCTACTGGCATGGAAAGTAAAGTAAACAGCAAAACAGGAAAAGGAAGGCTAAAACTAGATTGAACAGATTGCTGCATTCAAAAGTGTGCAGTCATCTGGGAACTTAATGAAAAAAGTTGAAAGAGAAAAAGTTAAAACCAATAACATACAGGACTCTCTTGTATTTTTGAAAATCCCTTCACCAGCTGTGTGGTAAAATGCCTTTGACAAACTAGCATGTGGTATAAAACTTGGATGTACAGAATTAACCTTTCATTCACTCAGGTAAGCAAAATACCAGGTTATTCCTCATCACTGGAATTCAAATTAGGCCCAGATCATTTGGCAGGAGCTGGAAGGAAAAATGTCAGAGATAAAAAAAATAAAAAGGAGCTTCTTTGTCTCAGTTATTGGGGACAAACGGTAATTTCTCAAGACAAAGACATGATACCAATAAAAACTTGCCCTGCATATGTAACACAGTATGGATTCTTCAATTATCTGTAAGACGAGGTGTTCAAAAATCAAGATGATTTAAAAACCTGGCCTATCACCAAAGCCTGATAGATCTCTCACAGGTTCTATAATTTGAAGCCAAAATCTCCTGCTGAATAGTCTAGTCCTTTTTAATTCTGATTTGGATTTGAAGTTAAATCCTAGGCCTTAGAATAAATCAAACCCAGGTCTTTGCATGTTCTTTCCAGGGCATCTCTGATAAGACAACCGCTGTTGAAATAACCTGGCTTTGCCTCTGCAACGATTTCCAAAAGCGGCAACGAGGAATTTCACTGTTTTCCTGACTGACAGCAGAGACAGGTTAGCTGGCTGAGCCAAAGAAATTCTAGCCTCCTTCACCACTGTTTTAGGTTTTCACATTTGGAAATATAAAAACTGTCTTAGAATAAGGACTCTATTGGGACAACCCATCATATCAATTAAGCAGTACTTTTCCCTCTTGTCTGATCTTCAAGAAAGAGAATAATCAGCTTGTCTGCAATATTTCCAAGTTCAGTTGCAGCCCCATAAATTGAAAAGGGCTGATCTGCATGGAAGGTATTGCTGCCTGCTGACCAGGCGGCACAGAAAGAGACTTTTCATCTACAGTAAGCAGAATTGCATCTGTTGCTGCCCTAAAAGGAATACCTGAAACCAATCTTACAAACAGTTTTCACTCCAGAGTCCAAAACCAAGACATTCTATGATGCTACCAGGGGTACTACGTTTGGATGAGTGTGTTCTTTTTTATGGCTTCTGTAACACGGGATATTTCGTGAAGTCTTCTAACCCAGGACAGAAAATCTCTTTTCATTTGCTTAGCTCAGCCTGGATGACCAACTCCCACAGAATCTCCTGTGAGTAGTTTTGACAGAATTTATTCAAGAGCCAGATGTCTCTCATGAAGTCATATCCAGATAGATAAATCTATATTTCCAATGGTATTTTACATAAGACATTACTTTTTGTTTCTTCGTAACCACTGTCGCACAGTCAGCACTTGGCTAACTTGTTCCTAAAATTAGCTGTTTCAATTTGACACAGACACAGTCTCCAGTCCTTCTAAATTAAAGGTGTTATGCCAAACCACAGATAGAATATGAAAGGCGGTGGCAATCATTATTTGTACTGTAGCATCCATAGTCATTAAACACGGGGAGGATGTACTTGTAAAAGTCAGTACTCCACCTAATAAGCCAATGTTAACTGTTTCTCGGTAGCAAAACATTTCTTCTGTAAAAGGGACTCTTGATACATCCACCTATGTGATTAGTTTCACTGCTGAAAGCTGTTTACAGCACAGCTCTGGATAGAAGATGCTAGTAAATCAGGGAGGGGGGATTTAAAGCTCCTGTGGAGTTGAGTAGGACCTCCTGTTATACCAAGAGAGCCAAGACTCATGGACAACTTAGGCTTATATTAGCCCAGATTCTATTGAATTGGATCACAGTTGGGAGAACTGACAAGCCAAGGTCAATGCTAGGAAGTTTGTGCTGTAAATGCATGAACTATGTGACCTGTAACTGGACGGGTTGAAGTTCTAGGGCAGCCAGTATCTTTACTTTCACCTGTATAAACACGTATCCTGGAAAGGAGAATACTTTGAGAAAAATACACACTATAAATAAATGTACATGCTGTATTTCAACCTGTATAGGCACTATAGACACCAAATATCATGATACAGAACTGGAAATACTCTTAGAAGTGTGAAACTGTAACACATCGGAGGGCTTGTATAGAAGTAGGGCAGTGACTCTCTGGCTGCTGTGGTTTTACGTTATTTTTCTGAAGATTCCAGGTACTGGTACCATAGAAATAACATTGAAATACTAAAACTCCAAGGTGTAGCCCTCATTGCTCTCTCTCTGACATTAGTTATTAGCCTTCATGCTTCGCTGGCAGTGCATGGAACTGCAATCTGCTTTAGCAGCTGCATCAAAGGATGAGTTTGCAGCTAGATTTACCCGCTTCCCCCAGCTGTTACCTCCAGTGCCTGATGCGTTTTCAGCCCCTGGATCTTGGATCCCTCACCATGTTCCCAGAAACGCCTAAAGATCTAAAGGTTTAGAAGGAAGGGAGATGTTTCTCCTTGCACTCACTTCTGAGCCATCAGCTGCAATCCCTGTGCCTGGTGATTCGAATGAGGTGATAGACTGTGGCCAGTAATCACTTCAAGGACTGCAAACAAAGGGGAAAAAAGTACTTGGAGATGGAACCCTGGTCCAAATGGAATCAGAAGGAATTTAGCTGTTTACGTGAATGGAGCCAGTATTACCCCTCTAGCTAAGCTGATAAGACCCTGAAGTTTATCTATACATTTACTCTTGTTTTCTGCCAGCAATAAACACAGTAAAAAGGGAGATAAAGATGTATCAAAGCAGCTGACTGTGATACCAGGGATGTTCCTCCTAGCTTCAGGCCACAAGATTATCTTGCACAAAGCAGCAAGTATGAAAGTCGTTGTGCAAACACTGCACACCACTGTTTATTTTGTCACATCACAGCTAATCAGAACCCTTCCAAAATGCTGAGCAGATATTATGGAATACATCACACTGTCGTTACTGTGGAAGGTAATCGCTGCTAGATTGGAGAGTTCACTTAAACCACTTCAGCTGGGGCTGTGGTGCTATAGAGGACTCCACAATTCACCTGCTCCTGAGAATGAAAATTGATATCTAGAGAATCAATTCTCTATCAGACTAGAGAAGAGCAGGCTCTAGGGAGACCTTATATCAGCATTCCAGTGCGTGAAAGGAGTCTCTAAGAAAGCTGGAGAAGAGCTTTTTTACAAGACTTTGTAGTGATAGGATGACGAGAAATGGCTTTAAGCCAAAAGAGGGAAAATTTAGAATAGGTATTAGGAGGAACTTCTTTCCAGTGAGCGTGCTAAGACACTGGAACAGGTTGCCCAGAGAGACTGTGGCTGTTTCACCACTGAAGTGTTCAAGGCCAGGCTGGACAGGGCTCTGGGCAACCTGGTCTGGTGAGAGGTGTCCCTGCCCATAGCAGGGTGTTGGGGATAGATGCATTTTAAGGTCCCTTCCAATCCAGACCATTCTATGATTACAGGCAAGAATGATTCGTAAAGAGAGTGCTGACATCTGACTAATTTACTATGCCAGACATAACACTTGCATAGCTTTGATATACTGTTTCTTCATCCTTTGGCAAAAGGATAAGTATCATTAACACTGTGCTGTTCTACTGGAGGGCTCTGTCTGGAAAAACTGGTCGTTTTTACATCACTGGTCACAGCTGTCTGCTTAGGACAAACTTAGGCTGCCACAGCTAATCAGATATATCCCAGGGTGTGCAACTCACTGCTTGTGATGTAACATATAGATGAACACATCCATTGTTTGACACTTTCTTTTTCCTAGGATCATCCCAGTTCTGATTGTCTCTCATTGAGAAATCCCCAAGAAATGACTGTTTGACTTCAAACAACTACTGATGATTTACTGATCTGAAAGAGTCATCACAAGGAGAAAGAAGAAAGATATGAGGACACCACAAGGACTGTGCTCCCTTGGTGCTGAAGCCTACTGCTTTTCCCCTTTTCGTCCCCGTAAGCACTGAAACAGGCTACCCTGAGGGGCTGTGAAGTCTCTTTTTCTGGACACTTCCAAAACCCACTTAGACATGTTCCTGCGTGACCTGCCCACGGTGGTCCTGTTCTGTCAGGGGGGTTGGAGTAGACGACCTCTGGAGGTCACTTCCAATCCCTAACATTCTGTGAATGTATGATAAACACATTGACAGGTAAGGCTTTTCAAAAAGTTCCTCTGTAACCAGAGATTTAAACCCTATCTGATTTATTTGTTTCAAATTTTGATTTCTGCTTGTTGTAAGGCACCAAAAGCAATCATAAAATTATTTAGGTTAGAAAAGATCTCCAGGATTAGAGTCCAACTGTAAACATAACATGGCCAAAGTTCAGATGCTAAAACGGCATCAGCTGTCTTGGTCCTAATGGATCTGATGTGTTGCTGGGTTCTTCCTTCCCATCATGTGGTCTGACACAAGGAGAAGAGACAGAATTATGCAGCTCTCCCCCTGCATCTCCCTGGAGACCTCTTCTGTGGATACAACTCACTGGACACCACCCATGTGTCAGCCCTGTTTCCTTGCTCCTCCTTGTAGTGCATAATCTCCAGCTCCTAGCAGGCTGCAGCAGCTAAATGGAATAATTTACCTCTTTTTTTATCCACCACCAGTAACACAAGGTTTAAACATACATCCCCAGTCATTTCTGCCCTGAGACTGGCACCTGAAACTGTAGTGCAAGTTCAAGACAATTGTCACCAGCATCGACTCACTTTATTTAAAGTTCAGGAGCAGGAGGAGGCCAGCGAGTGGAAAGAGAGTCAATTTCCATCTGCTGCACTGTTCTTTGAGCTGGTCCCTGCCCTTGCTGTTACAGCTCCAAAGCCAGGCCTGGGTGTGTAAATCAGCCCACTTCTGTCTCACAGGCTGCTAGACAAACTCCCAGCAGAGGTGTGAACTTCCCCAATTAATCTTAATGAAGTGTTAACTTCAAAGCTGAGCTGCAACCATTTATAGGTTAACAGAACTTTACAGAAAAAAACCTCCCAGCTTGACTTGTTAAAAAGCAGCTCCAAGGGGACAGGATTGGTCAAATTTGGGGGTTATTCTGGGATCTGGAAAAAAATCTCACTTCACTGTCAGCCTTTGCTCACGCACCACTTCCATTGCAGCTGCATTGTTAGGAGACCAAAAGATCAGGCAGCCAGACTGGAAATCTGTACAGTGAACACAAGCTAAAAATATCGCTGGAATGATCAGATGGAGCAAGATAAGGAGGTCTGGATGACAAAGGAACTGTGTGAGCTTATTGAGCCAGGTGAGGACCTTCCTCCTACTATCTGTTACCTTATTCAGGTCAGTGAAGTGCAGAGACAAATTTGAGTTCCAAGCTCAGATTTAATCCATGATTTTCCAGAACCTTCAGTTACCTATGGAGGCAGATCTTTTATCTCCAAGACAAGCGTGTGCTTCAAATCGGTCTGTGGATTCTTGCAGTATTACAGTTAGTTTTGCTAGTACTTTCAGCCATTCCCATATTAGCACATTCGGAAGTGTCAGTCTACATCATAGACCCTAAATATAGGTCTTCTGGAACAAGTCCTTCGTTTGAAAGGGTCATTAACAGTATTTTCCTGATACAGCGTCTCAGAAGTGAAACCTTTGCAATGAAATCACTTCCCATAGCTCTTTGACTGATTGGTAGCCAAATAACCTAAGAAGTACTAAGGATTTTGTAACTTAGGGAACCAAGCTATGACCTGCCAGCATGTACTTACTTCCTATCCCCAACATGACCTTTGTGACCATTTGTTACTCAGGAACAGGACAAATTTACTGAACCGATATAGTGGTAGGTACCATATAAGCAGACTGGTAGCAGCCTCTATGCAGTCAAGTACCACCAGCTGAGACTTGTATGACTTGAGAGATGATTCAAGTACCTCATTTTTAATTGTCAGAGGTGAAAGGAAGAGCATCTCCTTTAGAGCAATTCGATGGATCTGTTTGACCTAGCCCAAAAAGGCAAAGCTGCACTGCTGAGCAATGCTGTCTGCATTCCAGATACAAGAACTTGATGAGGAAGAGAAAGATCTTTCCTGGCACTCCACTCCCTTGAAGACCTCTGACTCAGCTGATTATTAATTGCTAGAACATGCCCATATTTGCCTGTGTAGACTGTGAACACTAAAGAAAAATGTTAACTACTCCTGTTTTGTGGAGATCAAGAGCAAGTGGTGGTGTTGCTATGGGTGCAGTTTTGTTTGTAGTATTGTTTTTAATTCATTATTAGCTACCAGTAACTAACAGGAAACAGGACTGTACTTCCAGCAGCACCACACAGCTCTGACCTCCAAAGTACTGTCAAGGTAGTAGTGGGGCACAGCATTTAAAGTTCCAGTTTGTCTAGCAGATGAATGTAGATCAGATGATGGAAAAGCAAGCAAGAGCTCTTCCCCACGAGACTTTCTGCAGACCTTGAAGCCAGCTCTGCTCACTGGCATCTGAAGACAGCTATTTTCATGCTGCAAAGTTATGTCATGCCTGCAGTTACTGTGTGTTCCTCTCTCTGAAGTGTCTTGTTAGAGAAGGCAGATTAATAGTCTGAGTTTGGCAGCAGCAGACAGTCGATAGTGGAGCAGGGCAAAGACCTACAACTTTTAGGACTCATGGGTCATCACTGACTAACACAGTTAAGGTAACAGGAAAAAAGTGTCTTTCAGTAGCCTCAGGGTGTGAGATCTGTAGAGCTGCTGTGACTCTGCTCAGTCATGAAACCAAAGCTACAGCTGCCAGTACGTTCTTTCCTAAGTCAGAGAGGCTCTATTTTTTCCACTGGAATGGGAATGTTAGTGGATATTTACTATGACACAGACTGCACAGGCTGAAAGAGCTCTACACTGCCTCTACTCATTCTGTGCCAGCAGGAAAAGCCTTGTGTGTCCCCATCAGGAACATGTAGCTGATGGCTCACTTATCTCCCATCGTCTCCTTCCCAATCCATGTGCTAAGGTGGAACAGACTAAGCTGCATAGATCACACTGTCATTTTTAATCCTGTCAGGACAAGCTTGAATGAGAGCTAAGCATACAGCAGCTCTCCAAACAATAGTTTTTCCTCCCAGCTCAGTATCCAACTTGAAAAACCTGGGCTGTGCTGCATTCTCCAAAAACTGACTTCGATATTCATGTATAGGAGCAGAGTACAAGAGCTTCACTTGAGCTTGATTTGTCAGATACAGCCTATCCCTTTTTAGTCTTAATTGCATACCCACTATGTTCTTCACTTGGAAGTTTCTGTGGAGGTCAGAAATTAATTGCCAGAAAAAATAATGATTCTGCATTTTACAGATCAATTATTAATGTTGAAAATCTTTATGTTATTCCATCTCCAAATTGTTTTCACTTATATAGTAACAGCAGAAAGGAACATTGCATCTCATAACAGGGACTGACGGGGAGAAACAGGTACTTCCCTAAATGATGCTCTTCAGGGTTGCCCAGACATCTGTAAATAAGTTATGGGGTTGCACTTTCAGTCTGATTTGTGTAACAGAGATTGCAAGAGCTTAAACCTCTGCCAATGAGTACTGTCAGCCCACGGCTTGGATGGCAACACTCTGTGCTGGGTTAGGAACTGGCTGGAGGGCCGAGCCCAGAGAGTGGTGGTGAATGGTGCCACATCCAGCTGGCGGCCGGTCACTAGCGGTGTCCCTCAGGGATCAGTACTGGGCCCCATCCTCTTTAACATCTTCATAGATGATCTGGATGAGGGCATTGAGTCAGTCATCAGCAAGTTTGCAGATGACACAAAGCTGGGGGCAGATGTGGCTGGGTTGGAGGGCAGAAGGGCTCTGCAGCGGGACCTCGGCCGCCTGGACAGATGGGCAGAGTCCAACGGGATGGCGTTCAATAAGTCCAAGTGCCGGGTGCTGCACTTTGGCCACAACAATCCCATGCAGAGCTACAGGCTGGGGTCGGAGTGGCTGGAGAGCAGCCAAACAGAAAGGGANGAGGTGAGGAGAAAGTTCTTCACGGAGAGAGTCATTGGCCACTGGAATGGCCTGCCCAGGGAGGTGGTGGAGTTGCCATCCCTGGAGCTGTTCAAGGCAGGATTGGACGTGGCACTTGGTGCCATGGTCTAGCCTTGAGCTCTGTGGTGACAGGTTGGACTTGATGATCTGTGAGGTCTCTTCCAACCTTGATAATACTGTGATACTGTGATACTCTGCTATTAATATTTGCTTTTCACTGTTTGTCAATAAGAAGCAATGGCCTGCTGGTCCTTAAGAGTTGGAAACTAAGGGAAGTTAGCACAGCCAGCAGGACAAGGGGATCTCTCCAGCCACAGTCCATTCCCACAGTACCTGTGCAAGGTGAGTAGGGCAGGTCCAACCAAGAGCCCAGACCATAAGCTGTATCATAATGATGAGAAAGGTCCAAGGTCAAGAAGTCAATCCATGTGTCAGAGATAGGACCAGGTCCAGTGGTTGCCAGGTAGGTCCATGACAGCAAGAAAGGACTAAGAATCAAACCCAAAGATCAACGTGCATTTTAGAATCTGGAATAATAAGCATCACAAGCTGGTAGAGGTATTGCCAGACAGGACACAGACCCATCTCTAACATAGCTCAGTCAAGAGTGAAATAATCCACAAGATGAACTTATATAGAGCTGCTGGGGCCATAAGTGTGAGTGGAGGTCCCAGGTCAGGTTGATCAGGGTCAACAAAGCTTGCTGGAACACTCTCAGCTATGTCGGCACTGCTGGCTCTAGAGATCTCTTATCTAACCATGTGGTATTTCCCTATATCCAGATGTGAATGTTTACATTAACAACTTGCTGGCAGTATTGACCACCAACCTTAGAAGCCATTTCAACTGGAGGGACAGTGATATGACAAGGCCATTAATATTTAAGTAGATGAAGACCAAGTCAGCACACTGGAGCTGTTGCACCTGTAGACAGGAACAGTCACTAAGCAGCACTTCGCACAAGTCCACATATTCATGCTTCTGAGATCCAGTAAGAGACTTGTACCTTGGCTTAAGTTGTGCTGTGTAGTGTTGACCTCTTCCTGAATGGACAATTTCCAGAGCACTCAATGTATTTCACTTTTTTTCGCACTGATACGTTTTATGTTGCATTTAAAAGGCAAGGAAATGCATGAATTTAACATATAGACTCATGGAAAGGATTCCACATTGCCTGTTACAGAATTCATATGATATTAATGGATGTTAGCCTTCTGAAATATGGCCTAGGATTTAACAGACTGTGGAAAGCCAATCTTAATGTGAATGAGAGACAATCACATGAATCCCTTCCCCTTGCATCTCTGACCACACACGATGTTGTTGCCCCTGCCAGAGTACATGTGTATATGTTATTTATGGAAAAATACTGGCAGCTATATCATTAATGCATTACACTGCTGAAAATAAGAACACCAAACCATCCATTCTCTCTCTGTGGACCACTAAGGATGTATTTAGTGGTGTTGCTGAGCCATAGGAACATACAGTCATTCAATAGAAAATCATCCATCCTGGAATTTTAGTGCTCTGATTAAGAACACGTTTTTTAAAATCTCTATTTGCTTCATGCTTTTTGTAACGTTTGTTTTGAGTATTACCTTGATTTGCCTTTAGAGAACCTAATGGTTAAATTAAACAAGAGTTTTACTTGCAAAAAATTAAAATTTATTGGCCTAAATTCATTGGTCAAATTAAGGAATCACACAAAGTTTGGGGTTGCAAGGGACCTCTAGAAATCATTTAGTCCAACACCCCTGCCAGACCAGGATTAACTAGGGCAGGTCACACAGGATCACATCCAGGTGCATTTTGAGTGTCTCCAGAGCAGAAGACTCCACAAACATTTCTGGGCAACCTGTTCCAGCACTCTGTCACCCCCACAGTAAAAGAGTTTTCTGTACTTTTACATGAAAACTCCTGTGCTCCAGCTTGCCCCTTGGCCTACCACTGGACACCACTGAGAAGAACCTGGCTCCATCCTCCTGACACCCACCCTTTACATATTTATAAAAATTAATGAGGTCACCCCCTGTCTCTGCTTCTCCAGGCTGAAGAGACCCAGCTCCCTCAGTCTTTCCTCATAAGGGAGATGCTCCACTCTCTTCATCATCCTTGTGGCTCTGTGCTGGACTCTGTCAAGCAGTTTCCTGTCCTTCTTGAATGGAGGGGCCCAGAACGACTCAATAGTCCAGATGCACTAGGGCAGAATTGAGGGGGAGACTCTCTCTCAACCTAGTCTCCTTCTCTTTTCCTACTAACTGAGCTGTTGTGATGGCTCCAGGATGACTTCTGTTGTAGTTGGACGTACAAAGTGCATAGAAGGATCTGAGGACTGAGCACTCAAAGAAGCACCTGGGTTTCTGTAGTGCTCAGTAGAAATGTATAACAGTTGTGACACTGTGAAGCCTGCCATGCCAAGCTGTCTGTAAGAAAATGGATTTGGCCCCTCAAATCCAGCACTTCATCTCTGTTCTGAAAGGTCTCTCAGAATGGGAAAGTTAAAAACGGGAGCAATGGGCTGCAAGTGACAAACTGCAGAAGCTGTAGTGACAGGGAATCTAAAATACATTGCAGAAGACATTGCTGCTTTAGCAGCTCTTAGATGAAAATGGCAAGGCCAGTGGCTAGCTACAAATGGAGATTCATCTGGACAGCAAGAGAAATGACCTGATCTTATACCCACAATTTGACCTTCATCCAAAGCAAAAATGTAGTTTGTATTCTGAGCAGTCAGTTCCGTTCCTTCATGTGGTTTGCTGCTCTCTGGGCTTTTGGTTCCAGGCTGATGCTCTGTTTCCAGAGAAAAAACATTGTACCTCTACAGACAATAAAACCCACGGAA
The DNA here is from genome assembly GCA_013400115.1 of Rhinopomastus cyanomelas. Classification (NCBI taxonomy): domain Eukaryota; kingdom Metazoa; phylum Chordata; class Aves; order Bucerotiformes; family Rhinopomastidae; genus Rhinopomastus; species Rhinopomastus cyanomelas. The sequence goes on from VXBP01010081.1 coordinate 208,083, forward strand.
CTATAGTTACAAACAAGCACGGCCAAGGAACAGCTCTCATTCAAATGCTTCTCGTTAACCTGCGTATTTGGTTATTGCAGCATGGTTCCTGGAAGAATGCAATGAAATGAAGTCAAGGTTTTTATCCAAGGCAGTTTTTATTCCTTAGCTTGTTACCACCCTCTGCCAGACTTGAATATCTCGCCCCGCTTTCCTAATTCTGTACCAAACTGTCTGCACATGACAAAAAAAGAGCGCACTATTTGAATCTATTATTGTATATTGATAATGTAATAATTATATATATATATATATGTAAAATTCAGATGCACATGGTGGGAAGGGAAATATGGGTGCTACAGTGTGTGTTGTGTGTGCAGTTATTGATGGTAAAAGTGTGGAGGAAAATTCCTACGTACCCTATATTGTGGCCAAGCTTACTCTTCCTGTCAATCAAGTTCAATAGCCTTTAGTACTAATTCAGTCAATCAATACTTTTTCTGGCAACAGTTTTATGCACTGTGGAAATGTCCTGCTCCTACTTTGCCATTTTTTCTCCACCATGTCCAGTCACCTACCCAGTATTTTCTTTAAGACTCAACAATTTCATGGGCACTGAAACTACTGCTGCCTCACCATGCTCAAACAACGTAAACCTAGAGGGTCTCTGGTATGGCTTCCCAAACAGACCCTTTTCCATCTATCCTAGTGCACCTTGTCCTCATTGCAGTAATCTCTCCGCTAGTGAGTTAATCAAGGAGGTGACTTCTGATTTCATGTGATTTCATCTCTATATCTTGGAGTGTCTCACAAGCTTCTGAGGTTTGCGGCTGAGATGAAGGGTTTAGCAGGAATTAAAAGGGTTGGATGGGAAAAGATCTAGAACAAAGAGGCAGAGGATTGAGCATGGGGTTTTATCATGTTAAATGTGCTGCAAATATTGAAAACGAACCCCTAATCATTGTAACCATTTTTCATTCCTGCTAGATTTGGTATTAGTTAAAGACATAAATTCAAATCTCTCGGAGGGCATTATAGCAATATCTGAAAGGGGCCTATAAGAAGGCTGGGGAATAACTGTTGGCAAGAGAACAAGGATCAAAGTTTGAAGCTGGAAAAGGGTAGATTTAAGCTACACATGAAGAAAAAGTTTTTTAATCTGAGGGTGAGGAATCACTGGAACATGTTGCTTAGAGAGGCGGTGGAGGCCCCATCTTTGGAGACGCTCAAGGTCAAGCTTGATGGGGCTCTGAGCAACCTGTTCTAGTTAGAGATGTCCCTGCTTGTTGTAGGGAGGTTTGACTAGATGGGTCCCTTCCAACCCAATACATTGTGGGATTCTGTGAATACACTGTGTGTGTGTGTATATATATATATATAAAAATATAAAATACCATTATCTTGCTTTAACATTTAAATACAGGCTCGTCTCATGAATCAAGTTGTGAAAGAGACTTCTTGTTTTTCTGCTGAGAGCTGAGTCTTTCTTCCAATTTAAAGGTTGTTTTATAGGTTAGCTGCTGTGGCAGCTGTTCTCCAGAAGAGGTGGTCAGCTCAGCAATGCTGCTCGCATAGAGCATCCAACAGCCAAACTTTTTTTGTTCACCACATATCACTGACCACCAGCCAATGTTACAAGTCTTTGCTTTCGCCCCTCACTATGTGGTTCCAGCAACCCATAACAGCGCCCATGTTTCCCCATAACCTGGGTCAAATCATGAATAGAACAGCCTTTACAGGAATAGTTTTTCAAGGAAAGTGACAATTGTATCTAGAAGGATCCCTGAAAGAGAGTCAAATAATTGTGAAACTTGTCACCTGCAAACACAGCTCAGCTGCTTCTGCTTCATGTTCTTACTGTTCTACAAAATTATCCACAGAGAAACCCTTTTGTTTCAAGAGATGGTGGGCTTGGACCACATACTTAAACCCGGGGTAAGAGCATTAGAGGCTCCTCAGCCCCCGCTCTGAGGTGTGAGCAGCAGTGCTGTCCACAGTGTGAATAACTGGAATTTATATCAGGGTGATGGTGATGTAATTTGTCCAGCTGGGACATCACACGAAAGCCAACAAAAAATAAGAGACAACACATCCACAAACACAGACATGCACAGATTGGCAGGAAGTTCCACCTCAGGAAATCACTGTGGCTCTCTGTTCCTGTCAGTAATGTGTCTGCAAATGTCACCCAGCAGCAATGCATCACCCACCAAGCAGCCCCAGAACACAGGATCGACCAAAAGGGTGATGAGAAAGAGGCTGCCAAATACTTTTGAAACAAGTCAGGGGTTGGACCCGTAGGGAGAAAAATTACGCAATAAAATAAACAGATTTTGCCAGGAAAACCAAGACTCGGGGAGGAAGTTGCCTGTGCCAGTCCCAGCCACAGAGGAGAAAGCTGTTTCTCTGGGAAGCACAGTGAAGTTGGGTTCAATATTTGCTTCTCCTCCTTGTCAACTTCCTTCTTTACTTCATGTCTCAGACAACTGTGTCTGAGCTGGTGCTCAGACCCAAAGCTTCTCCTGTGAATGGTGTCTGGCTCCTCACAAGCTGTACTTTTGTGTGAAATCACAAAACTCAATTTTAATAGGTATTCATGGCAGAGAAGAACAATTTCTCTACTCCAGAGAAGCTCTATTTTCCTCTTTGACTTCATTGTACAGCCTTTTTTTGAGAAATGAGAACCTACGTGGACCCATCACTTGAAGAAGTCTCTGAAGTTTCAGCTGCTGGTGTCCTGCTTTTTGTGTTCTGACCTGGAGCTTTCACTCTGGAGAGCCTCCTTCTCTTCTGGAGCCCACTCTGCCTCAGACACTCTGCTATTACCAGCTAGTTTGCCAATCACTAAGGTAATCACAAGTCTACAAGGAAATGAAATCCCAACAGTAACTGGACTAACTTTAGAAAAGCCTTCCATGAGGCAGCAGGGACTGAAAACCATTACCAATGAGAGGTGAATTAGAAACAGTAGAAAACTGTGTATCTCATTACAAGTTAGCACAATATATTACAAGTTAGCACAATACAGGCTGGTGGTGCCATATGCTGCTCCAGGTGGGATAAAGAAGGACTTTGCTCAGCCAAGGACTCAGAGAGTTTTAACAGGTTAATACTGGCAAGTTTATTTAATACACTGAGCTCAGTTCCTGTTGGTTAATGTTAATGTTGGCACCATTTGGCCAATGAAAACACTGTGCAGATGTCCTCTGGTGATCCAGTCCCTCCCCAACACTTCTAACTATCAGATAATGAACTCTTTTTTCCATGGTTGCTCCAGTTAGTGATTCACTGAAGATGACTTACTCTAGCTCTCCACTTTCTTTTGTGATGTGTTGGGACTTCTGGCCTCATTCAATATCGTCTTCTCAGTCCCTCTTGTTGCTGGCCACTCACAGCTTCTCTGGGATCTCTTGCTGCTTGCAGAAGGCAGAACTGAGCTGCCTCTCTGCACCATGCATGTGGTGTTGAGCTCCAGCAGCAGCGACTGGCACAGTTCTCATCTCACTGATTTATTTTCAATTGCAACAAATGCTTCAACTTGCTGACACTTCTTTTTTCTTCTTTTTTTTTTCTCCTTTAGGAACTTTAGGTCTTATTTGTATGTAGCTAGGTCTATGTAGCTAATTTCCTGTCAATATCTACTGAATGCAATACTGAAACACATCTGTAAATATAAGCTCCAGCCTTATTTAAACCTCCATTTATGATATTCTGAGTAAATAACAGTTTTCCTGTTGGAGTTTGATTAATTCTTGTCCCTTCTGCTTCTAACATGTACGATTGCTGTCTCACTGCTACATTTAATGTTGCTCACCTTTGCTCTAATCACTGCTAATGAAAAATAAAAATAACTAGAAGTGGATGTTGAAAAAACAGTGGGTGTTCAGAGCTGCCTGTTTTTCCGTATTCCAGTGGGAACATGAAAAAAGCAACCTGTAGGAGAACTACTGGCTGTAAGAGCTAAAAGACATGAGGAACAAAGGCAAATCTTTGTTCCCTGAGGAGTGGTGGCATCACATGGTTGGACCACTGTTTTAGTTCTCTTGGCAGCAACACCTAGCATCAACATGAAGTCCAGAACAGACTTTAGTTGTTCTGCTTGTCCTCATACATGTTCTTTTGCAGCTCAGGAAGAACTTCGGAGATTCTGGAGCCTTTCAGCATTTAGTGTTGTTCTGCAAGGGGCTGTATCTGTGGCATGGAAAGCAGACTGTAAAAGAATGTGTTAGAAGTGGTTTTAGTCCTCTGGCTATGTTTGGAAAGAGAAACATGGGTTTTCACAGCATTCAGACAGTTCCCCAGCCTGCCCATTGTCCAAGATCCAGGCTTGCCTCTGTATTTCCCTTTTCATGGGAAGGAAATTTGTATGTGTAGGCCAGATTAAGGTCACTGGGTGGTGTAATCATATTCTGGGGCAGAATGAACAAGGACCAAGACCCTGGGACATCCAGTAATATGTCCCTCCAGCTCAGTTGAACCGTTATGTCATAGCAGTCCTTGTTGCCTGTGAGTTATGAAGCCCTTGATGTGATCTGCAGAATCAGGCTGCTCCTGTGGTGCTGACTTTTCTCTTATTTTCAGCTGCTAGAGCATATTAAACAAGCCTTTCCCCAGTATTGCCTTTCCATGCAAGCCCCTGTTTCTGTTGCCATAGGGATGGCTTGTGACTGCGACTGGCAGGGATCTAGAGGCCATCTCTCTGGTGATGTGATGGCTGCTGTCAGCGAGTGAAAGCCCTTACTCATTTGCATTTCACAGCTACAGTGATGTTTATTACCAGCATCAGAGCGGAAGGAAAGAGTGGTTTGTTTTACTTAATGTTTTTTCTTGCAGGCCAGTTGCAAGTTGATTTTGGATTCTCCTTTGATAGAAGTCAACGGGAATCAAACTCATCATCCGAGGCAAGTGATGTGGTGTTGACCTTATCTCCACTCTGACGATGTCACACATGTTTTCAAGGAACACAAAGCCTGAGGAATTGAATTGTGCAGAGGGAATCAGGAGGTACATGGTAGGTGGCAGTGGTCGACTCTGCCCTTCAGAAGGCATTTTCGCAGAATGCTGTCACTCATTTATATGCTGTAGAAAACAAAGAGAGCAGCTTTTCTGCCTCTATGTTTTTTTCTTAATTAATCTGAGCATGAGATTTGATAAATATGAGCTTCTAAGAAGAGAAGTACTCCTAGTATTCACAGATTAATCCGGACTGTGTGATTTGTTGCTTCAGCAAACAGTTCTGGGAAATTTGTCCTCACCTGTTAAACAATACGATCTAGACAGAAATATAAATAAAATCTCCCATGTTTCTGTAGTACTTTTCACTATAACAACTCACCAGTGCTACTCCTGGCACTACAAGAGCCGTGGATCTTTGTTGCCTTCTCTTGCAGTAGGATGGTAAACAAGGTTTTGTTTTGGCAATATTGAGGAAGGGAATGAATTTCCCATTGATGCCTCCTTCCAAAAAGAGGCACTGCATATAGGAAGGGCAGGGATCAGGGACCAGATTGTGAGGCTGATACAGAAAATCCAAGGATCAGCTGTTTCAGCATGCAGTGACCCTTCTCACCCAATGAGAAAGGACAGCAGACACATGCCTTTGTGCCCTGCGGCATCCCTCCAACACTGATTTTGTAGGCAGCATGAGTGCAAATGTGGGAGAAAATAATGGATCTTAATAATACTCAGTCTGGGGAAGGCTGAATGAGCTTCGTAGTTGAGTAGTTTTAGCTGAGCTCTTCCTGCAGGAAAGGGAGTGCAAATCAATTCACATACAGTTGTGATTAGGATCTTGTCTTCCACGTGAGTCTTTCAGGTGATGGAGCATAACTGGAAGAGTGGACATTGTTAGTGACCTCTAAGGTCTTTAAAGCATCTTTCAGAATAATTCTCCAAATTGGCTTGGCAGAGAGTAAGGCTGCCTTCCATTAGTTGTGCATCTCAGTGTATTTAAGAATGGACCACCAGCGCTTTCCAATTGTGGATTACATTCAAGCATGAAAATTTCTGCCCTCTTACCTTTATGTTCTGGTCTCCATAGGAAGGAAATGCAGTAATTACTCTCCAAGGAGATTTTCAACAGAACAAGAGTGCAATGGAAGTCTGTAAAGAGTATTTTGCATGCATTCTACACCTTACAGAATCAGCACCACCCTACACCTCTTGTGAAAAGAGTTGTCATCGTCCCTCTGACACTCCCTGCCAGTCTTAATACTAGTGTTACTCTTGTATCTTTTTGCTGCTTTCCTACTCCATTTTGCTATTTCCTCTTCCCAATCTCATTCCGCCTCCTGGTCCACCCTCCTTCTTCTCTTGTTCCACTCAGTCCTTACTGTGCTACTCCTCATGGGGGTGAAAAATCCTAACTGAATAGGCAGGGTCCTGCCAAATAGGTGAGGACTGACAGACAACCGCAGACACTTATGGTGCTGCCTGTCACCAAGAAGCACACAAGCAGAGGCCACATTGTGTGGCAGAGCAGAGAGATGATGCTGTAGTAAAGAACCCAACTCGAAGGCCACTAAGGCTGAATTGAAGAGCTTTGAATCACCTATGCTGTAAAAAAAAAGGTTCCACTGATCGATTTAGAAAGGCAAAATGGTTTCAGGCTGGAAAAATCAAAACTTAACAGTTACACGTGTGAGGAGGAACACGGCTGAGTGCAGAGTCTGAAAATTCCTTGGACTTCCTTGTACATCCGTGTGTTACATCCTTGAAAAGCATGAGGCTCTCATGAAGCAGGACAGAAAGAATGTTTGTGCAATGGGTGACTCACAGTGAAACAAAACTATCCTTGCCATTGAAGGCCAGGAAAGCATCCTAAAACCCTTTTGACTTAAGTACCATAAGATACCCAGTGTGAGCTCAGTAACTAATATGCAGCTGCTAACCACAGGCTTTGGGCTGGTTTTCTAATCCAGCTTGCCCAGTGTTTTGAATAGAAATCTCGGTAAAGGCATTCCAACTTTCCATTGAGAGAATTTCCACCTCGCTGAGAGGTCGATTTACATTTTTAACCCCACTGACTGTGGATGTATTTGCTCTAATAGCATTTGCAGATAAACTCTGGAAGCTCCATGGCCTCCTAGTTTCATGTGGATCGCCAGTGCTTTGAATAGACATTTACCAGCAACTGGGAGCTTGGAGATACAGCTTCTATTCTTTCCTTTCACATTTGCCTACAGAGCTGTAAATGTCAAAGCCTTTCAAGTGCTCTTCAAACAAAACGAGTTAGTAAATCAGCGAATGTGGCACCGCACACACTCATGTGGTGCATGTTAAGCTACTGTACTTCATTCACTTCTTTATCCGATGGCTCCGTGAGAAAAGAGAGACTGTGGAGGCGCCGAGATGCCATGGTCATTTTGTTTGTTTTTTTCACATGGCTACTGTTCTTGTTTTGGTTTTTTTCCCAAAAGCTGCTTCAGATGTGCTTAGCATTCAACTCAACTAGATACATTGGATGAAAAGGCTATTTTCTCCTCACTGATGAAATATAATTGAACCCGCTTATAATGAACTTACATACCAAATAATGAAACTCCATTTGTTTGACTGAGGCTCTTTTTTCCAAACCCCACAATTCCCATTGCCCTAAGGGACTGTTTCATATGTGTTTTCACCAGGTTCCCTGAGATCACAATTTGGCACATCAGCTCCGACTGAAAATGTGGGTTCTTCATTGTCTCCGCACCAGAGAGAAGTGAGTTTGTAAAGAGAAAATCTAAAGAGTAGGAGTAGTTTAATTAGCAATCAGTGTTATTTGCAAAATGTGCTGTCTGGCTTTGTTGCAGAAAGCATTTCTTTAGCACACGGTTTTTCCCAGTCTTTGCTGAGACTTCTGGTTTAGTGGGTGTCTTCTATGCCTTCAACCAGTTTAAAGTTCCCCACTGCAAATTCTTCAGGAAGCTGCCACTTTTGGCACAGCCCTGCAATCTCTTCTCTTGAAAGCTGTGAGGGCTGTGTGAAGGGGCAAAACAGTGCAATGCAAATATTTGTATTGTGTCTTTGGGGCTTCTGCAGAGATAAAACCCTCCCTGTGGTTCCAGAGTGGAAAGATGTCCCCAACCTCCTTTACGTACAAGTGTGGTGGAAAAGCAGGGTGCCGAGCCAAAAAGTCTCTGCGTGACCTCATGTGCGTATCTGGAGAATTTCAGAACTCAAGATAAGGAAGAGGCCTCGGCCCTAGGCAGGGAAGATGTGGAAGGAAGGGTGGGCTATGCTGTCTATACATGCTGGATTTTAAGAAAAATAAATGTATTGAGGGCTTATTCAAACCAACTGCCGAAAGTCAGGCATTTCTGCTCCTTTGAGCGCTGCCCCAGGGGAGCTGGTGTATGGAAATGTCAAATGAAATGCAAGGGGACTCAGTCTTTAAACTGAGTGATGCAGTTTTTTGTGAGGTGGCATTAAGCTGGGAAACTTGGAAAAAAAAAATTCTTTTATTTTGATTACACTACCTGTTCCTGTGGAGAGGTGTAATTTGGGATTTGGCTTCTACAATCAGAGGCCTGTGGTACATCAGAGCCACAGGACTGTGTAATGGGATCATGCTCTGGCAGGGGGTTTGGACTAGATGATTTTTTGTGGTCCCGTCCAAGAGAAGAGACCCTAACATTCTGTGGTTCTGTGTGCAGAGAGATTCTTACATGTGACTGTAGTCTACATTTGGTCTCACGCAAGAATAAAACAATGTGGCTTCATACACCATATCAAAAGTGAGAATCAGCAGCACATCTGTGTGTCAGGGCCTCACGTGGGCTTAATGGCTCTGAGCAGCCTCACCTTGGACTTCACCCACACCCTAATCACAGGTTCTGCGCCCTATTTAAGCTCAGCCCAGAGCTCTTCCCCCTATGCTGTGCTGCAGCAGTGGTGGTCTGAGGTCTTGTTGCCACCCGTGTTTTTTGGGGCACTGCTGTAAGTTGCTGTCTCCTGGATGTCTCCTTGCATATGGGTTGTGGTTCATCTGGTCCTGCCTCTCTTTTCTCTTGGGTGGTACCTGGCCCTTGCTGGCTCTGAGGTTGTTGATGGCTCAGTTTGCTGTGCTCAGGCTCTGTAGGAGTCCTTCATGAGGTGAGAAGTTAATTGTTTACACCAGTGAGGAGCACCCCTGGACTGTTGGTGGTGGCCCTACTATTCCTACAAGAACATCTCACCCCTGAGAGTAACAGCTCGAGGAAGTGGTGGAGTCCCCAAGTTTGAGGTATTTGAATTGTGTAGAAGTGGTGTTTAGGGGTATAGTTTAGTCTAGGCTTGTCACTGTTAGACTAATGATTTGATTTAATGATCTTAGAGGTGTTTATCAATCTAGGTGATTCTGTGAGCTGATACCATCTGCCTCAGGCTTTGAGAAGGGTAATGAATTTTTTGAGGTCTTTCTAAATCAAAAGTAGTAGGTAAGGCTCTGCCTTGTGGCACTTTTCTGCTCTATTATGGCCATTCTCACACAGGCATGCTGTCTGCATTTGTGTAGCTGTCACCCTGCTTTCACTAAAAAAACTGTTTCTCCCCATCTAATTGGTTTTTTGTTACAGAAGTTGCTATTAGCAAACATCCTGTATGGATGAACTTGGACTTTTGGAGTGGAAAGTAATTCCAGTTCACAGGAAATTGTCATCTTACCAAGTGAAGCAGACAGCTTTCTGAATAAATGATGGTTGCTTGTTAAAATCTCTGCTGTGGATCTAGCTAGTGATAAACCATGTCTGTCTAATAAAAGAGTTAAAGCACTTCTGTTAAAGCCTCATACAGGCTGAGGAGTGCTGTTATGAGCATATCTAAACTAATCAGAAGCTGAAGTTGAGATGAAGACAAAGAAAGGCTGGGAAGGTCTCTAGGACCTTGCCACACTCTGACTAGTCTGGGAAAGTTGAGGGGTTGCTGAATGCTGTTTTTCCAAAGCAAGTGACCAGAGGGGACACCTGCAAGACCCATCTAACTTGTTTTTGTTAGGTGCCTTAGTTGTTCTGAATCACCATTTATTGGTGCTGGTCTCTAACTGACCACCTCTTTACACTGGGTTTCTGATCTGGCTGAGGTGCATCAGGTCCTGTATTGCTCTTGTCTTCCTTTGGAGATGGCTCAGAGGTTAGACCAGATGAGCTAGTACCCTGTTTGAATTTCCTCTGCTCCCTCTGTTTGGTGATTTATTACTAATATCCAGGGAAGGAGCATTATGGAGTTCCTGCACAGATAATAGAAATGTAAATGGTGTAGAAAATAAAGAGGAAAGATAACAGCTTCCTGTAGACACTGCTGCTAGCTTGGGGCAATGGCCCAATGAGGTCGGTTCCCAAGAGTTTCCTGATTGCAGTCTTTCATTGCAGCTAAATAGAGCTTGAGTAGAAATCCTGACAACACCTGGTCTAGCTCTGAGAAAGAACAAAGATGGGCTGCTTTAAATTGGTGCTAAAGAGAAAATATCAGCTGCTGATTACAATCAGCATAGTCTTAAGTGTGAGGGTGAGTCAATACTGCTCATCTTTAGAGATGAGTTGGCTGCTGTGTCCTGCAGCCTGGTTCCCCTGCAGAGATGCAGCTCCCCTCCTGCCTCTGCTGGGGCTGGAATCCAAGTGGTGGCTCTCACTTGAGTTTCAAAGAAAATTACAGAGCACTTCAAACCAAGCAGTGTGAGCAAGTATGAGGGGCTGTTAGTTAGTGCCACGATGAAGCTAATCCAGTCCTAAGGAGGATAAACGGTTGCTTAGCAATACTTTAGCAGTGACTAACAATGCTTTACCAGGCTTTTACTGTTTAGAGACTTAAGGCTCAGTGGGCTTTTTTTAGTGGAATGTTTTTACTATTTTTGTAATGGTCTTTCCTCTTGAGAAACTGTCAAACTCATCACATATAATGAACAGGCAGCAGTCAGCAACTGATCACATTGATTTTTGGCCTGACCTCATTAAGATTCCTTATCTCTACCTTCTTTTTCCCTAGGAGCTCTTAAATTGCCTACAGAGATTAGACTATTCAAGTGCTTTTCATANGTGCAAGCTCATTTATAGTACTTTAAAGATATCTAGGGAACTGGTCTGGAGTCACATATCAGGGAAGAGTTTATTATGGTCTTCCAAAAAACCTTCTAAATGCAGAGCTGTATATTGTTCCTTTTACTATTCCTTAGTAGCATGGTTATTAAGAGAAGTCTTGAAGGCAAGATGCTACTGCATACTGTTCAGTATTTTATTTATATATAAGTTATTTTATATGTCAATAAAATTATATGCTAATAGAATACTGGGCCTTTAATATTCTTTGCTTTTCAGATGAAAAAGAGGCACACACCAAATAAATTGGCTCTCTTCTCTGCTGAGGCATCTGAGTCATGGCTGTCACTGTAGGAAAATGTAGTTATATTTTGGGAAAGGAAAACACATTAAAGCTGAGGAGTGCATCTGGATTCTTTAAGCATTCCCCTTGGCCATATCTACACTTCAGAGCTGATGCTATCGGGGGAACCAGTAACAACATGGTAATCCCCAGCAAAACAGAGCTCACATTTTAACTGTGCTTAGAGACTACTGTGCAAGCAAGTGCCTCTGTGGGACTTCATTATGCAGCATAGATCTCTGTGCCTCACCATCTGGGTAGCCAGACCCTGTTACCTCTTTTCCACTCTAGTTGGGAGTGAGGATCCCATGTAAAAGGAGGGTGTGTGCGGAGAGAAACTTGGTCCACATGTTTTCAGTCAGTGTTTGTATAAAAGCCAAACATGATTTTTCACCTGGGGAAATCTGCAGAAAAGAGGATGGTGACAGGGCTGCCAGGGCCTTTGTCAAATCCACCTAGGTGGGTGAAAGCAGTCCTCCAGAGGATGTGAAATTCTGGCTATTTCTTACTTTACACACATTCTGTAGTTATACCATTGATCAGTAGGAGATGGATATACCTCTGGATCTGTGCCCACCAGGAGAGTGTCCAGAGGTCTACAAGATGTCCCTGCCCATGGTAGGGGAGGTGGAACTGCATAATCCTGTGGTCCCTTCCAACCCAGACTGACTGTATGACTTGGTCTAGGTGATCCTGCTGTGGCAGGGGGATTGGACTAGGTGATCTTTTGAGGTCCCTTCCTTAATGATTCTATGATTCTATGTGATGCCGCTCACTCACTTTGGTCCCTTATCTGTGCAAACTGTGAACATTGAAGACCTAAACTGAACATACTACTAGAAGGTCCTGATGCTTGTTCTGTGAGAGATGTGGGTTTTAGTGGTCACAGGACTTTATATATATATATGATCATTCTGCTGGGATCCTGTTTTCTGTCAGCACTGGTAATTCCTTTCAGCTTACTTAGAAAAAGTCCTGAACAAAATGCATAGGACTTACACTGGGAGAAGGCAGCACAGAGTAATTATCCTATTTTAAATGTAGAACATAGCCTGGCATGAGTTTGTAGACCTGTGAGGAGGGCACTGGGGAAAGATCTTCCTCAGTGAGCTCTGCTGTTGGCTCATCTGCTGAAATTATGCGCTTGGGGTATTCAGCACTGTACTAGCTGTCCTGTCACCAGTTTGTCATCACCCTGAGTTACCTTAGGAAAGCTCAGTAGCTGGACACTGGAGCAGAAAGTTGCCTCTCCTCTTTGATGTTCCTAGAGGGCAAGTGAAGAAAGCTCTTTCTCTTGCTTTTTCTCTGAATTAATGGTGTGGCTGTAATCTCAGTAGTGTTGGTATGGAGAGGAAAAATGGGAGTGGACTTAAGTTAAAATTCAGGTTTTAGTTGTTCCCAGCTCTATAATGACTATTATCCCCAAATCCAGTTTTGAAACCCTGCAGTGATGGAGTCACCATCCCTAGAGGTATTTAAAGATCATGTTGGTGTGGTGCTTAGGGACTAGATTTACTAGTGACTTAGCAGTGTTGGGTCAACAGTTTGGCTCGATGATCTCAGATGTCTCTTCCAACCAAAGAGATTGTGATTTTTATTTTTTTTTAGTCAGCATCACTTGTAATTTGAACGCTGTCCTCTAAAACCATGACTGGACAACAGAAGTAGCTTAAATGAATGTTGTCTTTGAACCTTTTTCAACACAGTCAGTTACAGCCCAGAACACACCAAAGAATTAGTGGTGATGTTACTAGTGAGCTGTTTGCATCTGAGGCTCCCTAAGTCCTTTAGGCTTCTCAAAATTGGAAGGACCTCTTCCAGTTTATATTTAAACAAAAGAATCACCTTGCCAGTAGTGCTGCTACTTAATGATGTGAGCTCGGTGTATCAACACAGCCATTTCACTCATTTTATTGCTGCTATTTTTATAAGGTACCCATCTAGCTATCTGTGTGGATCCTTCAGCAGAGAGCTATTTCTGCATGTCTACCCCTAGCCTCACAAAATCAGTAATTTGGTGCCTCATTTGTATGCATAGACTGAAAATCTGATCTTTTCATCTTTTCTACTTGCTTCTTCCAAGCCTGTTTGTTGGGTTGTTTTTTAATGACCCCCAGTGGGTCCAAATATCTGACACTGAAGGTTTAGTTGAAGTTTTTCTCATACTCTGCCATATCTGACTGCGATTGGGTTGTAATATTTATTACCTCAATGTGAAATTTCTTGAGTGTAGTAGCTGTGAGAGGAAGGGAAAGCCACACAATAACAGATATGTGAGACTTAGCACACTCCCAGCAGAAACAGACATCTGCTTGGGAAGATGGCAAAGGCACACTCCATAACAATCCAATCAAATTTGGGGTAGGTTTTCTGATGTGATCCTCCTGTGGTATTTTGAAGGTCTCACTTGGCAGAGTTTAGTAATTTGTGTCTGCAGCTCAGGCTTCACTTGGCATCTGGGGTTTGTTTTTCCTCTGCTGTCTTTTCCCCTCCCTAGATGTGTAAAGATAATAGGAACATCTGCATGAGCGTAGAGGTAACTAAAAGGGTCACTGAACTTTAGTGATTTGCTTGGGTGGGGTACCCAGAGACCAAGTGTTGCAAACTGCCTGATGTTTGTACAAGGGTGCCAGCTGTCACCTGAGGCCCCTTGCTCAAGGCCACTGGAAAAAAGGCTTGGCAAGTTGATTATTTTTTTTTAAATAAAATTACTTGGAAGAAATCCTCTTTTAGAAAAATCTCTTTTAAGTAAAGAGGGGTGAAAATGTGAGTGATGTGCTATCTGCAAGAGAAGCAGGTAGGTGAGGGAAGAAGAGATGGGAACGCTCTCATAAAAGTGTTCCCTTTTTACAGGGAGCTCCTGCCTACACAGGGACAAGCTTTGGAGTTGAGGACTGGACATGCAGGGAGAACTTTTAAACCTACAAATGTAGGACGATGTACTTGGGCTACGTAGTATTTTTCTGGCTTTTCACATTTTTTGTGCTAGCCAAGTAGCATTTGCTTCGGAGCAGCTCCACCGGCTGTGTGCGTACTGCATACCTCTGCTCTCCAGCTGCACAGGGCTGAAGAGCTCGGATGGTCTTAGTGAGCTGAATCATCTCACTGAGGAGTCAGACAGGCAAGGTCCACGGGAATGGGAAGGAATATTTGGGCTGGCACTGCCTCTCTTGGTGACACTGAGCTGTTACTGTGACTCGGGTACCTCATGATGCCTCACCCATAGGCAGCAGCTCTAGGTTAAGAACAGAGGGGAGAGGCTAAGACATGAGGTGTAGTTTCTGTTTCAGACAGTATTTAGTCTCAAAACAAGCAGAGCTGTCAGGAAGTTACTGTGTGGCAGCCGTGGCACCTGTTTATCTTGTCCCTTAAGCCCTGCTCGTCTCTACACATACTTCAGGTGTATTTGGTATTTTCCCTTTCCATCATGCAGCTGCTCTGGGAACTTGACCAGTTAATAAGGGAATCCAAGTTAAACTGTGCTACCTTCCATTCTTGTTTTGCGGCTTTTTCCTGAGGATTTTCTCTGACTGGAGCATTTCCATATCAGCTGGCCAGACAGCAGCAGAAATAATTCAGCTGCTTTGCAGTGAAGAAATCATCCTATGTAATTACACTGTGGTTATAAACCACAGCTAGGACACATCTGCTGACGTTAAGTGGAAGTTCCAACAAGGCAGACATTCCAGCCAGAGGAATTTTCCTAGAGCTTTGTGATCTCAGTTCCCCTGTGCCCCTCCTCATCAGTTGGGAGGTGGATCCCTTCAGGGGTCAGCACATCAGAGATGTGGGTAGAAATGGGATTACTGGGAGTTTATTCAGCCTAGCTAGTCAGTGGGCTGTGTGTTGGAACACAAATATATTGGGTTAGTTACACAGGGCAAAACCCAACCTGGACGGGGAGGCCTAACAGCGAGGCAGTAGCTGATGCTGGTATTGTGGGAAAGCTGCTGTGTCCCTTCTCTTTTAAGCAGTCCTGTAAAGATTTATTTCAGCCCTCTGAGCTGGGCCTTGGGGTAGCCCTCCCACATTAGTGCTGATTTTACTTATGGTTCTTGTTCCTGCTTGCCACCAGGCATCTTGTGATAAGAACGGTGCCACAGTTCAAGGTGGAAACTTTCCACCTCGCACCATTCTTGCGCTGAAGATGGTCATTGCTGAGGGGAGGCTTCCAATTAAGGAGGATGTACCAATGTCCCAAATAACCTTTCCTCCCTAGTCCAGAAGCAGAATTCAGTGGTTGCTGACACTTTCTCCCTTTAAGAAACTGAGGATATAAAACTTGTGTTTCTCAGTTCCTTTGCTTTAGCCTCCAGCCTGCAGCACATCTGGGCACTATCAGTCCCTTGCTTGGCAATTGGGAGTTAGAGGAAGTGTAAGATGTGCTTAGCCCTCCCCAAGAACAGCTGCAAGCACCTTCCCTGGCTGGATGCTGGGTTCTGTTTTTGGCTGGTGCCACCCGAAAGCCTCAGTCTGGGTCTTAAAGCCATGGAAAGAGACAGAATGTTAACTTTCTCCATCCTGTACCTGCTTTCTCCTACTCTGTTCTTGCTTTCTCCTACTCTGTTCTTGCTTTCTCCTACTCTGTTCTTGCTTCTGCCTGTGGCCTGTGGGTTTGACTTCTGCCGCATACGAAGAACTCCGGTAACTTAGCATTCCTCCTGGGAGAGAAACCCCTAACAGCAAGACACTGGTATCAGGTCTGTGGGCATTTATTTTTCTGCTGGGTCTGAGCTTCATTAAACTGGACAATCATGAGTTCAACTGAAGTAAAAATTAAATCAGTAGGATTGTGATAAATCTCTTGCAACTTGGAGGAAAAACAATGGTTTACCAACTTTGTTATCACTTGATTTAATCTGTGGAGTAGATGCATGTTTTCTCCTTGAATACTGTTTGTGCATAGAAGTTACTGTAACTAAAAGTTTGGAGAACCACACAGAGTAGCAAAAATACCTTGAAGTTGCTGTCCTTCTGAAGGTGCACCTGTACCTTGTCGGAAAGCAACTTATAAGGATCTTCAGGTCCCTCTGCATTGGCTGTTGCCTTCAAAGGAAGGGTTTCTCGTTTTGAAACACGACTGTCAGCAGATGCCTTTATTCTCTTGATCTTTGCCAGCAAAATTTCATTCTTGAGTTTCTTGTGGGCTCTTTCTGTCACATACAGCTTGTAGCATGCTCACTTATTTGTTCTTGGGTTAGTTTTCAATTAATTATCAGAGCCAGGTATGAGATTTTCCAGCCAATGTGATGCAAAGGCAGTTTTTGCAGAGCTGTAAAATTGGGCAAGCACTGTCTCCTTCCATGTGATTTGATTTTAGCCTAACCAGCCCCCGAGGTAAAAGATGTGAAGAGGAACTGCTCTTCACTCCTGATGAACTTGCAGTCGGATGTTAACACAAAGCAGGAAGCACTTTGTCAATAATAAATCAAGTATCCTCAAGAGGAAGAGGCTGATGGTGACTTTAATGATGTTTTCTTCTCTGTTATTAGTACCTGTGCAGGAGGATTAATGTCCAATGTTTTCTGAGTCCAGTCAGACATAAAAGCTTGAACTTGGATGGGAATGTCGGTGTTTGCTCAGAAGTGAGCTCTGTGGTTGGGCAGGCAGTGTGGTGGTGAACATCACCCCCAGCAGCACCAGAGGTGCCTTTAGCCAGGGCTGGGGAATGTGAACTTGTATAACCTCCCTGCACACAAAGCAGCACAGTTGTGCTTCACATGCTTGAAAATATGCCCCTTAACTGCTGGTTTGTTGAGCCCACATATCCAAGCCTTTGGTCAAATCTGTAAGCACTGCATGTTTCACAACCGCAGCTTCCTCCATACTTTTCCTGGATAAGGAATGTTTTGGCTTTGTTTATTTACATGATTAAACCCCATCTGTGAGAGGAGTAAGTGGTCCTTGCTCCTTTGTCAGTCTTCTGCGCTGAACATGTGTCATGGTAGTTAGGTCCAATCCTTTCCATTACAAACCTTCACACTGCTATCATGCTCCCTGCTCTACCATTTATAGCCATACAGTAGCTGGGATGTTTTAGTAGGCTGCTCAATCTCCTTTGCTCTGGTCAGAGCTAGAGTTTACATTAAAAAAAACTAATAAATTCATTTTTGCTGTCGCTGTCCCAATTTCTACCAGAAGTGGAGCTGCATGAGTGCCAGTGGTGGCAAGGTGTCCATGGGAAACCATCCAAAGTAAACACCACCCAAAGACAGGAGGACAGCCTGTGGAAAGCTGAGGTGCCGCTGCTGCTAATGATTTCTACCTGACTTAATAAACAGCGGATTTTGTTGTCTAAATGACAAATCTAGCTCTGAATTTTGGTTTTTTTCTGTTTTTAAAACCAAAAAACCCCAAGAAAATGACCAGTTTCTCAGTGCTGTGATACTATTTAAATCCAGATTTGTCCTGCTAAGGAGGAATTGTATCTCTTAAGAGCTGGAAAAGGGTGACAGACTGTTGGTGTCACTTGGAGCTGCTGTAGGAGAAGCTTACTGGCATCTCCATTAGAGCCCCTGCAGTATTAATTACAGGGAAAGCTCATTTGTGGCCAATGACAGTTCAATAAGGAAGAAATAGAAATTATAATGCTTGCAGAGAAAATAGCCTTTGTGTCTGCTGCTCATGCAAGCAGAACTGCTGACTAGAAACCCAAGAGATTAAAAAGGTTATCAGGCAGGGGTGTGCTGATGACCTGCCATAAAGCATTCGAGTCTGCTGAGCAGACCGTCACCTGCTGTAATTTTGTCTGGCTAACAATTCTAGGGTTTGGCTTTAATTCTGCTGTCTGCTCTGCATGAGGATGGACCTCTGCACAAGATGCAGCTGGGTGAGAGGAGGAACCTATGCTCAGGAGGGAGGTTATTTGCTGAAATGCCTCACAAATTCTTTATTTTGTAGAAATGTCTCTAAGCATCAATAAGCTTGATCAAGTGAAAGCGATACCTGCCGACGAGGACCATTGAAAGCAGTGTTACTGTTTCCAAAATCTAAGGAACATTCATGTTTCCATAAATAACATATAGCAGTTCCCCATAGCAAAGACACTGTAGCTGAGTTATGGAAAATGAAATTGTAGCACAGGCTTACGTAGCTCATTAGCTATCAGGGTTGCCAGACTTCCCTCGTCTGGAAGAGATAGTATCTTGGCTTGAACCGCAGTTATTGTCTCTCTGGGCAAAAGACCTTAGGAGTTTAGGTTGGCCAAATCTGCAAGGAACTTTCCTTTGATTTCTTGTTAGGAGCTGGTGGATGAGAAATGTAGCAGTGGGATAAAGCTTTGAAGGATGATGCTGGCCCTGAGCCTCAGGTTAAAGAGTGGGGAGTAGAGTTGGGGAAAGGACAGTGGTGGTTGCATGGGAGAAATGGAGAGACTGGATGAGTGGGGGTGGTGGTCTGTTTGACAGAAAATGAGTCAAAGTCAGACATGACCCACCATCAGGAATGACATTTGGAGCAATGCTATGAGTTGTGTTGCAGGAGTCAAGGACCCAAGTCCGTAGTCTCACTGGAAGGTCAGTGCTCAAATCTATAGAAGCATCAAATGTGGGTTGGTGAGCTGGGACTCAACTCCAGCATGACCACATACGAAGGTAAAGACTTTCTTAAAAGTAACCTGTCAATCTTTCTACTTTGCCTTTTGTAAATTGACACGTTTTCTGGGGCACAAATATGAGCTGGTGTCTGAGCAGGCAGTGGAACCACTGTTGCTTCGTTTCTTCACGGGATGTACTGGCACTCACAGACTAAATCCATGGTTGCACAGCCTAATTCTAAAGAACATCAAAAGAACTTGTGTCAGGTTGAGTGTTTGTCATGTGTGGCTGCTACTAGATATTTGCTGAAGTATTTCCTTGAGTCAGGGCCTTCATGTGTTTGTAGTTTTAAGTCAAGCATCTTGTTTGAAACTTGCCAATAAGAAGGACAGAAAGGATGCTCCAGTGAAGTACAGGCCTGCCAGCCTGAGCTAAGTACCAGGGAAGATTATGGAACCGTTCATCTTGGGGGTGATCATGTGGCAAATGCAAGACAACAGGGGGATCAGACCCAGCCAATATGGGTTTATGAAGGACAAGTCCTGTTTAATCAACCTGATCAGATTTAACCTTCTATGATCAGTTTCTACCTGGAATTCAGTCAGGCATTTGACACTGTTTCGAACAGCATTCTGCTGGAGAAGCTGGCTGCTCATGACTTTAACCCAGTGAAGAGCCCACTTGTTTAAAACTGGCTGGATGGCCAAACCCAGAGAGTTGTGGTGAATGGGGTTAAATCCAGTTGGTGACTGGTCACAAACGGTGTTCCATAGGTTTCAGGTTTGGGATCAATCTTGTTTAACATCTTAATTAATGACCTGGATGAAGAGATCAAATGCACCCTCAGTAAATTTGCAGATGACATGAAATGAAGTGAGAGTGTAGACCTGCTTGAGGGTAGGGAGGCACTGCAGAGGGATTTGAACAGGCTGGAGCAATGGGCTAAGGCCAATGGGATGAGGTTTAGTAGAGCCAAGTCATGCACTTTGGTCACAACAATCCCCAGCAGCTACAGGCTTGGGGAAGAGTGATTGGAAAGCTGCCTAGTGGAAAAGGACCTGGGGGTGTTTGTTGACAGCCAGCAGTGAACATGAGCCAGCAGTGTGCCCAGATGGCCAAGAAGACCAACAGCATCCTGGCCTGGATCAGAAACGGTGTAACAAGCAGGAGCAGAGAGGTGATGGTGCCTGCACCTTAAATACTGTTTTGGGTGCCACAGTATAAGAAGGACATTTAGGTGCTGAAGCAGGTCCAGAGAAGTGCAATGAGGCTAGTGAAAGGTCTGGAAAACAGGCTCTGTGAAGAGCGGCTGAGGGAACTGGGTTATTTAGTTTGAAGATTAGAAGGCTGAGAGGAGACCTTACTGTTCTCTACAACTATCTACAAGAAAGTTGTAGTGAGGCTGGTGCTGGTCTCTTCTCCCAAATTACTAATGATAGGATGAGAAAACGTCTTCAGTTGCATTGGGGGAGGTTTAGATTGGATATTAGGAAGAAGTTCTTTACTGAGAGAGTGGTTGGGCACTGGAACAGGCTGCCCAGGGAGGTGGAGGAGTCACCGTCCCTGGAGGTGTTTAAAAACCGAGCAGATCTAGCACTTGAGGCCATGGTCTAGGTGTTAGGGAGGTATTGGGATGAGGCCTGGATTTAATGATCCTGGAGGTCCTTTCCAGCCGTAATGCTTCTGATTTGATTCTATGATCTTACCTTTGTTTTGTCTTTGCAGACATGTATGATGTGAGTTTGATACTTGGGAAACTGGATACCACCTAGTGTCAAATTTAATTGCAGTGAAATCGAGGCATTGCTGAGGGTTAGCTCCAAAATATAATTCTGGCTTTTGATGGCTACTGAGAACCCTTCACAATAGGTGAAGAGAAGATCCTGTGAGCAGCCTCACACCATGTGTTTTGCACCTAGTTCAACTAGAAGGGCGTATAGGAGCTGGAGAGGTTTTGCTGCTGGTGGAGGCAACTACCAAAGTGTATATCAACAGTTACTACTCTGATTTGAAAATTTTCTTCTTGTCGAGGGCAGATCCTTTAAATGGGTGTTCTGGACAGAGGTCCTGGCTGTCAGTGCTGTCCTGTGCAGGTGTTAACACTCATGTTAGTCCCGAAGATTCCCTTCACTACTCAGCAGTACATGCTCTGCCATATCTTACTGACACAACGGTTAAATTAGGAGCTTCCTTGAAGTGCACTGGATGTTAACAGGATCTCAATACATAAAATCAGATTTTCTTAGTGTTGCTGTAGAGCTTTTGTCATCCCTGTTAGTCACAGTGCCAAACCCAGAAAGGTGTTTCTGCTCACAGGAAACCCCATTGCCAAACTGGTGTAACTGTTCAACACCCTTCCACAGATTTCTATGGCTTTTGGGGTCAGCCCTTGAGCACAGAAAATTCTGATTCTCTAGAATCATTTGGAAAAGCTCTGTGTAGAGTTAATTCAATGTTTTCCTGGTGTTTATAGTTATTGAGCAGATTAATACTCATAAATATTAAGTAGGGTCATCTGGAAAGGGAAAAGCTCTCTAGCTTTTGCCAACAAAGCACTTAAAAGCACTTCAGCACATGCTTAGAGATAAGCACATATTAAGGTAAATGGAATTGCTTGTAGGCTTGGTGTTCAGCATATGTTTAGAGTTTCTAGATTAGGAGAAACTCATTGCTTGAAATAGTCATCTTTTATCCAGAACAAGCAAATAGGATTCAAGTATGAGAATTCATTTTTGTTCAACAAAAACATGCATCTACTGAAAGGTAAAAAAAGAGGAAAAATGAAAGAATCATAGAATCATAAGTGATTGGAAGGAAAGATCATCTAGTCTAATCCCCCTGCAACAGCAGGATGACCTAGACCAAGTCACACAGGAACACATCCAGGTGGGTCTTAAATGCCTCCAGTGAAGGAGACTCCACATCTCCCCTGGGCAGCCTGTTCCAGTGCTCTGTCGCCCTCAGTGTGAAGAAGTTCCTTCTCATATTTATGTGGAGCCTCCTATGTTCCAACTTACAATCATTCCCCTTATCCCATCACTAGATGACATTGAGAAGAGCCTGGCTCCATCCTCCTGTCACCCACTCTTCACATATGTATAGACATTACTAAGGTCACTCCTCAGTCTCCTCTTCTCTAAGCTTGAATGCCATGATGGAAAAACCATCACTCCCTTTCTTTGTCATCTTTCAATCTTTCAAGCTTCCTCTGGTGCCCAGATTGCCTGGCAGTGTCAGTCTGGGCCTGAGAGAGCTGATTGCTGTGCTTGATGTCTCCAGTATCTCCAGGGAGTGCCATGCTTGGGTCAGGCCAGCCCAAGGGAGTGGGAGATGCAAAGGCCTCTCCTCTTCTAAATTGATAAGAATAAGGTAAAAATAAGTTAAAATGTCTCCACGCAAATCCTCAGAGCAATGCAAAACTGTGATCTGTACGTTGTGAGCAGTTACTGCATGTGCACTTCAAACCCCCTAGCTGGAACATAAAATACCCAAGTTTAGAATTGTGCTGGCTTTGGATGTTACAAAAGAGTGTTTAGAGAGACAACAACTCACATCAAAGCACATCTGACCTTCTCCTTCCTGCCAGGAGCGTGCAAAAGCTGGTGTGAGGATTGCTCCCGGGTTAGTGCATCTGCCTTTGTCCCGCAGAGGAAGATTATAAATAGAGTGCAAAGAAAAACACTCCGAATCCCACTTTTCCACTGAAGCACTGTTGAAAGCTTGTTTGCTGCCGTGCTGAGGTGTATCGGCATCACAATGGAGGGGAGACTTTTTTCAGAGAAGTCCAGCACAAAATGAGGATTTCTGCAGCACCCAGTGGGAAATTGTCTAGTCCCAGCTCTTTGCTTGGCAGGTGTCTGACTTTTCCACAGGGTGGCAGGGGGTCAGGCAGTGCACGCTGGCATTTCCCCATCAAGCAAAGCTGGTGTGGAGACAGGAAAGTAAATTATTGTCAGATCTTGGATACCAGTTCTTTTTCACATGAAAAAAGGATAAGCTGTACTCTAGAGAAGGAAGTAGTGGAGCGAAGCTGGGGAAGGCCTACCCCTGCAGTGGGCTCAGGAGTGCTCAGGCTAATGGCCATCTACAGCATCGGGTTTTTAACCAACCCGCGAAAAGCTCCATTTCTGCAGTGCCTGGTGGAGAAGAACCTCTTGGTTACCTGCCTGTGGTGATGGAGCACGGCCTGCCCTGCTCCCACGAGCTAATGAGGATTTCTATGACTGGAGCTGGAACATTTGGCAAGTGAGTGCACGAAATTTCAGGGTACCTGTAGGCAGCCGTTGCTCACCCTGTGGGTGTTTTTTATGGCTATTTCATTGCACGTTGCTCAGTACTAAATGGGTACGACTTCTGCGAATAACCACAGCAACGCAGACGCTGCGTCTCTGAGATAAAGGGCTTTATATCAGAAACAAGTGTTCAGCTAATAATGCCACAGGCCCTGTGCAATTTTTGAAGTGTGCTTTATCCCCCATAAAAAGGAAAGAAGTGGTCTGCTGCTTAAAAATAAACTGGGAGACATTTTAGAGACTTTTTTCCCCTTTTCTATTATCTTCCGAGGTTGCAAAAATAACATCCCATAATGAAATGAAAACAAGCTGAATGGTTAGATCTGGTGGAGGAGGGAAGAGGTAGATGCGGACAGCTGGAGCATGTCTGGGCCAGCGTCTCCGTTCCTTTCTTGCCGCTAGTTCAGTGCCGCTCCAGGAATGCAGACAACGCTGGCTGTGAGTGTTTCCTATTTGATTTTCACACTTAAATCTGTGCTTGTTAAATGCGGCCCCACTGTCAGGCTGGCACAGGACCACACTGCCTCCCCAGGCCCCACTTCAGAACTTGCTGTCTGTGCTGGGGTGTCCTGCTCAGAGCCCTCCAGCGAGCGTCAGGTATGCGAAGAGCATTTTGCTGGTTTTATGCTGCTTGTGGCATCGCAGCAAAACCTCTCTGGGCCTTTCTCATAGCTGTGGCCTTGGGTAACCTTCATAAATGTTGGTCTGAGGTCAGACAGAAGTGCTGCAGGGAAGGGATGGCGTTTGGAACAGTCTTGGGAGCAATGGATCAATCAGGCACTTGGCTGGATCCAGTCTCTGGGCAAGATACAGGCTTTGCTGCCCATGGGAGAAAATGCTTGGCCAAGCAGGACCCGCTTCTGCAAAGGGCTGATGCTCTGCCCTGAGAAGATCCATCAGGAGATGGTCTTGGTTGGGTCTGTTTCATGCTCAGCTGAGCTGCAACCAGAGGGTTCAGCAGTTGCAGGGCTTTGCTGGAGTGAGGCAGGAGAGAAACCACATATTGTACGCAAAACAGTGACTTAATAACAAAAGAATCATATCATCTGTAAAATACCAGGGAGGGGATGAAAGTGATGCATCTTATTAACAAAGCTTAGAAGGTTACAAAACCCAACGGTTGTCCAGTCCAGACCTTTAGACTGCGGACCCTCTTGGCCTTTCTCCCGCTGTGAGCTGGTACCATGGTCTGATACCTGCTGATACATCACTGGTGTGAAGTGACTTATACATCAGGAAATGCCAGTGATGCCAAGGCAGACAGAGTTCTGCTCAAAGCAGTTTGCAGTCTACCACAAGCAGAGGGAGAAGAGGATAGGATGGGGCTGTGGCACCCTAGGGTTTGATGCATAGCGGGAAGAAGCACTGACCAAATTTTGATTCTTCAGGTGCCCTGGTAGAGTCTGTGCTGGGCTGTTGACAAGGAAACACTTATTTTGGGGATTCAAGACTGGCTTCAACAAAGGTTAGAGGGAAGAGGAAACCCTGGGGGATCAGATGCACTGAAGGTGAGATTTTCCTCTGCGTAGCAAAATTTGCAGATGTCTCAACCAGCAAAAAGTCTGCCAAGGTGTGAGGGGTGGAGGTATGTCAGGGCTGGAAGTTGTGCATCACGTGGGAGCTGGTTAGGAGCTCTAGCTTTGTTCTGGGTCACCCAAAGGGTTGTTCCTCCTCCTGCCCTCACTCCTCATTCTCTCACACTGTTGAGGTGCGGCTGCCTCAGGCTCTACCTGGAGCAGCGGTGATCAGAGATGAGATGAGTGGTAGTGGTTTTTCACACCTCTTTTGGTCTTCCAGTAACAGACTGGTGTCTGTGCAGGTTTTAATGGCTCTGTGTGTCAATGACAGTGCAGCGTTTTTGCAGAAAGGCAAATCCTCAGGTTCTGCTTTCTGTAATGTCAAAAGCAAATTCTATCATTTCCGTAAAGATTTTGACCAGCCTTTGGATTCAGGGACCAGGCTATGTACCCTAAAGGTGAGTTCCTTTAGTTCAAACAGCACTAATGGGCATGAAGGGCCAAAGTGCTGGTTTGTGAAGTGATTTAATGAAATGGCGCACATGGCTCCAGGGCTCTACTGATTCTGATGCCGTTGCATTCACCATCTGCCTGCCCTTGCCCAGCCATGCCATATTCCTGGCTGCTGTTAATACCATTGCAGGTGACAAACCACCTTCTGTGCTATGACTGATGCTTGCAGGAAAATGTTCAAGCTGGAGCAGCCTCACAAAAGTCATGAGAGAACCCAAGGATGCACAAAATATGGCCAAACACAAGCAGAGGTCCAGCATTTGCAGAGTGAGGTGGTGCCATTCATAACACAATGGGTCACTGCAGAGGTTTGGGATGTAAACCCGTGTAGCTGGTCCCAGCGATCCCAGCAAGTGAGCAGTAGCCATACAGGCCAAGCAGAGATGCCACAGCAGTAGCAAACTGCACAAACCCATGATGCTCATCATGTTTGGCATAACTAGCCTCCCACTGAAATGCAGACAAAAGCTTTTTATCACTTTCACGACCTGCTGAGAGAATATTTTTAAAAATCTTTGAAGACCAAAGAGTTCAGTATTTTTGTATTCTTTCATTTCCAACTCAAAGAAAAACCCCATCCAACCCTGTTTCTTATATCCCATCTCCTTTATTCTGTGTCCAAAAGGGAATGTGATTGGTAAGGAAAATTAGTAGCTTGAATGTCATGAACTTGTTAAAGAAAGATACGGATTTTTTTTAACAGGGAAGACAAAGCCATTGAAATGTATTTTACTAAAAGCACTAGGAGAATAAACTGGAGCAGGTATACTTACGCAGTTTGTCATGTAGCATGTAAGTACAGCGTATGGCCTTTACATTTTAAACTGCTGCTTGAATGCTAGCAAAGTTCCTTGTTATAAAACAGAAAATGTGATTGGAACCAACAGAACCACTGTGCTGGTGGGATATTGAATGTGCACCCGCTGCAAGCCCTGCATGGTGCTTCTGATCCATGATATTAGTAAGAAAAGCACTTCCCCTTCAAATGTATCACCCAGACTAACTCTGCTTCTCTCTTGCTGCCTCCTGCATGTGACGCCACACAGACTACGGCTTTTGTCACCCCAACCGATGACACCTTGCACCGAGTTGCTGCCTACTCCTGTCCTCAGCAAGCAGTACACTGGAGTTGTTGAGCTCAGTGCTGGGGTAGGTGCGTGAAAAGCTTTGTGCTGGGAGCCCAGCCTCCAGCATCTGCTCTCTGCTTCTCCTGCCTCCTTCTTGTCCTGGCCCATCCCTGCCCCAGAGGGTTTTGCTGTGGAGCCAGCTCCATCCTTTGTGCCAGCTGAGAGGCTTTACCATGCTGGGGGAAACCTTGGAAAAGATTTTCAGAATAATTTAGATTTCCTTTGATCCAGGAACTCTGCAGGTAAATGGCTATTAGAAGCAACAGTAATTAGCTGCTCTGCCTGAGCCTCTTGGGGAGCAGGAGAGGCTCTTCGCTACTGGTCTGGAGGACTTGGTCCCTGGTCCAGTGCACAGAGAGTGCCTTTAACAGGGGCTGGATTGCCCAGCAGAGGCAGGATCAGAGCCTGGTTAGCATTCAAGGGCAGTTAGGTGAGTCCAGGAGGAAAAGCTAGAATTTACCTTCTGTGGACTCAGGCATAATATTGTGTCCTTCCTGCACACGACACAGACACAGACAATGTTTATTGTTCATTGCCAAAAGACCAAGAAAAACTGTTCTGTGGATCTCCTGTGTTTGCTATTCTTATTCTCCTGACCACCTTGGGGCTCTTGGAAGGGCATGACCATCCCCAGGAAGAGACCCCATCCAAGCCACCACTGTGCTGGCACTGCCCACCAGCAGATTTAATCAGGAGTCTCTCCTTGACAAAGGAGGAGCAGGGAAGACACTCAGTATGCCACAAATGGGAGTGTCCAAAGGAAACCCCAGGCAGTGCTGAAGAGAAGGGTAATACAGTTATTTTGGTGTCTACTTCATGCTGGTCTTGTCACTCTGGATGAGGAATTTCTTTCGGTTTGGTTATTCTTCCTGAGTGCTGTCAAAGGCACAGCAGACACCAGCGTTACCCACTGGGTCCTCATCAGAGCAGGGTACGCTGTGTCTCTGCCCTTATTTCAAAACCAGTTTTGACTGGTGATTGACTGGCAAGAGTATCTGCGGTGGTTATGGGGAGATGACACAAACAGGCGAGTTCTACATTAATTCAAATGCACCGGCTTGCACGCTGGCTTGCAGTGAGCAGTCTTTGTTTTTCCAGTGTGAGCATCTTGGCCCCACATGTATCTTTGCTCCTAACCTCAGGCTGCTGAAGGGAAAGAAGAGCTGAAGATGTGCTAAAGGCAAGAAACTGTGTCCGGGAATGCAGAGAATAGCACGATCTGGGCTGTGACTTCTGCTGCAACGTAGGAGACCGCATCAACACGGATCCAGGACCTTGAGCAATGCTGTCCTGCAGTTTGATATCCATTCTGGCACATAAAATGCACTAAGGCCCAGGTTTTTCATGGCACTTTCCATTTTTTTGATTTAGGGAATTTGAAAAATAGTTGTCTAGAGCCTGAGCCTGAAGTTTTAATCTTGGCGTATCCATACCATAAAATTCTCGTGGATAAAAGCAGAAACATCTGGATTCATGAGTGGATGTTGGCTAAATCCACCAGTAAAAAAAAGCCTTCAAGAGATCCTAGAGGGTTCTAGCCAGAATAAATAATACAACAAAATAAGACTGCTATTAAGAGTAATTGTAATCCTGAAGCTGAATTATAAGATGAGGGCCAAGCCCTTTTCACAATATGCTTTTCCAGTTAAGAGCCCTTCAATTTACACTCGATGCACATGTGGCTGATGGAACAAAGGAAAAGAGGATGAAAGCTGTGCAGAGATTATTCAGCCTTGCTGGTTTAGCTCCAGGCACATAGTTTAAATGAGCAGATGATCAGTTTCCAGTTTGTTTTAAATTCTCTGGCAAGAAATTTTACGCTCTATCCCAAAGTTGGATATGCTTAAAACTTTTTTTCTAAGGCTCTGCCATTTTGTTGTACTTCTTAAGACAGGAAAGCGTAGCACTCAGCTGTCTCCAGCAGCCTCTTCCTTGCTGAGCTATACCCAAGATCAGCAGCTCCCAAAATCAAGGTGGGAGGCCAAAACTTGCAGACTCTCTGGCTGCACCCTCTTGTACCAGCATTGCCTGCCTTATTTAAAACTAGTGAAGGAAAGGTTTGTGTTGCCTGTTTCGTGCATTTCCTCTTGGTGTTTTCAGGGTTATAAGCTGCTGAACAGTACATTCTGCATGGTCTCCTTGCATCAGGTCTCCAAAGCTCAATGTCATAGAATCATAGGGTTGGAAAAAACCTTCCAAGGTCATCTAGTCAAACCCCCTTACAAGAAGCAGGGACATCTCTAACTAGAACAGTTTGCCCAGAGCCCCATCAAGCTTAACCTTGAGTGTCTCCAAAGATGGGGCCTCTACCACCTCTTAGGGAACCTGTTCCAGTGATCCCCCACCCTCAGATTAAAGAACTTTTTCTTCATGTCTAACTTAAATCTACACTTTTCCAGCTTCAAACCTTGACCCCTCATCCTCTCGTCAACAGTTATTCCTCAACCTTCTTATATACCCTGTCAGGCACTGAAAGGTTGCTGTAAGGTCCCCCTGGAGTCTTCTCCTCTTCAGGCTGAACAACCCCAAATCTCTCAGCCTGTCGTTATAAGTGAGGTGCTCCAGCCCTCTGATCATGTAGCAAGTTTTCCCCTACTGCGATAGGGTCAACTACAACCCCTGGCCAGTTGATTCAAAAGAAGGTAGTATGTTGCTGAAAATGCCCTTAACATACCACTACTTCCCAACTAATGTAGTCAGCATTGCTCATGACCTGCCCTTTGTCCATGCGGATCTTACCAAACCTCGCTGACCTTGCACATCACTCTTCCCGGTTCCTGGAAGGCCGTGGGAATTTGGCTGCTCTGTACATCACCTTGAGGCAGTGCAGCTTGGGGTAAGTCACTTCCCTGGGTAATACAAACCCTATCAGCCAATTCTTGTTCTGTCCTCTTCCTTTCTTGCTTTCTTCTTCGCTGTTGTCCATATCACAGCTGATTAATAGAATAGCTCCTGAGAAGGCAGATCTTCTGCTACCACTCTAGTAGCTCTTCCGCCATGTACTTTAGGTTGTCCTCCATGGAGACATTTGCTATGATTTGCTGTCAATGGTTAATGCTCTCGGAGAGGTGGGATACACTTTTGGGGTAAGGCAGTACCAGGAGTATGGTTGGGAACACCAGTGACACGTAAATGGCGACAGTTGTGCTGCCTTATACTCCATACAAGGAATAATCCTGTTTACACTGTGAGGAGTGGGAATTCAATTTGCCTTAAAGTAGCATCAGCACATCTAGGAAATCCATAAAAAGGGTGCCCCAGTATTTCTTAGAACATTATTTTCAGCAGATCTTATTTCATTTGCTGCCAACATTTGTCATTTCCTTCACCGCGTGTTGCCCAGCACTCACAGCCTGGGGCTGAACTGAAAGCTGATGGGACCTAATGCAAAGAATTCAGAGTCTTGCTTTCCATCAGCTCTCCATTCAGGCCATCAAAGTGAAGCCAGGAAACGCATCTGCTCATAGATGTGACAAAATATTTGCTTTAGATTAGTCGTTATTGCCACCGCTGTCCATGTTTGCAGTCATGTTCTCCCACTCAACCTGAAGGCAGCAGAAAGGTCTGCTGGAACTTCAGGGCTCTCAGTTAGGAGCAACTAGTGTGAGAAGCTGAGGAATGAGAGATGAAGCAGAGCTAAATTTAGCCTCTCAGATAAGAAAATATCTGTATCTTCAGTGCTCTGAGGTTTTATTTTGCTCTGAACAAAACACACCTTGGTTTTGCACGGCTGTTTGCAGACTGTTCTGACTCAAAGAAGCGGGGTGGGGGAAGAAAGGCTTTGATGTCTTCAGTAAACAAATAAGTGTTAAAAGATCTTCAGTTCTTGTTAGCATGCTGCAAACAGCTATGTTTGAAGCAAAATAAACATCCCAAGGTTGATGGAAGGGTAGGAAAGCCATAAAGCGCTGCAAGCAAATCCTCCATATGAAGACATCAGAAATGACGGTGCTATGAAGAAACTTTTTCTCTCCACTTTTGGATCAAAAAGAAAAGAACACACTAGTCCATGGTTCACCAGCCATGTGGGTGGGTAAAATACCCCATGGCTAAAACATTATCACCCAAATCACAACAATACAGTTAAGTCCACTACAATACCAAGGGTAGGAGTCCTTTGGAGATCTTGCCCTCCAACCATTGGGGTGAGAGTGAGAAGACCCACCCTTCCTCTAACCTTCATTTTGTTTCTTGCTCAGTGCTTCATCCTCTGTCACCCAGCCACCAGCACCTCTTACCCCTCACAGCTACAGGACTTCATCCAAAAAAAACCTAAGCCAACTCATCAGCTTTTACTTTGTGCAACCAGCCAGTGTCCATGAGGAGACACCAGGCACAAGTTGTGCTCTCAGGGAGGAGGATGAGGATTTCATGGCAGTGCCTACCAGAACTTTTGCTGTGGAAAGCTTGTTGTCTCCTGGCGTCTCATATGACATCCCTTTGGAAATGCAAAAGCTTAGGAAATGAACCAAATTGCAGAACAATGATCTCAACTACACCAGTATAGCCCTGGGGAAGGTAATTTATGTTTGTGCCCTTCTAACAATCCAAATCAGGTTCAGAAGAAGTAAGTTTGGGTTTTTTTCTGTAAAGAGAAATAGAAAATCATTCTAACAATCAACACAGCATTCGTTACTGCACATTTAAATTTTACCAAGAGTCTCCAGGGAGCCTCCTGCTTTTAGTTTCATTTAATTCCAAGTATTTCCCTGTTTAAAGATAGTTCACAGAACCTAGGAAATAAATAATTCAGATACAGTTGACTTTTTAAAGTCTCTGTAGTATCACTAACATCTTTCCTTTGATAAGGCTTTTGTTCTAGCCTACCAAAGCTCCATTCCAGATGAGACTGGTGTGGCAGATCCTCCATCCAAAGAATCATCAGTTTATAAGAAAAACATTTAGGGGGAAAAAAGCAAAGGTTCCAGAAAAAAAGAAAAGCAGCTTATAATTCCAAAGGTAATAAGGATCCTTCTGTCAATGTCGATCAAGCTCTTCACTTTCATTGTGAGCCTCTCCCTGCTGGAGTCACGGTGAGGGTTTGTAGCTAAAGCCAAGGCAGAGATGGTTCATAATAAACAGAAGCTCCTTAGAGACCGTAGCCATGGCATGTGAGAGCTGTTTACCTGGCACGATGAAGCACTATTCTGTTTATCTTCAGATGTTCCTAGAGGAACAGAAAGTATTACAGTCTGGTAAATACGGCCCCTTCACTCCCAGGAATATGGTGGGTTTTTTCCAGACTGGTTGCCCTTTGCTTTCGCCTGTAGAAAGCCCATCCTGTGATTTCTGAATTGCTCCTTCATCAGCCTTCCCAAAGGACAAACTGTTTCCCGGTGCAGAGAGAGCCAGAAACTTGCTGACAGCAACCGGGCTTGTTGTTCCCACACTGACCTGTCCTTCGCAGCCAGCATGGATCCAGCCCTTCAGTGCCAGCAGCCTCAACAGGACATGGATGTGTCCTCCAGTTGGGACCATTTTCTCCCCAGGGAGTAACCGTTGAGGTAATGTGTTTGTAGTAAGGAAATGCAGTGGGAAAGGCTCTGGCTTGTAACTTAGGCTCAAGTGAATCACACAGCTAATGCTGCTTGGTTTCTCTGCCCCAAATGTGAATAATGAGGGCACTGAGAGCTTGGAGTGCTCAGGAGGCTGGAGGTCACTCCTGACTTCTGCTCCTGGACATGGTGGGGAAAAGATCTTTGATTTTAAAGGCTGGGTGCATCATCAGACCAGAGCCCTGATTCTCTCTAACTGCCACAGCAAATATTTTGATTGCAAGAGCCAATCTTTACAATCTGCAATCCCCAGGGCATGCTGCTGATAACCAGAAAACCCATTTCAGTCCTCTGTTTTCGAAACCCCACCCTGGCTGGAGCTCTGCCACCATGTACCCCAGGGTATATCCTGATCCTCTAAAGGGGGCTCAGAAGGGATGGTTGACTTGGTGGATAGTCCAGCTCCTGTGGTGGTAGCTTCTCGGGCTGTGGTGATGACATTGTCTCTTCTGCACAGTGGGCAACAGCAGAGTGGCAAACCTGACAAGTGGTAATTCCACCAGCAAACTTGCACCCCGGAAGATCCAACAATATCCATTTCACCCTGTTCTGGGTGGGATTCAGCCCTGAACTGATTTACGGGATAGAGCAGCAGAGTCTGTGTTTACTCAGATAACATCATCCCTCTTTTCCAAACACTATTCCTCTACTGGTTTAATTAAAACACAAATAGAATCATAGAATCATCAAGTTTGGAAAAGACCTTCAAAATCGTCAAGTCCAACTGTCTACCCTACAAACCCTAACCACTAAACCATCTCCTGAAACAGATTCGCAGGGTTTGTGGGGTTTTTTAAAAATATGCCCAGTCTCCAGTGAAGTGAACGTTAATTTCTGTTCAGAGGGCGAGTCAGTGAAGCGACACGTGGAATATGACATGGTCTGGACTCGGAATGCAGCTCAAGGATGACTTCATGTTCCTGACTGAGGGGATTGGTGTGCCAGATGCGCCTGGTGCCTGACCCCTGTACAAGCTCTGAAAGATCGCACGTAACTATGAAATGTTATTTCACACATGCAGGGGGAGGATGGGGAGCCTGGTAGCCTCATGTCACTCAGCTTCCCATTTAACTGGCTTAGGGCAGTGTGAACGTCTTAATCACATGAAGCAGGGCTCTCTGTTCTGGCTGCCTGCTTCCAACAGATGCCCTAATGCTTTTCTCATGGTTTCAGTGGCTAACAGTTTGTAGTTCCTTGCTATTAATTAGAAGTTGTATTTCATTTTCTGATTAAGAGGGAGGTCACAGTGCAGCTGGCAAGTTTGCAGTCCTCACTCTCAGTCAGACTTTAACTCCTACTGAACTTTTTTCTGGAGACAAAAGCAACAAAAGTGAGTATAGAATTAATAACTTTTAAAAATGGAATGTGTACTCCTAAGTCACAAAACTCATATGATTGTCAGTCTTTTGTGTTCTTGACCATTTCCTCTGCTATGGATTTGAATGCCCTTTCTTCTGTGCCCAAATGCTCACTTCCAAAATTCTACTGAAAAGTTATCTGGAGAGTGATCCAGGTCTCTCTGTCGAATAAACAGGTCCCCATGGCAAATTATGTAACAGCATTTGGTACACTTGTACTTTTCCTCTCCCCCAGTGCATTCCATGCACCTACACAGTCACACTAATTGGATCATGTAATAAACTTAAATGTGGCAAAAAATCTGCCTACAGGGTGTTGCAAGACAGAGCAGGATTTGGAAAGCAGCAGTTCATTAATTTTGTTTTGTTTGAGAAATCCCAAAGGTTGTTTTTTACTGAAAATGAAGCAAACCCCAAGTAATTTGAGCTGTAATCTAAGGAGACAGATTATTTTATTGCAATAGTCCTCAGAGGACCCTGGTGTGAGGATTTGCTTATGTGGAAGAAACCATGAGAACTGAACAAAACCGTAAAAAATAATTAAGCCTAGACTAAAAAGCTAAATTAACATCAGGTTAAACTTGATTAGCTAACTAATCAAAACTAATATGATATTAATCCCTGACGTATCACTACAAAGGAGCTAAGTGGCGAGTAGCTTAGATCCTGCTCTGGCAGGGGGATTCAACTAGATGATCTTTTGAGGTCCCTTCCAATCCCTAGTGTTCTGTGATTCTGTGGTTTGAGCATCAGGTGTCTTCTACATGAAAAGAGGTGTCTTCTACATGAAAAGATCTGTCTCCACGGTGCACCTTACACCTTTCTGTATAAGACAGTAACTCCTGAGTGAAATCACAGACTTCCCTCACATACCTCTCTGCGACCCTACACTCACGTGCTCCTTTCCAGGGAAAAAAGTGATTCTGAGAGCTCCAGCAATTTGACAGCACTGGTTAATTGGCGCTGGATTTTATGAGGTGGTGGGCAATGTGATCTGCTGTCAGGTCAGAATTTGTTTTTTAATTTCAGGTCAGATGCTAAAAGTTTTTTCCATCATTGTGCTGAATCACATTGAAACCTGAAGGTCCACCAAGCTGGCTTTTAAGTATGACCATAACAATCTTTGTCTCGATGCGCAGAGACCGAGGTTGCTGCCAGATGACCGCACTCCTGCAGAGCTAACACCAGCAGTGGCACAGAACATGAGGAAGCAGCTTGTTCTGGAGCACATGGGAGAAGGAGCTGAGATGGTGGGTCAGGAAGCAGCCAGCCTGCAGACTTCAACAAACTGCTGTTAAGGCTAAGTGTTGGGAGGATGGAGCCAGGCTCTTCTCAGTGGCAGGCTGCCCAGGGACAAGGAGCACCAAGTGCAGGCTCAAGCATAGGACGTTCCATGTGAAAGTAAGGGAAACTTTTTCACTGTAGGTGTGACAGAGCTCTGCAACAGACTGCCCAGAGAGGTTGTGGAGTTTCCTTCTCTGAAGACATTCAAAATGAGCCTGGACATGATCCTGTGTGGCCTGCCCTAGGTGATCCTGCTCTGTCAGGGGGAGTGGACTAGATAATCTTTCCAGGTCCCTTCCAACCCCTATCCTTCTGTGATTCTGTGATTAATGAGATATGATGAGATAGATGTTCCAGCTATATCCCTGACCAACACTAGATGTTGCTATGCTGCTGCTCATATAAACTATACATTCGCGAGGCTTTTCTTTCCATGGCATTAACTGCAATTTCCTCTTTCCTGTTTCTGATAGTCACTGTATTCTGAATTCTGGGAAAGCTGCTATTTTCATTTACTCTTTTTCTTTTTATGAAGTTTTGGTTTAGTTTGTGTACTATCGAGTTTATAACCCCCTCGAATGCACATGGAAAACTTTACGAGCCTCAGAGACTCCTCTGAGTGATAACATGAAGCAACTCCTATACAAATGTCAAATATTTACTTAAACCCAGCTTCTAGATCTTTTTGCAATCCAAGGGGAATGACATTGTTAACCAGACGATTCCGGGAACTGACTGACAGCTGCAAGGCCACGGAGGGAAGTTTGTTTATAAGTGAGGGGAAAAAATATATTTAAAAAAATTAGGAAAAAAAAAAGTTTGGCCCTGCTAGGTTTCTACTCCCACGTGTTTGAGTGGGAGAAAGGACAAATCTTAGGACGTTGATTTCCCCATGGCAACAGAAAACGGAAATGACTTTAACCCCATCTAGTGACAGATGACTCATTGCTCAGCCCGCTGCTATTCTCCAAGCTCTAGAACAATACAGCTGCAAAGAAAAGGCCAGTCTCTCTTAGCTCACAGGCTGAGAGCCCTGGCTCCTGGGAGAGGGCAGTTCTCTCGCCGCCTTTTTCTTAAAGACAGGCAGAGCTGGGGCCTTCGGTTGATTCTTTTACTGTATAAGGTAAACGTGCCCGTGTGCTCTGCGTCTCTGTGCCACTGGAGGGCAAGCCCAGGGCGTTCTCTGGACGGAGGAGAAGCGGTGTCCGCAGAGTGAGCTGCTGGTGGGCGTTCTGCTTGGTTCTCGAGGTGGAGGTCGAGCTCTTCTCCCAAGTCACTAGTGATAGAGCAAGAGGAAATGGCCTCTAGTTGTGCCTGGGAAGGTTGAGGTTGGACACTGGGAAAAATTTCTTCACTGACAGAGTGGTCAGAGATTGGAACAGGCTGCCCAGGGAGGTGGTGGAGTTGCAGTGCCTGGAAGTGTTCAAAAAATGTGTAGAAGTGGCACTGTGGAACATGATTTAATGGGCAGGATACGGTTGGGTTGACAGTTGGATATGATGATGTTGGACATTTCTTCCAACTTTAATGATTCTGTGATTCTATGATATGCATATTTTAAATGCTTTCAAGAATGGTGACTCCATCACTGCTCTGGGCAGTGTGTGCCAGGGACTGACAACCCTTTTGGAGAAGAGATTTTTCCTGATATCCAACTTAAATCTCCTTGGGTGCAACTTGAGGCCATTTCCTATTGTTACTTGAGAGAAGAGACCAAAAGCCCCTTTGCTCCATCCTCCTTTCAGGGAGTTGTAGCAAGTGAGGTCTCCCCTGTGTCTCGTTCTCTCCAGGGTAAACCCCTCTAGTTCCCTTAGCTGCTCCTCAGAACTCTTGTGCTCCAGACCCGTCCCCAGCTTCATTGCCCTTCTGTGGACATGCTCCAGCACCTCAGTGTCTTTCTTGTAGTGAGGCTCCCAAAACTGAACTTAAATCTGTGTGATTGAATCCAGCAGAGGAAAGCAGTTACAAATGCAGCCTGGTGACAGGGCAGCAGGCATAAGCAGGGTTTCCTCATGAAAAAGGGTGTCTGATGGCAGAAGCTCATTGCTGCATGCTAGGGAAGTTGTAACAGGATCACAGAACCACAGAGTGGTTTAGGTTGGAAGGAGTCATCTAGTTCCAACCACCTTGCCCTACAGGGAAGGCTCTAATAGAAATATTCAGCTTTGAAAGCTTAATTATCCTGGGTGAAAGGGTAAATAGCGAGAGTGGGTTTTGAGCAAGGACCTTGCTCAACCCAGATGAGGTGAAAGACAAGATTCAGTGCAACTTCTGGGAGGAAAATGTAGGCTATGTACTCAGGAGTTCAGCCTTAATGGCTGTATTAGGCTAGATGTTAGGAAGAAGTTCTTCAGTACAAGGGTAGACAAATTCTGAAATCCATGGCCCAGAGAGGTGGTGGCTACCCCTCCTTGGAGGTGTTAATGGCCAGGCCAGATGAGGCCTTGAGCAATCGAGTCTAGTTGAGAGGTGTCGCTGCCACTGTCAGGGAGGTTGGAGTAGGTGATCTCTAAAGTCCCTTCCAGTCTTAGCCATTCTGTGATGATTCTGTGATTTACTTATCTTCCTGCAGCTTAGACCCCTTGCATTGGAGCTGTGCTGAGCAACCAGCCCATCTGAGGAGTGTCTCAAGCACCTGAATGATGCTCCTGCTAAGCACCTTCTGGACATAGCAGAGAAGGGCTGTTCTGGAGACGGACTGGTTCAAGCTCATGGATTCTTCACCTGCCTCTTTCCACCAGCAGTTCAGTGTAGGAGGGACCCTCTCTACAAATGCTGTTTTTCCCAAATCCTGGTGAGGATCTAGTAAAGCTCAGAAGTAAGGTTAGTAAGGCTTACTGAGTGGCAGGCACAATTTACTCATAACATATTACACCACTGAACAGGGAAGGTATTTAATGCTACTACCGTGATGACAGACTGAGTAACTGGTCAGTCAACATCACTTCATTCACCACAAACTGGGGGCAGATGTCACAATGTTGGGAAATTCAGGACCGCAGGAAAAATGCATGGCGAGATGGCGTCATGGGATACGTAAAGCGTTTGCTTTCTGGGAAAGACAGGCTGAACTGCTGGTACAATAGCTGAGTCAATCTTGTCACTTGTACATCAGAGTGATTAAGTTTCTGCTTCCTAACAGCAGAAAATCAGGTCTGTAACTTTTAACCTGAGTAGTACAATTACTAAAAAGAACAACCCTGTTACTAGGTTTTTCAGGAAAACAGGACTGGCCTGCCCTGATGGCACAAAGATTACCTTAATGCAGAAATCACCACACACCATGAACTGATGGATTCTTGGGCTCCAACCTTACCCTTGAAGGAGGTGGCCCAGGCTGGGCAGTGCACTGCTGTCTGTGCTATCTGTGGGACAGGAGATCCAGAAGTTACAGCAGCTTATTTTTGAAAAAGAAAATAGGACTGATACTGCCTAAATTTATGCCAGCCTGGTAGATTCAGAGAAAGACATGGGCATTCAGATTGAACAGCATCTTTCGAGAACTCTGCCATCAGCGTTCTGGTGTAGAAGCCCATAGATTACAGCACTAAACAACAAGATTGTTCCTTTCAGAGAAGAAGCACTTAGCAAATTGTCCATGTGGAAAAGGACACTAACAGTTTTATTTTAGGTACGCTTTTGTGCTTCAGTGATCTCTCCACTTCTTCAGAACTTTGCTGCATTACCTAATACTTTTGGGTTGTGCTGCCTGAAGGGAAAAGGGCTAATTACATTTGTAGAAGTGGAAAATAAAGTCTGAAAGGTCTTTGTAAGGCTGTTATTCTGACCGCTGGTGTCAGCTTAACTGCCAATATGTGCAGATGGTAAAAAATGAGCTACCATCAACCATCCTTTATTGTCTTAGGGCCCCACTCGGCTCATAAATGTCTTCACTGGTTATTATTTCCAGTTACATAGTGTTCAGTTTGTAAAGGCGATACTCCTGTTGATGCTGTACCCCAAAACAGGACAGCAGAATAAGTGACGGCAGGTTCTCGAACAGTTTTGTGCGTACAAAGCCCTTGAACCGAGCTGAGAGAGGCCAAAGAGGACATGCTGCAATGGCCACGCACAAACCAACACCAGTAGTGAAATCAAGACCTCAACAGCTGAGTCGGATGCACATAAGTATGACTTCCTAGCAAAAGCCTGGTCTGCTGGGACCTCCACAGCACAAGGACAAAACCAAACACAGACCAAAGGGTCTGGGTTTGCAGGGTTGGTGGCCGTGCAGGTGGGATTGAGCAGGATGATGAAGAGTAGTTATTCTCCCAGTGGACTCCAGGACTTTTAGCTGATGCATCTAAACTTTCCACAGAACACATTGTGCTGAATTTTGTGTAGCCAGAGGACAGAATTTCTTCTTACAAACCAGGGCAGGATAGTGTTTTTCCAGAATAAGAATACAAGCCGGTTCACCAAACCCAGTATTTGAAGCTCTGGGCAAACACAGTGTCTGGTCTTTGATTGATCCACCAGGCTCAGCTTTTCACAGGCATCCTTAGAAACACTTCCTCTCCCTCTTTCAGCACACAAACTCTGCAGGAAGTTATGTAAACCACAAACAACTGCCGTGCACTTCTGTTCTTGGTACATACCAACATATTCCTCTTCTTTGAAGAGTATCTGCAGTTTCTGTTCTACAGCTCTGCAGCATGCGCTGCCCAGAAGTCAGCCCCAGCCAAAAGCAGCAGGTAGAGAAGCTCTTTGCTACCAGGCAGGTGGAGAATGAAGTCCAAATTCTCCATCACCTTTTTCCAAAGCTACTTTCTTCTGCAGGAATATTTCCATCCTGATTAAACCACAAGGACTTGTCTCTGCCCTTTGTCTCTGGCCAGCCAATGCTCTGGTAGCCTTTATGCCTCCTAGTGACCCCTCAGGCTAGTTTCCCTTTGCAAAGTCCAAGATATACCACCCCTTTCCAATTCTTGTTAGGGCAGAAACAATTTCTTCCTTGGTGTCTAATTCTCCAAAGCATGTTCGAGTTTTCCTACCACAGTCTGTGAATTTCCAAGCAGAGTTGCCTATAAAAATCTCCCTCTTTTAATTTCAACACACTTTCCCTTGCACTGGAGCCATGGAAATGGTGACATGGATTGCCTTTCAAGGAAGGATGCAAATTCCTGATTCACAGGAACTAAGATTCACAAAAGACGTCGTCTCTCAAACCAGCAACTAAGACTCAATGGTTCTGTCACAACTTTCGAAAGGCTTCCTGATGAAGGCCTCCGGGTGCAAGGACCAGCTGGACAGGAGAGGACTTGCATGGGATAAGGTATGAGGAGAACATTGTAGGATCACTGTCTGAAGGCAGTGCTTCCGCTTATACACGACTACAACAGCCCAAGCAAAAGCCTTGTGTTTAAAGAGCTGGTTGGTGTTAAATTGTTTCAGAGACTGCATGAAAATAGCAGAAATGCTCTCCCAAGCCGCATGTCCCCACTGGAGTCATATGTCATTGTATATGTTATCAGAAGTCTACCAAATTCTCTTTAGCCTCTGACCAGACACATGTGTGGGACCCACTGAACCCATGCTGGGATGCCAAACACCTCCCTAGCTTCCTCTTCCCAGGGGGAACAGTCTTAGGAAAGATTTTAAAGGGAAGGACTGGACCCCATGGCCCTAAGCAGTCTCTGTATCATTTCATGTGATGTGACTCAGCACCACACTTGGTCACTTAACAAACTTTAGTGCTCCTAATTAGGGCCAGGCCTTGTTTAGTCCATCAAGTGCTTCTTCCATCAATTAAGTCATTGACAGCAGAACCACCCTAAACAGCACTGCCTGCAAATGGCTCTCGCCTCCTGGAGTGATCTCTGGGTTTTGCAATCAGAAGGCAAAGGTGTTCTTTTTATGACAGTCTTCTAAAGTCTCCTTTCAAAATGCTGAACTCTCACAACCACGTCCGGAGTCACGAGGAGCCTCTGAAAATCAGACATTGGCGGCTTGGAAGGTCCAAGGCTGGCATCCACACAGGTCAGGCTTGGAGCTGGGTCACGGGCAACATTGTGTCTTCAGCGCTTTAAATATGCTGGGACTTGGGGTATGGATGTAAATAGTCAGGCTGGTGGTTCAAGAACGGCACGTGTTTTGCTGTTGAGCAAGGCAGGAGGCTTTAGCTGCCCACTGAAAGATGACGATACCTTCCAACAAGGTCTAGCACTAATATAAATAGTAACCGTAGCACAGGAAACCTAACCTTGCCCCGTTATTTCCGACCCGCCCCCCCCAAATTAATTCTGTTTCCCGAGGGTTTTCATTTGGGCCTCTCCCGGGGAATCTCCGCATCCCCTTTTTATCACCCCGCGAAGCTCCAGGAGAGTTTTCTTTCCTCTGTGGGATCAGCCTGACAAAAGCGCTGATTCAGAGTAAAGGCGAGGCAGCCTTTCAAAACCTTTGAATCAGGCACTTCTGAAGATGTTATAAGAAATAGCCCCACTTGCCAAGGGTAAATTGGTGACAGGTGTCACACCCCCTTCACTTACGACATTTCCCAGTCCCTCCCAGGAGGAAAAAAGTGCAGTTGGTGCAGAAAACAATCAGATAATGCTGGTTTCTAATTGCTGCTGGCGGGGAAGTCTTGTTATGCTCCCATTTTGGTGAAGCAAGTTTTCGTTGCTGAAGCTCAGCTGCTAATCCCGCAGGAGCCTTCACTGTGTCTTCCCAGAAAGGCTGTCATTTCAGTGAGCATCTAATGCACTGCTGAGCAGTTATGGGCAGCTTATTTTGTATAAAATATATCAAATAGCTACCAGCTGGCTGTAAGTAGCTCTGCACCTTGGCAAGTGATGGCGGGGTGAGATGCACCCAAGGAATTTCAAGATTGGGGATGCAGTATGAAAAAGGCTCCCTGTTTTCAACACATCTGTTAGAAACACATTAGTTAAAACCACTGAAGAGAGTGGCTGGACAGAGTCCTGGATTCACCTGCTTTTCTGAAAACTGTGAGGGACTCTTCCTTTCCATTTAATATGATTAGATGCAGAGATTTTACACAACTCTTTTCCCACTGCTTTGAGATAAAAAAGTAACTTCTTCCTACCTTTAAATAGTCATAATGAGCCAGTTAACAATATAAAAAAAGATAAATAAGGCCATGAGCTTCTTGCATTTTAGTCCATCAGTATAGCAAAAAAGGGACATTGAAAAGAGGAAGCACCTCTGATCCGGAGCAGCAACAGGTGTTCCTGTGCTGCTACTGGTGTATCTTCATCTGCTTATCTCTTAACCTCACCCCATCTCTGCCTCCAGAGCTGAGCAGGGGTGCTACGGTCTCTCGCAGCTTCCAGAAGGACTCCAGAAATAGCTGTGTCTGTGATGTGGTGGTGGTATTTCACACTCTGGCTGCGTCCCACGGATTGACGCCCAAGCACGTCACATCATTTCTGGGGACTCTGCAGTGAATTCAGTTGAGGTAAGTGCTGGCTGGCTGCAGTGGGACTGGACTGGCCCAGCAGGGTACTTGCTGGCACGAGGCTGAATTTTGGGCATTCCACAAAGAGCAGAAATTGCACACAGTGGTGTGAAATTGTTCTCTCCTTCATCTGCTTTTCTTCATTCCTGACTCCAAAGTGTAATTTTTCTTTAAATGCAGAGGGAATGGCACTGCCAGGAGATAAGGATGTTTGGATCTGGGATGGGCAGTTTGCTGGCAGTCCTTGGTTAGTTAAGTCAACACTGCATACAGACAGGCAGCTCTGAATCACACTCAGCCACAACGTTCACTGGTGTAAACCAGCCTGGAGCTGTTTCGCTATGGGGAGAACCCAAAGATTTGGGAACAGGTCTCTTCTGAAGCAGCTCTGCACTTCAACATTAATGCATATTCCAAGTAAATTCTGGTTGTCTGCCTGGAGAGATGCCAGAAATGTTGCCATGACCCCAAATAAACCTCTTGCACGAGCACAGGAACCTTCAGTGTGCTCTGCCAGTAACTGGGGAGTGGATGCCAGCCAAGGACTTCCCCTTCACCTCACTCATCTGTGTGTGAGAAGAGCCAGCAATGGCCTTCACTGGGCTTGTCTGAGATAACTGGGTACAAGGTATCTACTAGCAACTGGTAATGTTAAAAGCCAGGCAGCCCATCTCTGGGTGGGGGTTACAGACTGCTGTGCATGATCCTTACAACTAAATTGCTGAAGAACCGGTTCTGGTTTAGGTTTCCACTCCCTTAGCAAGTGTGATAGAGGGTAAAACAGGATAATGAGGCACTTCATGGCCACTTTCGTTCAAAGGTTTAGTAAGTGACACCTTGAAGGCTGCACACTGCTGCTCCTTCTGTTTCTAAACGTTCCTTATATAGTTGCTAACCATTTTCCCAAAGGTGTAACAGGGCACCAACGGGCTGAGGAAATGCAAAAGCTGCAAACGTTTCCGCTGCTTTTCCTTTAACGCTTTCCTCTGTCGAAAGAGGCCCTGGTGAGTTAGCAAATGGGCGTTACAGGGACGTAGGTAAACACCGTTCTGATGCCCAACCTCAGATAAACACCCATGTCCGTGTCCAGTGTTTCCTCCAGAACACACGCAGGAGACACTGACTCGTCCTGGCTTTGGGATGTGTCTGACGAGCACGCTGTGATTTGGGAACATTCCCCCAGCAGCGATCTCGTGAGGCTCGTGCAGCTCATGCCCTGGTGAGTAGAAATACAAATTACTGTAGGGACGCTGCGGGAGGATTGCACCTAAGATGTTGTGCTTCTTTAATCACTTGGTGTTGCTTTTTTTTCACTTGTTCTTCCTTTTTCAGTTTTCATCCTGTGGCCCAGCCTGGTGTTGCACATTTTACTTGGACTGTGCAAAATGACTGGGATTGGGGGAGAGGATGAAAGAGAAAAAACAGGAAGAGAGAATGATGCTGCTGGTTTTAGT
Organism: Rhinopomastus cyanomelas; assembly: GCA_013400115.1. Taxonomy (NCBI): domain Eukaryota; kingdom Metazoa; phylum Chordata; class Aves; order Bucerotiformes; family Rhinopomastidae; genus Rhinopomastus; species Rhinopomastus cyanomelas. Next base: position 251,448 of record VXBP01010081.1, read on the forward strand.
GGAGGGCTTAGCAAACAGGGAGGATGGTACTGGGGAACTGGGACTGATGGCAGCTTTCAGTTTGGTTTAAGCTCTGGGAAGGCAGCTTACAGCAGGTCCTGCTGTTTGTTTGCCTGTGGACTTGTCAAAGAGTAAAATAACTTCCCTTGAGACCAGCTTTATGGTTCTGAATAGATTTTCTGAAGGAAAAAGAAAAACTAATCATTGTGTGCCTTTGCTTGTGGGGTGCCATCCTCCTGTGTGCCTTTGCCATGTGATGCTGAAGGCAGCCCGGTCCTTCTTGGGGGACATGCTGGTCACCTCAGCCCAGCTATGCCAGCTGCTGCTCCTTTGGCCTCCTTTGTAGAGCCTGAGAGTTTTTCCAGCACGTGGTGTTCTGAAGCTTTCATGATTCATTTAACCCCATTTTTTCCCCCCTTTGTGATCCATCCAATGAGTTGTGAGGTAAAACCCCTTTTTTTCTCCATCCATCCTGCCCATAGGCTGCCACTGGGGTGATGAAGATCACACAGGAGTGGGGCAGTGGCAGGAGGGCACAGAGCCAGTCTGGCTGTTAAGCTGCTCAGCCCCAGCACAGGGACTTGAGAGGAACTTCTCACTACTGAGCATGTTAAGGAGCAAAGTCTGAGAGCTGTCTCCTCTGCTCCCTGAACAAACTCTGAGTGACTCATCTGATTTACATGAATCTGGAACTGGGGAGACACAAATGCAGCAATAATCAGGCTGCTCAGGGGGGTTGTGGAGTCTCCCTCACTGGAGATATTCAAGACCCAACTGGATGTGTTCCTGTGTGACTTGCTTTAGGTGATCCTGCTGTTGCAGGCGGATTGGACTAGATGATCTTTCGAGGTCCCTTCCAATTTGTAATGATTCTATGATTCTATAAACCACCAGCTGTTCACGGCCAGGAGGACAGAGTTAATGTGGTATGAGACAGATCAGGCCAGTTTTCTAGTTAAGTTTTGAAAGCTGGAAGTTTTGATAGTTGTAACAGAGCTCAGATAAAAGGAAACCAAGTAAAAGCAGCAGCATTACTGGTGACTGTGGAAGAAGTGGGTATCTCAGCAGGAACAAAGGCAAACAGAAGCAGCAACTTTCTTATCGTCTTTCTCTATCTCTACTTGTTTTCCTGGATACCTGTAAGTTCTGAAGTATGAACGTCAGGGTAAACTATTCTGACCATCTGGTCTGGCCTGCAGTGTCAGACAAGCCACAGGATTTAAGAGTTTCCTTGAACAAGCATAGCCTTTGGAAGGGAAAAAACCCTTCCAATGTTTAATAAATGTATTTTTGATGATTCTGCTTCACCTGATGATGAACTACTGCAGTGCCTCGATTTGTGTCAAGTCCAGCTTTGCCGCATTCAGGTTCTGGCATGCACATGACATCCAAGAAAGCATTTCTGCTCCACGAGGGTCATATGGCAATAGTGTGAACAAAGATCTGAGCAAGAAGGGAAGTGGCACGTTGCAAAAGCTGGCAAAAAGGCTGATTCACATGATAATAAAAATTGAAAGTGATGGCCTAATTTTGAGCATTTTAGTACCGTGAGTGAACTAAGTTTAAATGAAAATATTCAGAATTAGTGCTGCCAGTAGATGCAAGCCTGATGGAGCTGGTTTAGGTGCAGAGCATAGCTGGGATGCACAGAGCTGGCACCAAGAAAACACAAGTACAGAAAAATAAACTATTTTGTAAGATGAACCTATAAAAAGATAATATGGAGAGATTTCATATTGCCCTCTATTCAGGATCATATGCAGTCAGACTACAGAAAAAATTACACTTAGCTAACAAGGACAAGATGCTCAAAAGAAACAGCATGGAACTTTGTGAAAAAAAGCAAATGGTAGCTCAGAGGATATTTTTAATTTTGTACTTATAAAAGTAAAGAAACTAAGGTGGGGAGGTTGGAGCAGTGCTGGATCCAGCTACACCAGAGCAACGCAGAGTCGGTGGTGTGCAGGGCAGCTCAGGATATCTCAGTGCTGTGCAAGAAAAGAAGGTGAGATTTACAGCAGACAAAACCGAGTTAAATTTAAGCAATGACTGACATAATTCTTATCATCCCTCCTTGCAGCCTCTGTTAAAAATAAAACATTAGGAGGAACTTCAACTCAGAAACGGTTGCTTTTACTTTAACTAAGTGAACATACACACCGAGAGATACAGAACCTGGGAGAATACATTCGGAGAACAGATACATAAGCTGAGCAGTGTTGTGTCCAGAACAGATAAAGAACTTGCACTAAACTGGAAAAAAGTTGCTTTGGCTACAGCACGAGCACCCAGCCCTGCTGGGAGCAGAACACTTGTTGCTGAGGGGTCAACCAACCTCACCTCTGGCAGGTCCATCCTCAGCTGGAGGTGTAAATGTCAGCAAAGGGCTTGTCTGGGCAGAAGTTTCTTCTTGTCTGAATGGGTGGAGAGGGCTGCAGGAAGCTTTAGGGGAAGGAAGTCTGGGGTTGAGTGACCAGGGGATCTGTGCTAAAGGGAGAAGATGTGGAGGAGGAAGGGCTGGCCAAGACCTGGAAGTTGTTTTTCTGGTGAAGAAATAGACAGGCAGGCAGTGAAAGGGGAAGGAGGTGCTAGCTGCAAGCTGAATCAACATCGTGAGTATCTGCCGTGGGATGAGGCCAATGGAGAGAGCCTGGGCTGTCTGGTGGTGGGGAGAGACATGTTATTCACCGTGCAGAGCTTGGGGGTTTGTATGCAGCTCCAGAAAGCCTCTCGGGCACCAAGCTGGGGAGTTACTTTTGGTTTCAGATGCTTGGAGCTTGAGTGGAAAATCGGTGTTGGCTCTGGGTAGTCAGGCTCGGTGGAAAAGCCGCGGTGTTGCTGGTGTGATGCTGGGGGTGGTGACCACTGGTGCTGATCCTGCCTACAAGGAGTACAGAGAGCTGACACCGGTCTGAAAAGACGTCAGACTGTTGTGGCAGGCTGTGGGGATGCACAAGGGTGGTCACTGCTCTCTTGAGGATGGAGACCTCACTGTGGCGACCATCAGCAGTGGGGCTCTTTGACTGCTGAAGAGCAGGTGACAAGATCCTGTTGAACATGTGGAATTAATTCTCATACCAAACGATGAAAAACATAGCCCTGTGTCCCAGAGCACCCAGGGGGTGGTAGGACATGGACCCCTATCTCAACAGGGCAGGAGGCCTGTCTAGGAAGATAGATGCCCTAAGGCTTTCATTGTCAGGAAGCTGAACACTTCTTAGGCTTATTCTGAGATCATTTACTTTCTTAAAGAAAAATCCTGCACCCAAAGTAACCTGCAAGGAGATGTTTCAAGATTTTTCTGGAAGAGGTGTTGGTATTCCCCACCAGTAACACCAGGAAAAGTCCCTAATGAGCACTCTGTAAGTAGGGCCGGTCTGGTGTGGGTTGAGTCACAGGAACGGGGAGTTTTGGCTTTGCTAGGGAAAAGAAACCCAATGGCTGTCACAGGGAAGAGTCATGAAAAGCCTCTCCTTTCAGCTGCAAAATGCACTGTATTTGAGACAAGGGACTCTTCTGGGGGTTTGAATGGCTGCTCTTAGTTATTGACAAGATCAGAGTCAGTAAAATAGGCTCTTCTTTCTTTTCTGTGAGCATAATAAAGATAAATGTACCATGATAAGAAGTCAATGGAATAGAAGGAGTTCTTACTTACACAAGAAAATTTGCTTAATTTTTTTCCCAGACAGCAGCAGCAAAGGGGTGCTGCAGCAAATGCCTCACAGTGATAGAGACCGAGCAGGGAGAGGAAACTGAATGCTGTTTCGAAAGGGGAAGGAGAATGAGGCTTTGTGGATGGAGAACTAATCTGAAAGGTGCTGTTTCTTTGCTCTGTTTATGCCCGAATATGATCAATGCAGGGAGCTGCAGCTGGAGAGGGCACTAGGGGTCACCACTGTCTTATCTATGGCATCTGGATTCACTTCTGAAGTGAACTAAATAACAGGATAGAAACCAAAGCCAGACTGTTCTGATTTTTATTTCTGTGGGCCAGACAGCTTGCATTTAATTTCTTTGTTTTCCCTTCCTGACTGCCTTCTGCCTCTCCCTTTAGACAAACCCCAGGGAGCTTGTAGGATGCTCTAGAAGCTGGGGAGCTGCATCAAAATTCCCTCCATGCACGAAAATGCCCTCTGAGCAGCTCCCCTTTATTTAGAGCAAAGGTTAAGCTAATCACAAATGCTAAGTCAGGCAGAATCACAAAACAGCCTCGGCATGTTCCTGCAAGTCCCGCAGAGTGAACCGATGGCTGTGCTGAATAGCGCTCTTGTAGTGCAGAGTCACTCCTGGCACGGTTTGCTCTGCCTGCCCAACAATCCCGCATCTAAAGATCCTTCCCCACCCCCGTTTTTCTTTCTCTCAGCCAGATAAATATCACTGGCTTCTCATGAAACTGCCCCTGGTATCTGCATCAGAAGCAAGATTGGGTGTCTGGGTTGCTTGAGAACTGCAAATCCCCTTCTGACCCCTCAGGCTTCTGACTTCACATCTAGGGAGTACCTGTTGGTTTGTCTGAGAGATCGAACAGCTTAATTTAAGGTGGGGTGCAAGGTGTCTAGGAAGAATAAATATTTCTTTACTGAGGTGGATGATTTGTCCACGGCAGTCAGGCTTTCCATGATGTAGATCTGACAACAAGGGTGCAGCCCCCGACCAGCCTGCCTTTTCAAGCTGTAGCAGTTGGTCTTGAGAAACACTGATTCAGTTTTCTCCATAGATAAATGATGATAATTGTGATGTCTTTTGTTGCATAGTATCATAGAAGTTGAAAGTTCCCATGAAGTCGAAGCCTGACTAGGCAATTTGTTGAAAAAAACCAGCTGTCGGGCACTGTAAAATTGCAAGGGTGGCACTTTTGCCTTCAAAGTCCCTTCTAGCAAATGCCTGAGATAGGAAGAGTCTTGGAGAAGTTTCCTTATTATGTCCCATTTGTGAGGTCCTTTCTCTGAACCTGTTATAATTCTAGTTTGCAGTGACAGGACAGGGGGAACTGGCTTTGAGTTAAAAAAGGCCAGATCAGATTGGATCTTAGGAGGAAATCCTTTACAGTGATTGTGGTGAGACACCCAGATTCCCAGGGAGATTGTGGGTGCCCCCTCACTAGAAGTGTTGCAGGTTGGATGGAGCCTTGAGCAACCTGGTCTGGTGAGAGGTGTCCCTGCTCAGGACATGGGGGTTGGAACTAGATGGTCTCTGAAGTCACTTCCAACCTAAACCATTCTATGATTATATTATTCCTTCGGGATGGTGCCTTGGGATCAGATGGTGTTTAGGATGACCTGGTACACAGGAGAACATAAGAATGGAGATACATGCATGGATACATATGTATGGGTGTATATATATATGGATATATATTCTTTGAGCATCACAGTGATGACAAAGCTGCTCGCAATGTGTTCCTGTACAGGCTGTTTCCGGAGAGGCGTGAAGGCAAATCCAGACTCGTAGCCCACATCACGCTCAGGGCTGATGTAACCACATGCCAGACACGTCTGTCTTTGCTGCTTGCTCCTGACAGCTCCAGGCCTGGCCGTTGTGTGTCAGCTCAGATCTTGTTCTGTGTCAGCCCCAGGTACAGATAGGCTGTAGCCACACCAGCATCCAAAGGTGGGGGAGTTCTCTGGCTCCCTATTTCAGGATTTTATGTAACATCAGCTTATATAAGCCTTTGTCTGTTAACAAAATGGGTGGAACGTGTCTCACTTGGATTTCTCATGAAAGAAGTGCTCATTACTTAACTCTTACTCAAGTGCTCGTTACACACTTTAAGGATATTTTAGTTCCCTTCCTGTTGCTAATAATAACAACGTGGCAACTTGGCAACCTGTTATGGACAAATGATAAAGGGTGCAGCTCACCATTTGATGAACTCTATCTTAGAATGCGTTAGAAATGGTGCTGTTGAGATGGATGAGGGAAAAACAAGGCATAGCCCAACCCTGGTCTCATATGGTGTCTTTCTCCTGCTCACTCCTGGAAGAAGACAAGTTTAGCTGTGCTGGTGGGGGAGGAATCATAGAATCAGAGAATGGTTTGGGTTGGAAGGGACCTTGAAGGGAATTTAATTCCAACACCTCTTTAGACCGTGTCGATTAAAATTCTATCCAACCTGGTCTTGAACACCTCCAGGGATGGGCATCCATAATCCTGGGCAACCTGTTCCAGTGCTTCACCACCCTCACAATGAAGAACTTTTTTCTTACATCGAATCTAAATCCCCCCTCTTTCAGTTTAAAGCCATCACACCTTGTCCTACCATTGCATGTCCTTGTGAAAAGTCCCTCCCCAGCTTTCTTTTAGACCCCCTTTAGTTATTGGAAGGCTGCTGTAAACTCTGCCTGGAGACTTCTCCAGGCTGAACAAGCCCAACTCTCTCATTCTGTCTATACAGGGGATGTACTCCAATCCTCTGATCATTTCTGTGGCCTCCTTTGGACTCTTCAGAGAGCTGAGAGGGAGACTCTCCTCTCTTAACCTACTGGGTGCATTGCTTTTGATGCAGTCCAGGGTACAGTTGGTCTGGCCTTCTGGGCTGCAAACTGCCAGCTCATGTTGAGATTCTCAACAACTAACACTCCCAAGTCCTTCTCCACTGGACTTCTCAATCCATTGGAAGGAAGGATGGTTTGACCTTTCCAGGATGGCTTGGACTGCAGGACATGCCTGGGTACCCAGTCTTGGTAGCAAACCCCTTATCTTCATTACAACCAGCGTTCCACTTGCAGATTTATTTCCCGGGTGGAGGACAAGGGGAGCAGCAGCCCTGAGCACTCTGTGGGCCAGTGTCCCCACCCCAAGGCTGCCTCAGACCCCCTTCAGGTCTCCAGCAGACAGAGGCAAGTGGTATCTGCTGTGTGGGATGGCAAGGCATTAAAAGCTGCCAGGTGCCCAGATCCTGCAGTAGAGAGGACCATGTAAATGGACTTGTTGAGCTCACTCAAACCTGGCATCCATGTCGGGCTTTAAATAGAAAGACAAGTGTGTGTCTTAGCTTAACACCATAAGGAGACAGTTTGCACTCTCTCCTTCCTGCAGATCCTGTGTTTCATCTACCAACACGATTGGCGTTCCTTTTCAGTTTTGTGAATTGCTGCAAAAAACTGTCTTTCTCATTTTTATCTTCCCCCTTTTTTCCTTAAAGCTGTGCATTGCCCCACAGCCCTGCCCTTCCACCTCTGCATGGGGCAGCTGCCATACGGTGGCATCCAGGTATCTGCAGGATGATGTGCCAGGGAGGCAACGGGTGGGAGGGTTTGCATTGGATTTGGGTTTTTTCCTGCCTCAAAGCAAGTTTGCAGTACATGAACATTATTTTAGCTCTGAGGCCCATTTTTGTCCCCTGAGGCTCTTAGGGGGTGACACAGATAAGAGACATGTTGCTGCAGGGAGCAGCAAGCTAGAAGCAGCATCTCATGGCTTATTCCGTTCATATATTATTTATTTCTAAATCTTTTTTAGCTTTCCATTTACTGATTTAATCCACACCCCCCTCAAGAAGGAATTAAAAACACCCATCCAGACCCAAACAGCGAGAGCTTTGTTTTTGTTTCCATGGGAATTCTGTGAGAGGAGGAGGGTGTGAAAGAAAACTGAAAGATTCTGGCCAAAGCTGATAAGGTCTGGATCCCGAGCAGTCCACAGTGTCCCACTGTACTATGGCCATGCAGATGGGGAGGTCCAGGACAGGGCCACTGCTGTGTCACAGAGGGCATCACTGCGCTGGGGAGTTGTGCCAGAAAAAGCAACACGGGTGGGAGAAGATATGACCACAACTCCCAGGAGACCCCATGGCCAAGTCATGCCTTCGTGTTTAAGTGCCTTTTGCAAAACTTACTCACCTGCCTCTTCCTCCAAAGCCAGGAAGACACCTGAGATCCCTGAGTGGGGGGAAGGAAGGCAGAATGAGTAGTTGTCGAAGTGATTTCCACAAACACATCCTCTCATTTCCTTTTGGGACAAACCAATAAAAACTCCTTTTTCTGTGCATGTATGAGGCTTTATGCCAGTTGGACCATCTTAGATGGTTGCTCTAGCACGGACCATGTGGGATTTTCTAGGAGAGTCTGGTGCACACGTCCGTGGGGTTTCATCCAGCTGCTGTGTGCGCTGTGGTGGTCTTGCCAGTTGAGCTGAGAACCATCCTGTCCCATCCCTCTGTGCACTTCATGGGAGCACATATAGGCCCTTTCTTTTCACACTGCTCTGAAATGGCTACAGCAACCTCCATCTCCAGTCCCTGGTGAGGTGACACAGCAGGGTATAACAGCTCCATTGTCTCAAAGAGCTGCCAAGTCAATGTGTTATGAGGCAAGAGAAGGACCATATGAAAAGCTGTCAGAGGAGTGGCAGATCCACCTCCACTCAGAGATCCATTGCTCTGTAGGCAGGATAGCTTCAGGGCAGGCAACACAGTGGTGTCCCACACTGGAGCTTGCAAACCCTTGTCTCAGTATTGGGCAACACAGCTGGTCCTGCCCTCTCCTGGGGCTCTACAAACTCCTTCCGAAATGAACCCAACAGGGGGAAAAGTTTTTCCCTCATTTCCCTTCTGGCCCCCATCGCTTTGAAGACTAATGAGCATCAAGCATGCTCAGGGTCAGTAAGAACCTGTACAGGTAAAAGGAGGAAAGAGGTCATGAAGGTCATCTGCAGATGTGAAAGACAGACAGAGCAGATCAAGCTATCGATGGTTTGGTTGGTTTTGCCCCCAAAGTTATTTCCCTTTGGTACTTCACCCAGCCTCACCCAACTGTGGCTGTGAACACCATCAGCAGGAACGCAGGAGTTGAGCCCAGGAACTGGGCTGGGGGAGTCTGTTACTGGACACACAGTACTGGAGGGTGTGTGACTGATTGGGAGCTGTGCTCATTCAACATGGGAAAAGGAACTTAATGAGAACACTCTACAGGTAAACCTCTGTTAGATGACATCTGTGTATTCAACACATCAGATGAATCCCTGATGGATTCACCACAGCCCTGCTGGAACTGCTGAGGGCTCTTTTGCTCTCCAACCCTTGGGCAAAACCACTCATCGCTTTTTGTGGGTACAAAAAATGGTTTAGGAGACTTGGAGAAGTTCTTTGTTCTGTCACATGCTCATTCCTGACTGCTCTGAGGCCACAGGTTGGCATTTTTCTAGTGCACAGCAGCTGCTGCCCCTCTGCTTCACCCCTCTACCTGTGTTTGTGATGCTAGCTGGTGACCAAGATTGGGGTTGAGGTCTCTGGTTAACAAAGGAACAGTAAAAAAAAATCTTCTTTACTTTTCCTATGTTATCTCTGAGCTGGCAGGATGGGTTTGGTGTGCAGCAGGGTAGGCTCAGGGTCCCCATAAAATCCTTCTGTTATTTTGTCTCTGTGCCTCATGTACCCCCACTTTTGGCCAGATCATTATGCATGGCAATGCAGATTTGTAAAGAGAAGAAAAACCGTGAATGAAGTGAAACTAAATAATAATAATACTACTCCTAATATTAGCCCTTTGGTTTCACAGGTTGTATCAGCATCTCACGTTTAATAAGAGAACTTCACACCCCGACAGCAGTTCGTGAAGACTGAAAAACTGGTGGAGATAGGGAACTAAAGAACCCCCAAGAGACTACATTGTATTTCTTCAGAGCTTGAGATATTCTGAAGGTATGTGCCAAGTAACCACTTTACAGTTTGCCTCTGGGATAGGTCAGGTTTTGGGAAACGAAGCCCATAACTAATGGACATGAGCACTGTGGCCTTTCTCCTGGAAGAGCTGAGACCTGTGAGCGGAGAACCTGCTCACTTTTGGTGCTTGGGAGAGGGTAACCGTTCTACATAGATGCCAAAACATTCATCCAGTGTCTCCTCTCATCTGCTGATGGTCTAAGCCCTGCTCATAGCAGCTGCCAAAATGAACTTAGCAACAGAGAAATGAAATGTGCACTGACTGAACTTGGAAATTACGGACTTGGAAAGATTAGTTGGAATTCACCCAGCCAGTTGCACAGATGATGAACGTCGAAATGGGCACTGGGCAGGGATTTGTCTGTGGAGAGAGTCGCTCTTCTCCATGTGAGGAAAGTCCTCTATCCCTGGGTTGTCCATCAGTTCCCACCCTATATGTTGGTAGTTGCATGAACCTCTCTGCAGTTTGAGTGGTGTGTTCCTCTCAAGCATGTCTTTGCCCAATCTTCAGAGTGGGAAAGATCTGTCATGTTTCCCATCATCTCTGTGTTGCTGCAGAGCCTCATCCTGCTCTTCTCCACTGCTTTGTTCTCTCACAACATTGAGTGTTACAAACACCTCTGCTGTCTTTTCTGTGCTCAATGTGGACAGCACTGATGAGACGCCCCGACTGATGAGCCGCCCCGACTCACAGCTCACCATCAAAACTGAGTGCCGTGGTGTTTGAGCTCAGCACTTTGAGTTGAAGGCAGTCATAGAATCATAGAATCACAGAATCATAGGGTTGAAAGGAAACACCAAAGATCATCTAGTCCAACTCCCCTACAGCAAGCAGGGACATTTCTAACCAGAACAGATTGCCCAGAGCCCCTTGATGTTAGGGATGGGGCTTCCACCACCTCTCTAGGCAACATGTTCCAGTGATCCACCACCCTTAGATTAAAAAAGTTTTTTCTTATGTTTAACCTAAATTGACTCTTTTCCAGCTTAAAATTATTACCGCTTCAGGCAATGAAGTCAAGTTGCAGTGGGAACCCAGCTTAGACTTCTGAGTTTGAGTTTCAACACGGAGCGCATTGCTTGTGCTGTTTTGAGCCAGGTCACGGTAAATCCAGTGTAACCAAGCTGGGCTGATGTGCTGCAGGTACATGCACAACCAAAGCAGGTGCTCTTCTGGTGGAGAACATGGAGATGCTTTAATATCACACTGCCAGAACAGGGGGAACAGGGGGAGAGTGTCTCTGCATTGTGAACAAAGTCAGGTTATTTACTCCATGTAGATTTGAGGATCACGGTTCAGTTCCTCACTGTTGGGTTGTTTTTAAAAACCTTTTAAGGAAGAAAAAAAAAATCAGAACCACCTTATTGAAGCCTTGCTGTAAGGCAGAAGCAGGAACATTGGATTCCCTGTGCCCTGGACAGCTGCAACTGTGGAAGCTGTAGCTCTGCAGACAGGTTCCAGGCATTTTACAGCATGCCAGGACACACAGTTACAGCTGTGTGTTGTAGCTGCTTCACGTTTGGGGAAATTTTGCTGCTCCGCCTCTCTCTTCAGTGCTCCTATAAGCGCTAAAGCTTTTTCCTCTCCCTAAAATAAATCTGCTCCTTTGCATATTAAAAAGGGCCAGTGGGGTCTAACGTGGAAAACGCAGACGAGTGCATCCCAGATACAAACAAAATATGACCATAATTATTAGGCTGCCTTATGCTAAAAATACCACCGCGTGCGCACTTAATTAATTGCTAATTGGTGCCAACTTTTTTGTTTGTTCTCCGCACCAAATGCGATTTCTTGGCACTGGCGGGGGAAAAACCAGCTTCTCCCTATTGAAGCAATTGGGCTTCCGTGAGACCAGTACAAAAGGCGAAAAGCTGTGCACCCTGTGAAAGCTGCCTTGGTGTGAGCACAGGGTGAATCGCTGCGAGTCCCTGTACTGGCGGTGACTGTGAAGCTCCGCATCGTTAATGAGTCATTTATTGATTATTTGGGGTTCCTTCCCCTCTAAGAGAAGTTCCCCATGAAGACGACACAGCCTACACAACCACCCTGCCGTTTCCCTCCACCCTTCCTCCCAGTACTCTCCTCAACTGGTGGGGGAGTGGTTTCCCTTAATTACCCAGTTGTTCATAGGCTGCGGAGCCCCGGGGGCTGGTTCGTTCCACCCTGTGCGGGGGGGGTCTCGCCTGGACGCTGGGGCCGGGCGGGGCTGTGGGGCGGCTCCTTCGTTTTGGGGCTCCTGCTCCTCGGATCCACCGCTTCCCGGAGAAGGACCTGCCTTGTGGCGGCCGGCAGCACCATGGGGCACTCGCGACTGCGGGGCCGGAGGTCGGTGGGGACTAGCCGTGCTCGCAGGGGGTTTGCGGGGTTGGAGCGGGGAGATGGCGGGGGGATGCCCCGAACCTGGCTCCCAGGCTCTTTTAGAGAGGAAAATGCGGTGCTGAAGCACAAAACGGTGATTTCCAAGTTCATTCCTTGCTCGGTCTTTTCGCCGAACTTGGCCGATGGGAGGGGTTTATCCGCCCCGAAGGACCTTGTTGCGGTGACTTACTGGTTTTTCACGCTGGGATCGGGTCCAGCGGGGCGGAATAGCCGCAGCGGGGCTGGAGGCAGCCCCGGGGCTCTGGAGCAGCCGGTTCCATCACGGTACCTCGGCGTTCACTGTGAATTGAGCGGTCCTGAGGTGCCTCCCGAGGCTGGAGCGTCCCCAGAGCTGGCGAAGCCGCGGCTCTGCCCAGCCCCAACCAGCAGTGTTTGGGATCATGGACGAAGCAGAGAGTTTACCAACCCGTTGGCGCAACCCGACCCTGCCTGCCTGGGTTCTCGCAGCAAAAGCTTCTGCTGCCTGTTGCTGTTTTCTGTCACTTGGCATCATCCTCTTCCTCGGTGTAAGGAGGGTGGTGCGCCTCGTTGGAATTCCTCAGCCTCAAAACACCTTGTGTCCGGCCAGGGATTCAAGACGGAGGAGCTCCATTGACTTTGGAGTGTTTGGCTGGTGCTGACAGAGGCTCTCTGTACCCAGTAGGACAATGTGCATTATGTACCCAGGGCTGTGTGTTCTCCAAATCCCTCCTTTAAGTAAACCCTCACGATGCCTCTGAAGTCCTTAGAGCTACGTGGCTGTTCACGGGACAAATACTGATGGTTTAGTTGGGTGGATGAAGCTCGATTAGCTCGACGTTCTGTTAAGGACCGTAAGTACTGGGATGTCACAGCGAGGTTGTGGGACAGATGCTCCCCATTTTTGCGTTTGCTGTGCTATTCTGTAGCTGCCTGTGCTTGCAGCTCAGAGTGTGGGAACTCTGTTCCAAGTGTCTCTTGTTGCCAGAGATTTATGTTCTCTCCAGGATTTGATAGTGTGAGTTCATGCTGGGGAGCTTTGTTTCTGACCCCCTCTTCTCCTGATGCTTGCAGGAGCGCTAACAATGTGGCTTGGGTCTTGTGGCTAAATCCTGCCCAGCTTTGCCAGGAGCTGGGAAGTGCCAAGTTTAAGCCCTTGGGTCCTGAACTGCCCTTCATTTTCAGCTCGTTGTACATCTGTGCTGTATTTACCATGAATACGCAGAAAGCCCCTTCCTTCAAGGTGACTGCTGTGCATGATGCTGAGCCCTGCTCAGGGGTGAGTGCTGAGCACTAGTGTGGGATGGCAGCTGCCAGCCCTTCGTTTCCAACTTCCCTGTGTTTACCGAAGGCTGAAAGGCACTTTTCTTCCTGTCCTTTTGAAGTGCGATACCACCAAACCTGTAAACTCATGGTTTCTTGCAGTTGGAAAGTGTATCTGGCCTTTCCTAAGGGCTGGGTGTGCAGCATGTGGGAGAATTGTTGTGTCTGTGCCACCACTGTGTCCCCACTGCCTGTAATTCTGAGGGGTTTAGCTGACCAGGATGCTGAGCTTCAGTGCCACCTTCTGCTCTGGCCCCCAGGCTTGGCCAAAGCATCCTGGAGGAGAGGATTGGAGTTACCAAATTCCGCTGGGGAAAACCCCAAATCTTCGTGGAAAGACCATTTAAAATTCATAGAGGTTCTTACAGACTGTGGTTCAGACGATTAAACGAAAGTTTGTTGAGAGGTGCATCTTTTTAAGTTTTTCCCTCCAAGCTTTAACCTCCTTCTTTAGTGAAGATTGAGGGGTCTCACTCAAATACACATCTGACCGTTCACACAGAATCACAGAACACTAGGGATTGGAAGGGACCTTGAAAGATCATCTAGTCCAATCCCCCTGCCAGAGCAGGATCACCTAGACCAAGTCGCACAGGAACGTATCCAGGCGGGTTTAAACGTCTCCCCGGGCAGCCCGTTCCAGTGCTCTGCCACCCTCACTGTGAAGATGTTCTTTCTCATATTAGTCCAGATACATCACCTCCTGCTTTCCAGTGGTATTGAAAATTAGTATTGAGAATTTGGACTTACTGGAGAAGACCTAATGAAGTGACTTCTACTGGGAGCTGCCATGTTCTTTTTGTTTTGAGAGGCTTAAACTCCTTCCGCAAATAATCCAGTTGCTAGCAGGTGTCTCCTGAGCTCTTGCAGCTGAAGAGGAGTTTGCTGGAATGAGAACTGAAGCTTTAAATGCTGAGGATACTATTTTACATACAAGTGAATAGAATTACAAGTTCTAGCTAGATAATCTATGATGGTGAAATCCTCCTGTTATGAAGCAGGCTGTAACCCTGTGCCTCACCTAGAGATTTTTACTGCTGCTCCTAATAGTAGCAAAGTGTAAAGGCGTGTGTCAACTTGACGTTCTTATCCCCTGCAGTTTATGAAGTGCTCTTTAGACTGCAGGTGTGTCTCCAGTAAAGTTCCCGTGTTTTATAGCAGCAAGTTGAGAAATCTTTTCCTTGGTGAACCGTGCCGACAGGTGCAGTTGTGGCTTCTGTATCTGTTAGTTATGAGCTGGACTTGGGTTTTTACAGTTGTGCCTTCTCTGGGAATTGATTTAAAGCAAGTTAGCAAATCTTCAGGGGAAGAAGTGTCAGGGAGTACACTAAATGGCCAGTGTTGCCACAAATTTTATTCCCTCAAAACAAAATCATAAAGAAGATAGATACAAGTTATTAATGTTCGTACTGGCTTCTAGGTTTATCTTGTCTGTCTCTACCCATGGAGTACACCCAAGGAGAAGCCCGGTCTCTGCGCTCACTGGAGTCTTGCAGCGAGCTGTCATGCTTTGTTAGGAGACATTCCCTTCCCTTGCCTTCAGTGCAAGCAGGTGGTTCCTTAATTTCACATTGAAACAGCTATTTTTTAGCAAGTCATTTAAAAAAGGATACGTAAAAGAAAAGTGTAAGTGGGAATGAGCACTGTATGGTGGCCCTAAATCTGTGGCAATCAGTTTGATTTCCTGCTGAGTAGTGAGTTGCTGGACTGTCTAATGTCAGTCACCTGGCCTTCGCTGAGGCTGAGGAGAGTGAGAACAAACCCTTCATGCCTTTTCCTCCTATTATCTGGCTCACAATTGGTGGTCATGTTTTTAACTTGCTCTCACATCCCCTGTACCCTGGAAACACGCCTGTGGGAACTGGGAGAAATGTGCTGCTCATAGCCATGAGTCTGATGGAATTTGTGGTTGGGTTCTTCTTTTCTTTTCCTTTTACCTTGATCAGCCTTTGGTGTTTTGATCTTCCCAGAAAGTAGTTTTTTTGGTCCTTATTCAGGTGCTGCTTGCCTTGATTTTTGTGCCTTTTGAGCTGTGGGATGTGTGAGCAGCTGGTGTGCAACTGAGCTCCATCTTGGTGTGCACAGCCACACTGGAGAGCTGTAGTGGAGGGACTGGAGGGGAAAAAGCCCCTTTTGCCAGCTTTTAGTTACAAAATGCTTGACATGCTGCTGCCCAACCTGCTTGGCACGGGTGACCAGGGTGGCAGGAGGCAGCTATGGCCCTTGGGGCAGGGGAGGTGCACCCTTACCATGACTCCTGCCCCGGGGGAGCAAACAGCAGGGAAATGTGAATTTTCAGGTGATTAACTTTAATTATGTCTCTTTATAGGTATTTGTGTCTTTAGGATTCCGTTTTCTCTGTTTCCATGCAATAATAGTGGGAGGCATCTAATTACAGGGATCAGCCTTGGATGCTTCACCACTACCCTGAGCACTTTGTGCATCCCTTGTTCTTCATTCCCCCCCTCCATAGCATTTAGTGCTTTTGAGATCCTTAAAGCAGATAAACACCCAAACCTGGGGTTTTATGTAATAAGGTGGGAGCAGGGTTAGTATCTGTCAGACAGCTCGCCTGTGCTGGGGTGCCACGTCCCCCAGGCACCCATCTGCCGCTGCAAGGAGCGGAGGAGAAGCCGTCTGGTGGCTGCTGCTCCCACATTGGAGTGCAGGGACCCCAAAAGTAGCTGGGATGGTGCCAGGCTTCTCTTCGGCACCCACTGTGGAGCAGAGGAAGCCACATGCCTCAGCAAGGAGGAAAGCATTCCCTCTGAGAATAAAAATGTGTAATTTGAAAACAGCTCTGGCTTACATGACTAAATAGAGACTGGTGATGGAAACTTGCTAAAAAGGGTCAGGGAGGAGGATGGAGCAACTACCATGAGGATTTGGTGCTGCTTGGGCAGCAAGTGTGGTGTGATGGATGACAGGGCAGCATGTAGTGATCTCTTATTGCCAGAAAGGGATGTAGGAATTTAATATCAAGGTAATCCCCTTGAGATGGCAATCTTAGGCTGCTGTGCTTGCTTTGCCGAGAAAGTGTGTCCAAAGTGTGGGGCTGGATGGGAATGAGCCCAGCAGTGTCTCCTTGGCACATGTGCCATGTTGGCAGCGGAGCTGGCGGTGGCAGAGTTCACATCTCTGTGCTCTTTGGTTGATCAGGTTTCTGCAACTTCTTTCCCATCAGACCTCCTCATGCTCACGGGGATGCAGCACTGACCATACTGACCTCTGGCAAATGCAGTTGTGCCTCTCATCTAGAGGGATTTGACAGCAAAGTGGCCAGTTTGTGTGAGTTATCGATGCGATAACATTGCCTCTTCCTCCTCAATCCCTTTTTTCTGGCAGAGGTAGCATAGGTAAAAGAAGAAATGGCTTTCTGCCCAGCGGAACCAACTCTCCAGGGAGAAAGGATAAAGTACAAAGGCAATGTGGATGGTGATGGGGTGGCTGGTGATGAAGTGGCTGTCTTGCAGGAGGGAATGCACATCCCTCCACTGCCCACTCTGGGCAGGCTGGGGTGGGGTATGGAAACCTGTGGAGGGCTGGAAAGGGTGGAAAACACTGTTTGCAGCTTCAGTCAACAGAAAGTCACCTCTTTCCGGGTCACACTCTACAGCACTATTTACACTGTACTGACAGCAGTGACTGTTCAGAATGTTCATGGCATGGGAAGTTATTTTTCTAGTTCACACCTCTCTTGGTGGAAGACCAATTAAACTCTAGTTTCTTTTCATTTTTCAAGTGAAGCTGACAGCTGACTCCTATCTTAGATTTTTAATTTTTGCAAGTGCCATAAGCCCTCATGTGAGCATCCGTCACGAGGGCTGTTCTGGTGAAATAAGACAAACCCACTGAGCACTGCTTGCTTCTTTCCAGAGATGGTGGTGGGGATGGGTAGGTTCCAGCGTGGTTCCCCAGCTCTGGGGCTTTTTACAGCTCCCTTCCCATGGCCAGGGAAGGTGATGTGAGCTGCTCTTCTGCGGGGCAAGCGTTCCAGCACGCAGACAAAAGACAGTCTCAAGCAGACAGTGTTGCACAGAGCACAGCTCTCATGGGTTCTGTCCAAGCAGATGATTCACAACCAGTTGGTGTTTCTGGTTGTCTTGCTGTGCAGGATCTTGCTTCTGAGCTCTTGTCCCATCAGGGTCCCATTGGTGTCATGCCCTAGGGCTCCTTGGTGCTGCCAGCCCTGGCACTCACTGAGCCGCTTTCCAAAACTCACCCCATTTTAGCAGGCAGACTTTTGGGAGGACTTTTTAGAATAGAAATTATCTTTTTTTTTTTGTTCTGTCTCCCACCCAGCCTGTATTTCCCCCACCCAGAGCCACAGCCCTGTCACAACACTGCTCCTGCAGAGCTTTTGCAGCACAGGCTTCACTCACCATCAGCCACACTGACTCCTGCTTTGCAGCCTCTTGGGACTCCTGGGGTAATAATAAACCTGCAAAAGCAATTAACTGTGCATTTCCAGTAACCCAGGGTCTTGAGGCTGTGTCTTATAGCTGTGCTCTGCTCCCTGAAGGCAACCTCACTTTTTGGATTTTATTTAAATGCGCCTTTTCTTTGTCAACAAACTTTGCATGGGGCATACAAGGTAAGACAAGGGGACATCAAGCCTCTACATTTTCTCTTTGTTCAAGATGCAGGTACAAAGAATCAGAGAATCATTCCTGTTGTAAAAGACCCTTGAGATTATAAAATCCAACCACTAACTCTACTCTGTCAAGTTCACCTCTAGTCCAGATCTCTAAGCCCTGCATCTCAATGGCCTTTAAACACATCCAGTGATGGTGATGCAACCCCCTCCCTGGGAGCCTGTTCCAATCTCTGACCACTCTTCCAGTGAAAAACTTTATCCTAAGGTCCAGTCAAAGTCTCCCCTGGTGCTGGTTGAGGCCCTTCCATCTTGTTCTGTCACTAATTACCTGTGAGAAGAGACCAGCACCTTTCAGTGTCCTGTCAGGTAGTTACGGAGAGCAGAGGTGGTCTTCCCCTCAGTCTCCCCTTCCTCAGCCTAAACAGCCCCAGCTCCATCAGCTGCAAGTCACAAGACTTCTTGTCCAGGCCCTTCACCAGCTTCATTGCTCTCCTCTGCAGCCCCTCCAGCCCCTCAAAGTCTGTCTTGTCTTGCAGTGCCCAAAACATGATCTACTTGACTTGTCCCCATGAACGTCAGCCTGCTTTGTGTGCTGTGCTCCTGGATGTGGTGAGAAGCCCCTGTGTGTGCACAGGTCTCCCATGACACTCATCCAGTTTTCTCCCTGTCTCAGCTAAAGGGCTGCTCAGACAAGCTAGAGAGCAGGCAGCACAACGTAGTCTCTAAGAAAATAAGTACTTTGGTCTCTCATTCCTTTTTCTAAGCGTCTGCTTGCGTAGCTCCCATGAGATGTTCTGAAGTGTATTTTTCCATGACACCAGTTTCCTAAAAATTGATTTTTTTCTGTTTACTTTTTCCTTCGAGCGTCCCACCCAGCACCAGGCTTACCAAGTAGGAACAGTGTATGACTCATGGTGTCCTTGAAATGTCTGTGGTTACACCCGATCTGCCGAGTTTTGGCAGCAGCTATGGCAAATGAGCCATTTTGTTCACTGGAAGAGTGGACTGGCGAGATGGGAGCTGCTGACTGAGCCCTGTCAGGTTCTTCTTATTTTGCTGTTTTGCTTTTCTTTCTGCCAAACAGCTCTTCCTGTAGATGTAGAAAACTGCTGCTCCAGAAGGTTGTGGCACTTGAGGGCAAAAATCATATTTGATTTATGGCTCATCGTGTGCAGCTGCCTGTCTTGTGCTGAGGTCTGGAGGGTTAAGTCTGTGAGTCTGCTCTGTCAATGCTCTGATTTCCTCCGGGAACATGGGGAAAAATATTATACAGGACTCTTCACAAATGGGGAAAGATCTACAGGGTGTCTCTGGCTTGTCCAGGTGCCCTCACATTGCTTGTGAGAGGCTGGAGGTCTGGTATGTGGGTAACGGAGAGGAATTGGGGCGCAGCTGAGGCTTGATGCAAGCTCAGACACAAGCCCCTTCTTTCTTCTGCCATCAGAGGGCTTCTGTGCTTGCTTTGTGGAGGCATTGTTGGGGCACCCAGTTGGCTCAGTGAGTAGAGCATGGGACCCTGAATTCCTGGACTCATGGGTTCAAGCCCCATGTAGGACATCTTGAGACAGTATGTAGGCTTACCCTGCTCCAGCAGCGGGGGTTGGACTTGGATGATCTTTCAAGGTCCCTTCCCTCCTGTAACCTTCTGTGAGTTCTGTGATTTTTCCTCCCTCTGGGCAAGAAGGGAAAACGTAAATAAATCGCAGGCATCTGTTTAGTTCTAAGGGAGCTGTCAGTGTTGTCACTGTGTGTAAATGAGCTGCTTTGCATGAATGTGCAGGTGTTCTGTTGTATTGAAGCAAGAAGTACAGGGGAGCTATTTTGCTTCTGCAAGTTGCGTTTCTGCGATGAGCAGTTTTCGATTGAATTTGCCTGGGTTTGGTCTTAGTGCAGCAGATAGCAATCTGGAACCTCATCCATCATTCCAGAGTTGTTAGTGAAATCAGACCTGAACTTCTGTAACTATTTACACACAGTTTACACAGTTTATTAGGGTTGGAAGGGGTGTTCAAAGGCCATTGGGTCCAACCCTCTTGCTCAAGCAAGATAGAAATCCCTGAAAAGTATAACCGCCTAAAAAGCCTGGATCAACTACACCAAAACACATCCTTTGCTCATCCTTTGCTCTGATAATGAGTCAAATTCTTCAAGGTACAGAAAAAACTACTTTTGCAGTACCTAGAGTATTATGATCCTGTAGACGGTCATATGGAGACTGCATGGAGGTTCTCCTTGGGAGAGGCTGACCAGCAAAGCCACCTGATGCCCTTCATAAAGGCTTGGGGATGTCACCTCTGCCTTCTGAGCTCAGCTCACAGCTTCTCTCACAAACCTCTGGGACTTCTCTAAGCCAACTATTCTCTTCTTGTAAATGAAAAGTTGTCAAATATTTGTTTTAGCTGGCCGGGGGAAGGAAAATTCTGCTCTTGGGAGGCCTTAATATTATCCTGGATCCAGGGATTAAGCTGTGTTTGGACCAGTAGGAGACTTCTGGGTGTGAAAGGGAAGCCAAAGACTGATGTTTGCCCATGTTGGTGCTTCTCTTGCTCATCGCTGAGGACAAGCAGGTGCTTTTGGAGATGCAGAACAAGAGCAGATGTGTGCTGGCCTTTTATATCCTCTGGTGCATGTTGCTGCTGGCCCTTCAGGCATCATGCCCCATTGTGTGATGAGCATGTGGTGCTAGGTGTCCTGGCTGGATGGTAGGAGCTGAGACCATTAAGCGCTGTAGCTTTAGGTGTAGAATAAAGAGTAGAAGTTGGTCCAGGATGGAGAAGACATTGCTTAAAAATAAAATAAAAATATTATCATTCAGAAGCTTCAGGTTGGAAAGGTGCTAAAGCCAGGGTTGTGGCCATGAGTATTGGCCTGATGTGAGTATTATGGGGCTTTGTAAAGGCGGCTTCAGGCTATTCCTGCCCTGGCAGGGACAGTGGGTGATAGTGCTCTTGAGGTGGTTCCGGGTCCTGTTTTGGGTGAGAAAGCAGCCCAAGGAGCACAGAGAGGAGTTGTGACATACTGGGATCGCATGCTGGAACAGCTGGAGGTGCATGGTATCCCTAAGGTGATGCAGCTCCTCCTGCTTCCATGAACCTGGTGTTCATACCATGCTTTGGGTTTACCAGAGTACATCCCTGACATTCTGCACACGCAGTAGGCAATCAGGTTGACAGAGGTTAATGTTCAGCCTGAGTGGTGGCAGAGTTGACTTGGGTCACCAGGAAGCATCAGCATGGGACAGCACCTTGCAAGCACCTACATGGACATGGGGGCTGTGTGTGGTTCCCAGCCACACACCCTGCTTTTGAGGGCTTTCATTAACGGGAACAAAAGCGGCAACAAAACCTAGCTGATGGTCCCCCTGCAGTGGTTGTCCTTAAAGCTGACGGTGCCTATCCCAAATGAGTCTCTGTCTTGAACCTCACCATGCAGGGAAGGGAGATGGACCTGGCTGCAGGAGCCCTGCACAGTGTTGCTGCCTTCCTGCTCCATCATTGCCTTCTGCTCATGTTTTCTCCAAAGGAAGTGACTTAAGGAGGCCCATTAAAACAAACAAGCGCCCCAAAACAACAGACATGCTTTTTAGTAAAACAGTGACCTAGGAGTTAAAAAGGTGGTCTCACTCTGCTGTTCCTTGTTGCTGTGATACCCATGGAAATATCTCATTTCTGTGAGCAAATCACGTAAAAGGTCAATGAAAAGTTTGCACCTTCTTCCCGCTGTTTTAACAGCGGGAGGAGAAAGAAGGCTCGTGTTCCCACTTAATAGAAACTTGGCAATAAGCAGCAGAGATGGTGACCCCCTGACATGT
This sequence comes from Rhinopomastus cyanomelas, assembly GCA_013400115.1. NCBI lineage: Eukaryota > Metazoa > Chordata > Aves > Bucerotiformes > Rhinopomastidae > Rhinopomastus > Rhinopomastus cyanomelas. Next base: position 273,178 of record VXBP01010081.1, read on the forward strand.
GCCCATGCTCTCTGCCCAGATACAGAGACTCTACAGAGAGCACCTGCCTGGATATAGAGCATCACTGGCTGTGCAGGGAGCAGGGCTGTGAAGTCAAGGGCAAAAGGTCTTGCTGCAGGCACCCAAATCCCATCCTGAGCACAGGCTGTGGTGCTTTCCTCAGGTTTAGCTTGGCTGGGGTGATATGTGAAGATTTGTTTGCATTTATCAGCTGCAACCTACCCCTGCCTTCCAGTATGTGGTCTCTGCTTTGGAATTTCCCTCAGAACTGCGGCTTGGCAGGTGGTAGTCACTGGCCGATGCCGGAATAGCTCTGAGGGATGTATGGGACATCAGCATGCAGACACCTATGCATTCAGGTCGTGAAAAATGTCCTGTATTTATGTGACATGTTGGACTATATGTAAAAGCAGCAAAAGTGCTGACCATCCTATGAGTGCTGTGGTGGTCCTTGTGGAGATGGCTACTCCAAGTCCTTTGCATTATGTGATTGCTCTGGCAAGCTCCTTGCTTTGGGGGTCTTGCCTACAGCTTTCATGGTGGCTGCCTCGTACAACCGTAGGATGTATTGGGTTGGAAAGTCACTTAATCCAACCCTCCCTACAACAAGCAGGGACATCTGTAACTAGATCAGGTTGTCTAGAGCCCTGTCAGGCCTGACCTTAAATGTCTTCAGGGATGGGGCCTCCATCACCTCTGTAGGCAACCTGTTCCAGTAATCCACCACCCTCAGATTACACAACTTTTTCCTGATGTCTAATGTAAATCTACGCTTTTCCAGCACAAAACCATGACCCTTGTAAACAGTCTTCCCCAGCCTTCTAATAGGCCCCTTTTGGATATTGGAAGGTTGTTATAGGTTCCGCCCAAGCTCTGTGTGTCTGTCAAAACTCTAAATGCTGCATCTTTTGCCCTTCCTACTGTCTCTGCGCTTTGAAGCAGACAGTTCTTCCAGACCCTCTTTTTTCCTCAGCCTGGGACTCCCTTGACCATTACCTGTTGCATCTCTGTTGTGGGGCTTGGGATGCTGAGATGGTGGTGATATCCACAGTGTTGTCACTGTTCCCTTTACCTGCTGCCTTGCTAGTGCCTCTAGGAGTAGATGATGGAGTGCTGGAGGCTCCAGGCATCCTGGTTTCAAGGGAGTTATGTGCAGTGCTTCTGGATATAGGATGGTTGAGTATGTGCCATGACCACATGAGAGATCCTGGAATTTTGAATGGTTTGGGTTGGAAGGAACCTCCAAAGTTTACCTAGTCTGACTTGTCTACAGTGAGCAGGGACATCTACTAGAGCAGGTTGCTCAGAGCCCCATCCAGCCTGACCTGGAACATTTCCAGAGATGGGGTTTGGAAAAAAGGAGATTGAGGGGTTACCTCATTAATGTTTATAAATACGTAAAGGGTGGGTGTCAGGAGGGTGGAGCCAGGCTCTTCTCAGTGTCATCTAGTGATAGGATGAGGGAGAATGGGTGTGAGCTGGAGCATAGGAGGTTCCATATAAATATGAGAAGGAACTTCTTCTCAGTGAGGGTGACAGAGCACTGGAACAGGCTGTCCAGGGGGGTTGTGGTTAAAACCCACCTGGACATGTTCCTATGTGACTTGGTCTAGGTGATCCTGCTGTGGCAGGGGGATTGGACTAGATGATCTCTTGAGGTCCCTTCCAATCCCTTGTGATTCTGTGATGGAGCTCCTACCACCTCCCTGGGCAACCTGGGCCATGTCTCATCACTCTCTGGCATAAAACAAAATAATCCCTTCTAATATTTAGGGTGATTCTCACTTCTTTTAAGTGTAAAATCATCACCTCTTATCCTGCCACAACAGGCTGTGCTAAAAAGAGAGGTGGGTCCAGCACCAGGGGTTGAGCCCAGCTTCAGGGAGGATGTGTGACACAGCGGGTGAACACTGTGCTTAAACACTTCATCTGTGCCAACACGTAGTGAGTAATTATGGAAAGGTCGGCATTAATCACTGAGAGATTCCTAATGATCAGCTTCCACTGGCAGCCTGGACAGCAGGAGCTGGGCAGGGGTACCCTGCTGGGCTGGGGGAGTGGGAGTCCTGTGCTGGGGGGAACAGGATACAGAGCAACCAGCACGCTGGTGTGGGATCAGCAGCCGCTGCTCATCTAGGGCTGTTTTTGTTTTCCTCTTGCTGCTCTGTAAAGCAGATAGAACCGAGTCCTTGGGAAGCGCCTGACGCGGAGGCTGTTAGTGGGTGTGGGGACAAACACAACTGAGAAAGGGTTGTGATTGCAGCAGGGGGTTAGTCATCACCTAATGACAGTGTTGCCACCATCATGACCGGCACCTACCTCATTGCTTCCCTTGACCCGCCTGTGTGTTCTGCTGCCTCTTCTCTAGCTCAAACACTGTGGGACAGTTGCTGCAGGTTCTGGCCCATGGGCAGAAGAGGCTGTAACCCACCACAGCAGGGACTTCTGTAGATTTACCTGTTCTTTCCAGGCAATCCCAGGCTTGAAGCAGATAGGCTGTGAGGATTCCTGTGAGTTGACTTTTCCTCTGGACAGGCGGGCTGGCAGAAATCCTGACGTGGAAAGGACCATGGAAATCAATACAGCAGCCCCAGAGACCTCTGCTGCAGTCGTTAAAGTGGGAAGTACTAATTGGCTCCTGCTTTTAGAGGTATTGCTGCTAAATGTAGGAACTCTATGAGAATAATTGTTTTGGGAACAGCGTTAAAATATTTTGGTTTTATCAGGACTGGGTACAGGTAAGAAACGTAAGTCAGGATGATGCATCAATGTGATGTTTATCGTTGGTTTTGGTTCGTACTTCAGTCCTAACTTAGCTCTGGATCTTGCCAGGGTTAGGAGTTGAAAAGACCTTGAAAATGCTCCAGTTCTTATTCAAGAATTGTTTTGTGTGGTTTAAAAAAATAAACCTTAATCCTCTTGCACCGCCTCTGCAGAGTGAACATCCAGGAGGGCAGGTTTTTAGGAAGCTCCTCTGTGTGTTGTGCCAGCCAGTTTCTCGGCTGACTTCCATGATCTGGGGGGGGTTGGGCTTGATGATCTCTCGAGGTCCCCTCCAATTCTGACAATTCTGTGGTTCTGTAACTGAACTTAAGAGCAGGGTTAGGTCATTGCTGAGCGCTTCTGAACCCTCTGTCTTTGAAGTTCATGCTTGGGGAGTGCAACATGCTGCCTACCAGAGCCCTTCGATTTTGATGAAGTAGTGGGGGAGGGGATCCTGAGAAACAAGAGCAGCGCGTGTCACTTTGGCTGTCTGTCGGGATGCGGTTCTTCTGGGCTGGAAAACTGGACCCTCTTTGCAGGTGCTGGTAGAGGCCTTGAGCCTGGAGGGTGCTTCCCTGCTGCTCAGTTGAGGTTTGGCATCTGCCAAGGACTACAGAAGGAAAGTGTAAATCTGGAGGTGGTGACAAGACCAGCTTCTTCAGTGGTTAGAGGTTGTAGGGTGGGTGGTTGGAATGGATAATCTTTAAGTTCTTTTTGAACCTCAATTCTTTGATTCTCCTGAGTGTATTTCTTCAGGAAGGAGTAGTCCAGAGTTAATATTAGGTTTAAAATGTGATCAGTTAGGGAATATTTATGTGGAAAAGCTTCATCACTGCCAGTCAGGGCAAAGAGCTGTTGAGGGTATGGTGTGTAGGATTTCCTTGGTATCTCAGCTGGGCTTTCAGTGCCTTATGGCACCTGGGTTCCTGGCAGCAGCAGGAGGAGAGATGAAGTCCGTGGCTTAAGTCATTTGGGATTTGCTGTGTGATCTTCTGTTTTTAATAACACCCTCTCGTTGCCCCATTGAGCCCAGGTCTGTCTGTTGTGCTCCATAAAGTCAGGGAACTTTGCGTGGGTCCCCACACCAGCACTGCCTGCAGGGGAAACCAGGGATGGGAACAAAGGTTGCTTGTCACAGCCCTGGCCAAAGGATCACTGCACTGGGAGAGAGATGTCATGAGAACTGGAATGACGGTAATTTTCAGGGATTACAGTGTTTCCCACCATGGGGATGGGAGCTGTGGAGCACTGAAGCCCAGGAGGCATTAGTAGGAAATGTGTATTTTTACTGAATGTGCTTTCTCTGTCTTCCTCCCCTCCTCCCAGATGAAGGCTTTCTCTGTTTCCTCGCTCTGTGTGCTGCCTGCCAGCATTGTAACCCCCATTAGGGAGCAGCGATTAGCCAAGCTGGCTGCAGCTGTGCCACCCTATGCCTAAGAGAATAAACTTGTGCCCACCAAAATGTAGGTAGCCTGTGCTGGGACCAGCCACATACATTTTCACATCAGGACCCGAATATCTTCAAAGCACAGGACTGTTTGTGAACATTTACTGAAACACGCGTTTTCCGGCTTCCAGCCTTTGAAGCTCTGCTTTTGTTTTCCTATGCAACAAGTAGGAAAAACGGCATTTCGTTAGCCAAGGCTGACGCTGTCATATGATCCCCTAAGTAATAAATTGGGGTTAAAGCATAACCCAAATGGCAAATAACAAAGACAGATGCTGGGCTGGCAAAACGGCAGGATTGAGCCGGGGTTTGCAGTGGAATCACAAGGGCTCAGGGATTCGTGTAGTTAATTTTGATTTCTATAGTTGTTTTTCCTGTAGTGGGAAGGTTCATTCCTGGTGCGGTCACTGCTTCCAACGGGTGTGTTTTACCTAGTTCAAGATGTTTGGTGCCCATCTCTTTCTGTGTTTAGATGTGGTGCTTAAAGATCTGGTCTAGTGATGAACCTGGTAGAGTTATTGGTTGGACTTGATGGTCTTGAAAGTTTCTTCCAACCTTGAATGATTCTATGATTTAGCTTGGAAGAGCAAATAATATGGAAACTGGGCTGCTCAGAGGTGGTGTCAGCAGGTTTTATGAGATTTTTAGTATCTTTTTTTCTCCTCTTTTGGTTTTTACTTCGTCTCTTTTTGCTCATTTGCTCCTCCTTTCCAAAAGTTTCCTTTACTGCTGATTTTTATGTTTGTTTTTGCTCCTTGCTGCTTTTGCCCAGGTCAGCTTTGAGCCAAATAAACCTGGAGCCGCACCTCTGTTAACATGCAGGTCACCATCCCACCTCCTGTGCCAGGTTCACGGACCTGGGTGCTAGGGGTCTCTGGAGGGAACTGAGGTGGTAGTTTCTGCCCTGCCCCAGTAAGGTCATTGAGGGCAACCTGCCCTTACAGACCTCCAGCTCCGGGGATTCTGCAACCCCCTCCTTGGACAGTTTGCGTCTTCACCGTCTGATGGGGTTTTTCTTCCTGGTCTCTGTCCTAAACCTGCCCTTCACATGAGTTCCTCTGCGCCATCCTGTTCACAGCATTCTTCCTTCCACAAGCTGTGGTCATGTTCTCGCCAAGTCACTTCCTTCACAGCCCTGACACTGTTCTCCCAGGTCAAGTGCTTTGATAGGACTCTTCCGTCTCCTGCTCACTGGCAGCAGCGCTGTTTGTGCATCTTGGCACTGGTTTTGCCTTTGTTCAGATTGCTGCATCTTCACCCACCAAACTCCCTGCTTTTTGCTTGTTTGGGGTTTTTTAACATTTTTTTCTTTAAAAAAAAGGTTTATTTTCTATCCTGGATGGCAACAGCTGGGTCCTGGAGTGTAGCACTTGTTTCTCACCATTTTCACAGTATTATTTCTGCCCTCCTGCAGTTCACCAGTATCATTTGAGGTCCCTCTGTTCTTTATGTAATTAATTGCATCCTTCAAAGCTGACAGTGTCAGCCGGTTTTGTAAGCTCGTTCTCCAGTCCTGCCACTAACACGAGCCACGAGCAGCACTGGAGAGACAGACGGGCTCTTCTTGGAGCAGCCCTTGTGCTTTGCAGCTGAATCACAGATAACAGCGCTTGGCACATGTTTGCACCCTGCCAGTTGCAGATTAATCCGGATGCGTTCCACACTTGCCTGTGGGAACATCAAGCATCCGCCTGGAACCTCTGGCTGGGAGGTTAAGCAGCTCTGACCCAGCAGAGCCATATAAAGCCCTTTGCGGTTGTGGTCAGAGGGACATGGCACGTCCTCTCCTTTCCCTTTTCCCTCTTGAGTCCATTATCTGCCTTTAATCAAGATGTGGGGGGAGTCTTGCTCATGGGATTGGTTCTGAGTCGGGTCCAACTGAGTTTGGACTCTGCTTTTTCCCAGCACTAGTCTGTGCCACCTGTGAACACAGCTTCACCCTTCCAAAAAAAGAAAGTCCTGGGTTATGCAGGGCTGCTCTGGTCTGTGACAGTTGCACATACTGGTTAATTGTTTATCCATTAACCAACTGCCTCAGTTAATCTGAGAGGAGCCTGGTACAGCGGGGACGGCTGGAGGAGGAGGAAGAGGGAGAAGGTCCCTTCTGACCCCAACTGTCTGATGATGCTGTGATGCGGCTCCTCTCTGTGTTGGCTTGTGTCTGTGGGCTCTTCCTCAAGCCCTGCTGATGTGAAATTTGTCTGCTGGTTCCCTTCAAGTGGGATTGCTGGAACGAAGTGTGTTGGGGCTTGTGTTCCCTTCGACTGTGCACACCTCTTCTTTCAGGGGGTGCATTAAGTTCCCAAGAAGCACCAGCATCTCTGCAGACTGAAAAAAATGTAAGAGGAAAGTGTGTGTTTTGTTCCTGAGTGCGAGTGCAGAGAAAAATGCAGCTTTATTCCCAGTTAGAGATGGCCAAAAAGATTCTTCGTGTGGAGCACCGAGTGGGAAATCAAACAGGGTTTTCTCATGTGTGTCCCCGTGTGGAGGTGCTGCTGCATAGTGGGGGGCAGCTGTGTGCTCCCTCCCAGCACCCCTGGGTTTGTTGGGGAAAGCCCAAGAGTGCACCATCCTTTCTAGGACAGCTATTTATTCGTGCCTGCTTTCGAGGGAGAAAAGTAAACATCCAAAGCCCAGCTATATCTGGTGGAATGACGTTGCTGCTAGAAGAATTTAAGAACATGCCTTCTGGTGTCCACATAAGTCATGTCCCCTGCAGCATGTTGTCAGTGATAGGTGAAGGTAGAGCCGCTGCCTTCACATTTAAGGAGTGTGCAGCGCTAATCCTCGGTTCCTGCTGCGGGGAGGCTGGGCAGATGGGGTGGAGCAGTACGTAACATCAGTGACTTGATGTCCCATAGCTCAGGGTGTCTCCATCTGTGAGGATTAATGCCAATTCCTTTTTTGCCCTTGCTGGACAGAAGGGGAATGGAGTACCCAGGAGTTCAGTGTCGGGGGAGAGGTGTGCTGTAATGATTCGGGTGGATCTCTTGACGTGACATGCTGGTCCAGTGAGCTCTCAGGCCGGTCCTGAAGCCTTGTTTGCTGTGGGGATCTTCTTTGGCGCTAATAGAGGGTGGCAGAGCCACCAAGGCCCTCAGAGCCATCCACAGAGGTGTTGATCCTGCATTTACTCTGATATAAAAGCAGAGATTGACCCGGTTTTTCCTGATACGAGTCTGCATGCAAATGGATTTGCATTTTTTCTGAAGGCAGCTGGTTTTAACGTGTTTTTGGGCTAACATGGCATCGGCCTTACATAGTAACAAAATAACGTGCTTGTTTCCAGAGGATAGGATAACAAAGAATGTTCTTTCCGAGGCAGCTAAACACATGAATTATTGAAACCTGAGATTATTTCCAAATTAGAACATTTCCAGCTCATCTCGTGGAGCTCGCTCCAGAATAACTGCACGGTGTTGTTTGAAGAGGTTCACATCAGAAATGTCACACTTTTTCTTCTTTTTTAAAAATAACTCTTTCACATAATGTAAAACCTTCCATGAGTGTAAATGGGCATCCTTGTGTTGACTTCTGTAAAACGTTGCCTGTTTGTGTCACCCATGCTGTCACACCGTGTCGAGCTGTGACACTTATTGCAGAAGAGAGCAGAGATCAAAGGGATTTTTTATCAGAGATGCCCAGGATCTGGAGCTCAGTTGCGTGCAGGGGCCAGCAGCCCCATAGCCTGGAGGATGAAGAGGAAGAAGCAGCTTTGCAAATACTCACGAGCTTGTGCTGACATCTCAATTATTTTTTCTTCCTTTTATTTTTTCTTCTTCCTTCCTCGTTTTGGGCCCCTGGCATGGGTGGAAAGAATCTACAAGTCTCCAGGTGCCACTGCCTGACTGCCCTGAGAAGGGAACAGCCTGCCCACTGCCTGCTGTCCCCATCATGAAAGGCTGGTGGGCTGATACCCTGGGAGTACAAAGGGAGTGAGGTCCCTGGGGGGCTGTTGGAGCAGTGAGCACAAGGATGAGCTGCCAGGTTTTCCGTGGGCATTGGGGTGTTCCTGACACTGCTCTGCTCCTTAGACAGGAGCCCTTGTGGGTGTGAGGGAGGGACATGCAGATACCAGAGGCAGTTGTTTAAGGTGCACAGGAATTGAGGAAACCTGGATAATGCCAGGAGTTTAGTTCAGTCAAGGGTAGAACACCTAACAGAAACACCCACTGGTTTTCTGAATGAACCTTTCCTCCATGTGGCCTGACCTGGGAAATTAAATCTGGTCTGGCCAGGCATGAAGATGGCTTGTGTTTTTTTGTGGTGCATCGCCATTCTCGCAGAGCTAGCTGACATGGTCAGGCAAGGTGATGCAGGAGCTTCTTTGCTTTCCCTTTGAGGTTAATGTGTGAAGGTGCTTCAAGCCACAGCAACCACCCCACAGATTTTCTGTAACCAGAAAGTGAAATATTTTGTATTTTCCATTATAAGGTACAACTAGAGAGTATGAATCCTGCAGTCACTGGCATCAGGGGAAATTTCCTCTGGTAGCCTGGATCTGCCTGTGCTTTTTTACTTCTCCTAGCTACTACTCTCTGGCACCTGCAGAACTGGGCATTTTACATCAGGTGTGTAGGGTGGGGATGTGTGGGGTGAATGTGGGTAAGGGGCTGGAGGAAACCCAGGGCCACACACTGTCAGGAGTTTTCCTCAGCCCTGAGGAAATACCTAAAGGTATTGCTGAGGTGATGACAGCTTGTTCCTTCCTTCTCCCCAGGGCCCTGTGGCTCTGGTATGCAGCCCCCTGAGATGTCACTGAGAGCAGAAAGTCATGCAGCTACATCAACGCTGAAAAGGATTGCTGCAGACATGAGCAACATCATTGAGAGCCTGGACACCAGGGAGCTCCATTTTGATGGAGAGGAGGTGGACTCAGAGGTGCTAAATGACCCAAAAGGTGCCGGTGAGTTGATGCCTGGACATTTTCACTCCATGTCTTGCCTGGATCTAATAAACAACAATCTGTTGAGAGACAGCATGCAACCTTGGTGGTTCTACCAGGCCCAGCCACTGACCCTGTTTTAGGACCAGAAGACATTACTATTAGCACTTGAGTTCCTGAGTCACGTCCCTTCTGTGAAAGCGTGTCTTTAAACTCTCTTAAGTACAATCCCATATGTCTTAGTGGGGTGAATGCTGCTGTCTGAGTGCTCCCACATTCAACTGTAGGAGCTATTTGCTGTTGTTCTTGCTCTTATTGACCAATACGAGGCTGTTGAACTAATGGGGTTTGTGGTCCTTCCTCCCAGCGTGCATTCCCTTCTCCTCCATCTATCACACCCATGGGTTCAAGGAGCCAGGCACACAGACATACCTCGTGGGATGTCCCATTCGCGTGCGTGTATTGGAAGTTGAACGCTTTACTTCCACAAAGAAGGTCAGAACTTCCAGAAGTGTAATTTAATTTCTGTAGAACTGTATTAAAGTGATGTTGGCACTGCAACGGGCTGCCCAGGGGGGTTGTGGAGTCTCCTTCTCTGGAGACGTTTAAAACCTGCCTAGATATGTTCCTGTCCCACTGGATCTAGGTGATCCTGCTGTGGCAGGGGGATTGGACTGGATGATCTTTCGAGGTCCCTTCCAATCTGTAATGTTCTGTGATTCTGTGATTTGGGGGTTGAATTTGTGTGTGGTAGTTGGGGGGCTGAGGAAGCGGGAATGTCTGTGTCTCAGAAAATGCTTGAGAGAATGTTCCTTGTCTTTACAAAACCTAAGAAAGCAGAACGTGGAATTCCAAGTCAGAATGATCCTGAAGTACTGTTAACCAAGTGCTCTTTGTTTCCTTAAACATAAGGAAAGACTTTTTTACTATGAGGGTGATAGAGCACTGGAATGGGCTGCCCAGAGAGGTTGTGAGGTCTCCTTCTCTGGAGACTTTCAAAACCCACCTGGATGCAGTCCTGTGTGACTTGCCCTAAGTGGTCCTGCTCTGGCAGGGAGGTTGGACTAGATGATCTTTTGAGATCGCTTCCACCCCCTAACATTCTGTGATTCTGCTCTGTAAGGCTGCAGGTACATGGTCTGTTTCAAAGCTACCTCTTCTGCAGTGATGTTCTGCTCTGCAGGTGCCAAGCCCCAATGTCTACACCATTGAGCTGACCCATGGAGAGTTCACCTGGCAGGTAAAAAGGAAGTTCAAGCACTTCCAGGAGTTCCACAGGGAGCTACTAAGGTACAAAGCCTTCGTCCGCATCCCAATCCCTACCAGGAGGTGAGTTTGCAGCCAGCAGATGCAGTGGGCTGTGGGAAGATGGGACCTTCTTTTCTCTTCCAATAGCATTTTGGTTGGCTGTCTGATCCCATCTGCTCTCATTGAAGGAAAGGGCAGAAGAATTTCCACTCTGTCTGAAGCTGAGGCAGGAGAGGTTTGCATGGGGTATTAGGAAGAAATTCTTTACGGAAAGAGTAGTGAGGCACTAGAACAGCCTTTCCAGGGAGGTGGTTGAGTTGCCATCCCCGGAGATACTTAAGAAATGTGTAGACATGGTGCTTCAGGACCTGCTATAGCAGCAGGCATGTAGGGAGGTTAATTTGTGTTAATTGATCAATCAGGTATTCATAGGTTTTTTGTTGTCGTAGGGTATGGTTAGACTCATGATCTGGGAGGTCCTTCCCAGCCGTGATTATTCTGTGAATATTTAGCAGCTGTAATAAAAATATGTAAATCTCTACTTAACGTAGCAGCTATAATCTAAGTGACACAAGAGCCTCTCTGCTGATGCAGGAAGTGTGTTGGGTCCCAGAACATCACCGAGCTGAATTTGCATGGAACTGGGGGTGGTTTATGATGCTAATGGAAATTCGTAGGAATGTGTCCTTGGCATGGATGGTTAGACCTGGCCAGGGTGGCCTTGGTGCTTGGAGTGGCTGGAAACCCTAACTAAGGGGAAAGAGAAGAGGATTGGGAAGAGAAGTGATGTAGAGCAGCAAGAGCCCTGATGAGGAGAAATGTGGGTAAACAACATCCTACAAATAGTGTTTAGGTCCTTTCATTAAAGGGGGCCCTCAAAAACCTGTCTCTGATATTCCTGTGTTCAGTTGTTGTTTGTGACCCAGCTGCACCACTCTGGTTTCTCAAATGAATCTACACTTGCTTTTTCTTTGGCTTCCCTGCCTGTCGTATTTTCCTGTCCAAGGAAGAGCTTGGACAGGAAAAGTGAAAGTGCTGCAGCAGGACGATTGTCTGTTGAGGTGCCCTTGCAGCACTTTGACTTGATATCAGGGTTTGTTTTTTCCTTCCAGTCACACGGTGAGAAGACAATCCATCAAAAGGGGAGAACCGAGGCAGATGCCGAGCCTGCCGCACACCGCTGAGAGCACTGTGCGGGAGGAGCACTTCTCCAGCAGGAGGGTAAGCGCAAGGCTGGAGGATGCTCTGGGGAGCTTCTGCTGTGCAGAGGTGCCAGGCAGGTTGTTTGCAAAGCCACACACTATCAAAGCCTTTGTTACAAAGCCCTTCAACATGGCAGGGGAATTGGAGCTGGGTAATCTTGAAGGCCCCTTCTGACCCAAACCATTCTACGGTTCTACAATTTTATGAACATTAAAGTCTCTTGCTTGACAAACTTTGCCTTTGCCAAACCCATCTTTAAACATCAAATTCTCCACCACGCAAACAGGAGGCTGCTTTTCCTGGGGTTCTTATAGGCAAAGTTTTCCTCTGCAGTTGAGGAAAACCAAGAGTGGTGGTTCCCTTCTTCCCACCTGCTCCATTTTGAAGATAGAAAGGCAGATCAGGGTCAAGTTGTGTGAGGGAGGCAATCCCATGGCCATCAAAATCTAAGAGATTTCAGTCGTGTCCCCCTCCGAAAGAGGAGATGACAGCCAGGCTTTTGCTGCTTCAGGGGGTAATTTTAGCCAACGCACACGTGTTCCGGGTAACTTCATTGGATGCTAACAGATGGGCCCCTCTAGTAAGAGGGTGGGTGTCTTCCTACCTCTTCATTGTAGCTTTGCTGTTTGGAAAAAGAAAAAACGAGCTGTGAAAACTCATGTTTGTTCACCCTGCGCTTATCATTTTCTTTCTACTGTTCACTGTCTCCCTGGACTTTCTGCTGCCAAAGCCCCAAGGTCCAAAAGGTGGTGCCTCATCCTGTGCAGCGCAGATAACCCTCTGTGGTGTGCCCAGCTTCGCTGCCCTAAGGGGAGTTTTGGGACAGAGATACTGGTTAAAAATGTGGAAGAAAATAATATTCTAGATCCTTTTTTTATCTTTTCCTTCCCCTTGGCTCCCTTGTAGGATACCACAGCACTTCCCACAGGAATGTGTATCCCTGCTGGGTAGCCCAGTGCTGCCACGTGAACAAGGAGAAGGATGAAGTTCCCTAAGGTGTCTCTCTCTTTTCAGTTTGTCTGCGTTCTGTAGGACTCTGCAGAGTTTCCCCATGCCCAAACCACTTAATCTCTTCTTTGCCCAGTTACCAGGTTACCTGTAATGGTTTTATTCCCTCCTGGCTCTCCAGTGAGTGGTGGCCCAGACACTGCCCTCGCCGTGTCTTTGGGACAGGGCAGCATAGTTACCAGGCTCCTCACCCTAGGAAAACTGGTGTTTGGTTAAAATGGGCTCTCTTGGTCATGTCTGAGCCTATGTTTTCTGACAAAGCTAATTTGTGGGGGTCAGAGACAGTGGGGATTGGTTTTGCATTTAAAACTTTCCTGAAACTGAGGCTCAGTCAAGAAAGTTGACCTCTAAGGTGACGGTGCCAAGGACCACATCTGCTGGTGGAAGGTGCAAACATGGGTCTGTGAACAGTAAACAACCTGTGATGGAACTGCCTGTGCTGCTGAGCTATAATCCTCTGTGAGCACACAACAACGGACCGATTAATCCCTTCAGGCATGGAAGTGTATCTGATTTATCATTTGCTTCCTTATGCCAGACAGCTGGATTGTGGAGGGGCTTTTTCTTGCAAGTTTCTGCATCTTATATAACGTTTTGTTGTTTTAATTGTAGAAACAGCTGGAGGACTACTTGACAAAGATCCTTAAAATGCCCATGTACAGGAACTACCATGGAACAGTAAGTAGAAATTGGTTTGCCTAAACACCTAAGGAAAACTTGCTTTACAGGTGTCAAGTTTGGGGGAGAAGATATGCAGCCAGTGTAAGCAACATTTTGCAGCTGTTTAATTAGAGTTTTGGCTTGGCTGCTTTCTCCAACATGTGCATAATGGACTCAAACCCAGAGGAAGAGGATGAATGGCTCCGGCTTTGACGTTGCCGGTAAAACACAGAGATAAATCCCTCAGGGTAGTCCAGCTCAGAAAGCTCATGGTACATATGTGATGTAGTGGCCTTCTCTTACTTCTGGTAACTGTTCTGGGTGTTAAATTGTTGTTTTAAATCCTCAAAAAAATGGGAGTCCAAACCATATTTGCAATCAGTCCTTCAGTGTGGGCTTTGTGTGTGTCCCTGGTGTAACTTTGTCCTGGGTTCCTATTCTGTGCAGTTTCGCTGGACACAGTGATGACGCGTTTGTGTGAGTGATACTCATCTACCTCTGCAGGCGTTTTGCCGCTTCCAAAGGGAGGTGGTAACCGGCTTATCACCGCAGTCTTTTTGGAAATGAGGAGAAATGTCAAATCCAGCTTCAGGCCTATTTTAAGCAAAAATACTTCATTTGAAAGCCTCCCTCAAATGTTTCCTCAGCCGTCCTCACCTGTCAGCCACTGCTGTCACATCTCCTGGGACGGTAATTTATTTCCACTTGTCTTGGCTGCATAATGACTGTGTTGCTCCATCTTTTGTTTTATTGGTAAGACCTGATGTGTGCATTGAGAAGCTGCAGACTCGTGACATTTCTGAGTGAGGGGCAATAACTGGAACACTCGGTTTTCAAACAAGTCAGGAATGTAGGCTTGTGCTTAGGGTTTCTCTAACAGCCAGATCTTGTCTTTGAGTTTTACTTCTGGTAGACACTGTGCTCTTCTGCAAGACTGCAGTTGTGTAGATGTGCTGGGCAGCTCGTAGCTGGACCCCATGCCCCAAAGCCGTGTGTGCTCCTGTTACAGAGTTCAGTGTGTTGAGCAGCCCTTGTTCTATGGGGCAGAGTGTTCATCCGGTGTTGACCACTGAGCTTCGGGCTGCAGGGAATTGTGAGGCTTGAGATGTGTTCCTTACAGACTTGTACTTTTGAGGTCAATCTGTGGAGCTTGGGTCCAGTGCAGTGAAGAGAGGTTTGCGTTAGCCTGTGCGTGGAGCATAGGCATCTTTTGTTTTAAAGGCAAGATTGGGATAACTTGGCACCTCGGATCAGTAGCATATGCACAGTGGGGGAGAGTTCTCTTACGGATCTGTCTTGTCACGCTCAGGCAGGCAGTGCTGTGTTTAAAATATTTCAGAGAACTGCTGCTCACGTGAGAGCGAGCGTGGGTGATCCTTTGACCAGGCTGCGGTTCGGGGTGGGCTGCTGTGCTGGGGCTGGGTGAGGAGATGAGTGGTCCCACCTTGCCTGGGCACCTGTGGGGTGCTTCCCTTCTCCTGCACTGAATCGTCCCTGTGTCCTCATCCCCCAGAGCCAGATGTCACTTTGCACATAAGTTCTCAGTTTGCTGGGGCCAAATCCAGTGAAAGCCAACAATAAAGTGCTCGGTGAGAGGGCTTTGCTGCTTGTGCTGGTGGCAATGCCAAGTACAGTGGCTCCTGTGGGCAGAAAACACAGGGAGAAAAATGTTTCCTTTTAAAAAAAACTCTTCAAAACAACCCCCACCAGACTAGAGACTAAAGTGAGCATTTCTGGCATTTTCATTGGAACTATGTTTGTCCTCCTCAGAACAAAATGAGGGCTTTGCTCTTCCTGTGGTTGAGAAGTCTTTTGCCAGGATGCTGACAAGTACTGTAACTGTCTGAGTCTCGGAGCACATTTTGATTCCTGTGTGCTCCTCTCACCAAATCCATGCACTGGGACAGCTTATGAGATCCTAAAACCTTTGTGAAGTCAGACATGGAGTTGTAGTGGCAAGCTGCGATGTGTGTGATGCACAACCTTTGGTCTTTGTGAAGACCTTGCTGGAGTCAACATCACCTCAGATGTTTTTTTAACTGGCCTGCACAATTTAATTCTTTGTGGTTCATTTATTATTTGCCCATGAGAGGATCACCACTTGACATCCTCTTGAGTGCCATGCACTGGGAGAGTCAAGATGAAGTCCTGCTTGTAGTGGTTTTGCAGACCTGAAGCCCCCAGTGGGCTGAGGAGCAGGTCAGTAGTAACCGTATGACACTGAAGAGGTTGTGCCTCCTCTAGCACTTCTAGATAGCACTCCTGCTGCCTGTGGAAACAGAACCCACTGAAGCATCATCATTTAGGGATGTGCCAAGTGTACCTTGCTTAGACAGGGTGACCCTGCCACATAAAGTGTACAGCCTTCTCCCATTCCCCCTGATTTCCCATCATTCATCGTGATGGTGCTTTGTGTGGAGTTCACCAGTGGGCTGGTGGATGCCCTGTGCTTGGTGACCAGACCCCAGACTGCGGGCTTTCATTATATTATTTTGTTTTTTCATTTTGCAAGTGTGGCTTGTTAAATCTCACGTGTTCTTGTCCTTTCCAAAAGCTGTCAGTAGTGCTTCTGGGCTGAAGCACATCGAGACAATTAAACTTAAAATGAATGTTGTGGGAATCTCAGCGTGTTAATGGTCTGCACTTTTCTGGGAAATGGAAACTGAGGGAATATAGCCCAGAAACATTAGGAAATGGGGCCTGTGGGCTTGGCTGTCATCCTTTTAAAATTTTTATTAATTGGTCTTTTGAATTTTTTTGTATGAGTTGCAGTAATGGAAAGATGCTTAAGGTAAATAAAAGTACTTGGTGTGCATGGTGGTGACATTTCACTTGAGGAAGTGAGTGTGGAAACCTCAAGTGGAAGCAGCACAATGTAAGAACAACGCGGATGTGTGAGAGTGGCTGCTGCTTTGCCTCCAACATGGCACTTGGATCTACGGACCACTGCAAAGGCCCCCACCCAACCTTTCAGTGTTTCTCGTTACATTTCATTTTTTCCTATTTATTTATTTAATTTATTCAATTTATTCTGATTTGGGTTTAGCATAAACCAATTTTTTGGAGTAAGAAATAGCTAGCAGCTTTTGCTGAACAATATTATTCCGAAGCGTGGCGTCACTTCGTTTTATTGCCTGCCACAGCTGCTAATCAACTCTTTATGGGGTTTTTAACCCACTAAATTAAAAGCAAGCGTTGAAGAGAAGAGCACAGTGTGAAGCTGCTCAGCTCAGTTCTTTCTGAAATGCAGACGCTGTGTGACATTCTTCCTTACATAAACCACGCGCGCTCCGTGTTGCTGGCAGAACCGGACGGTTCAAAACCACGGCTTGTGCACCTCGCGTCTGGTTCTCCACCTCCCATAGCTTCTCCTCCTGCAGCTGACCGCTTCCATCTGTTTGGTTGGGTTTTTTCCTCATTATTGCTACAATAATGTCACTGAAACTGCATTCTCCAAGCCCTTGTCTCATCCTGAAAATATTGTGCTGTGGACCGTTCTGAAACTAGAGCAGGGCGCCGGCTCCCTGGGGAGACAGCTGGGCAGCGTGAGAATTCCGATGTGAAAGGGATGAAAGCGTCTGGCTGTTCTGCTTGCTGCTTCTGTGGATGATGAGCACCTCAAATGAAAGGCACCCTAACAGCAAAGATAGCCAATGCAGCAATAATAAATCGTTGAATCAGACACTTTCCACTTCCCTGAGGAATTTTGCTTCTAACAAGTGGAATCTGTTTTTCACAAACCAACAATCCTAATTGGACCTGCTTGGTCAATGTGTTGGATGGGCTCCTGCCACCATCGTGGCCGTTTCCCTTGGCTGAAGAGCAGGTTGCTGTGCTGCCAGACAACTGGTCTTTCATTCTTATGTAGTAGTCCTGTTTCTGCAAGTAATTTCTCCTCCTGGTTTTTCTTTCTTGCTTCTTTGAGGACAATTATTTCTCCACATGCAGTGCTCCTCACATCACTGCCAGCATTCTGCTTGCAGCCACTGTTTTCAAAGGCTTCTGACATTCATGTGCCTGTTGGGGTTTGTTGTTTGCCTGCTGCGACAGAGACGTCTGGGTTTCTGATTTGTCTGGTGGGGAACACCAGCCATTTTCTGGAGCGATGAAAATGGGATTCAGGGTAAGGAACTGGCCTGAGGCTCCACTTGGAACCTCTGCGTGCTTGTAGGATATGTAGAGTTTACGGATGCTCCAGGTGTCACTGCAGAACAGCCAGAATGTTTGTAGGTCAGACCTGGGGCTTTTCCAGGTGATGTGGCAAGAGCAGTGGTAGTATGGAACGGCTTGTTCTAGCCACTTCATGAAAACAGGCTGAAATCACCCCAAAATCATAGAATCATTAGGGATTGGATGGAGACAGAACATTTGCCTCTACTGAATAGATGTTACTTTGCGTCTTTGAGCTACTCAGATGAAAACAACAGGTCCTTTTCTTATTTTCTGTGGCCTTATTGATGTGAGAAGTTTGGGAAGGTCCCAGGAGCAGCAGAGCATGAGGAAGAAGGATCTTCTGTCCTACTGCTGCTTTTGTAAGGCAAAAAAGATGATGTTGGGAAGGGAGCCTGAGCTGGTCTCACTATAACCACAAGATACTCTTTAACCCCAAATTTACTGATTTATTTTTTTTTTTTTTGTTACATTTGGTGTTTGAAAATAGCTCTGAGATTTAGGGGTCCACCTGTGTAACTTGTGTGAAGTAGGATTTTGCCAAGGAGATGCCTCGAGGTTGGTTTGCCAAAGAGCAAGTGGTCGTGGTCACCCTGGAGGAGAGCCCACCCTTGAGCTCCTGTGGGGCACTGGTGGGCATGGCCCTGCAGCTGTTAGGTGCCTCTAATGTGATCAGGAGCATGGGCTGAGTCCTGGGCTTCTATCCCAGCAGACTTCGTTGCCAAAACATGTGGTTGGAGGTTTCCTGCAGCTTGCTGCCTGAGCAGAAGGGAGGGCAGCTCCTGCCCTCACCCTGCCCTGAGCACCTTTCTGCACTTGGACAGCTTTGCATGATGATTAATTAAAAGTGCCTGGGTGCAGATAAGCCTCTGCTGTGCAACACAGCTCCTTCGAGGGCTGCTCCTGCCTTAGCCCTGTCCTGCACAGAGTGCCTGGGGCTGGCATTTCTCCCTGCTAATGGGGCCCAGGGCTAATAACCAGCAGACTGTCAGGAATGTCCTGCTGTGCCAAGAAAAGCCTGCTAGGTCAAAACCTCCTGGTGTCCTATTTATAGAGGTGAATGCAACCATGCTGTGCTTTCTCACCAGCCTTGCTGGTTGTTGCACTCCTCTGCAGTCTCTGCTGAAGCAGGAGAAGCAGCAAGGAGGCAGGTTGCTTGGATTTGAGATTTGCTGGTAAACTTGGTGGCACAGCATATGGATTCCTCAGGCTGTGCCTGTTGTGGAGCTCTGTGCAGACCAGCAGAAGCCTTGAACTTGCTCTTCTCCTGCCCCCCTGGGGCTTTCATGGAGGTTTTTAGCTCCTGGAGCTGGATGGGGTGTGTAAGGGCTGTTGGAGGAAGGAGAGAATTCCTGCAGCCAATCAAGTTCACACAATGCCCCAACATGTGTCAAACCTGAGTCCTGCTTTCAGACAGTTGATCTGGGAGGGAGGACACTGGTGCATCCCTATGATATGGTTGATGTTGTTTGTCCTGGCTGCCTGAAATAGTTCTCCAAAGCACATTTGAAGTGAAAAAGCAAGCAAGCAGAAAACCCAGCCCAACTACTTTTCTGGATTGTTTTGAAGATGCTCAAGCAATGGTGGGTAACTTCTGCTCAGGATATTCTATAGGTTCTGTCTTTATGACAACTCACGTTGGTGAAGCAAAGCATTTTGTGGATTTTCAGAGTATGAGAAATGAGGGAATGTTTTTCTTTCCTCAGATGGAGTTCATTGGAGTAAGCCAGCTGTCCTTCATCCATGACCTGGGACCAAAGGGCACGTGAGTTGTGAGCTGTGTCTTTGAGCTGTGATTCATCAGAAGTATGGCTTTATAAAGAAATGTTGCTCACATTAATAGCTTTGCTTTCTTGCCAGTAACTGACTGGGGAATATTTGACCATCTGGATTTAAAAAATTACTGAGGTTCAGACAAAAGTGCTAGAACTTGGAGAAATAGTTTTGAGAACAGACTGCTTTGTGAGATGTAGGCTGCAGCTCATGGCGTGGCTTGCAGAGTTTCTTCCCTCTTTGTAGCCTGTAGGCTCATTTGTGTTCTAAAACATGGCTCTGCATTTCTAAAATCTGTGATTTTGTCTGGGGGGTTTATTTTTGCCCTTCTTCCAGCCTCCAGGGCATAGTGCAGCAGCCGTTTGACATGGCTGGAGGCAGCAAGAACCATCTCTGGGCACAGAGGCTGAGGTCCCTTCCAATCCCTACCATTCTATGATTCTACAATCATACTTCACCTGTGCTGACCGTGATTCTGTCCTTGCAGAGAAGGGTTCATCATGAAGCGCTCCGGGGGCCACCGCATTCCTGGCCTGAACTGCTGCGGTCAAGGAAGGGTCTGCTACCGCTGGTCCAAAAGGTACCGCTGGGATGGGAGAAGGTGGGGATACTCTGTGGCACACCCATGAAAATACTGCTTTGGCTTTTTCTCTTAAAATGTCCATGAGGGATGTTCGTCCTGTTGTTAAAAAAGCTGCAGATTTTCTGGTCAAAAGGGTCTCCAGGCTATTGCCCGTCACTCTCCTGTGTGGAGCATGGTGGGTGTTTTCCTTCCACTTTAGAGCTCATGGAATTAACACGTTGCTCTAGAAGGAAACTGGGATTTCCTACAGCCCCAAACTGGCAGAAATGACAATAATTCCTTGATCAGGGCTCAACTTTCCCTGCTGTGGGGGTGCCCCAGGTCTCCTTGCCTTTGGAAAGGGGCATGGCTGGTGACGCTGCCCTGGATGGATTTCAGCCTTGTTTCCTGAGCTTCCCTTCCTCAATTTACAGAAAGAAAGTCAATTGGTTGAAACGTTGTCTGGACCATTTTGGAGCTGGATTAAGACAGACATGACCTGCAGCTCTGTTTGGTGCAATTAACCTTGAAATTAAATTACTGCACGTGCTTAAATACTGATGTTTCCACTGGAGCTTTTACAAGCCAGGGCCCTTCCCTGCAGACTGATGTAACACCGTCCCTTTATCTTCTGTGTTAGACCTCAGGGTTTCCTGGTGCTGCAGCGCAGAGGGGTTTGTGCTGTGGAGGGGTCTGCATGCTGCCAGTCACCATCCAAAAACCTGGAGCTTGCCCTTCCCCGGCATATCTTCCTTTTGAAAATCCAGATAGCCCTCGTCTGCCTTAGGGCAACACTGCTTGGGTCCACAAGAGCTTCCCCAAGCATTGTCTATCTTAGGATTTTCATATCGCCACTGGACTGTTAGTTTATAATCAAAAACTAGGTAGTCCAGCAAAGGCTTTCTGCAATCCTGTGAAGAAGTCGTCTTATTTCTTCAGGGTCTTTCCAGCATTTCTTAATGAGATTTTATAGACGATCACCATAGCGAGTGCCCAAGGCGATGAAAGGTGTGTCAAAGCATTGAATCATCTCCAGTCCTTCTTTCATCTTTATGAAAAAAAAAAAAAGCCTATTTCTTTAGATACCCCTGGGTTAACTCTTCCCTATCTTGTGCAGAGCACAGGGTTTAGCAGGAACAGTAGTATGGTCAGCTCTGGTGGGACTGTTTTCTTTTAGAGCTCGAAAAGGGGAGAAGTGTTTGAGTGAGATTGTGTGCAGCGTTAGCCCAGGAGTGCTGAGTCTGTGTCGTAGCCCGCCAGGGCTGACAACATAGTCACCAGTAAATCAGCAAACAGCAGTAATATTTCCCAGAGAGGGTTATGTAATAAAGGATTTTAGGACACGTCAAGCTCTGAGCATGAGGCAAACTGCGGCTAACCTTTGCCTACAACAGCTTTGCTGCAGGTGTTGGGTTTTCAATACGCCAAGTTCATTTTTGTTGTTATAGTAGGTTGGATGTGTTGTGGCCATGGGGGTTATGAAAAGGGAGGAGTAGCAGGGCAGTGAGATGATGCTGTGAATGGACACTGGCAGGATTTCTCAGGCACGCAGAGCTGCCAGGGCAAAACAGAAAGGGAAATGCTTGGAAATGTGCCCTGTAGGATGTTTGGGAGTAAAATCACGGGTCGAAAAGGGAGGGTAAGTACTTTGGAACTAAATAAGAGGTGATGCTGGGGTAGCTATTTGAGGGCTGTGAAAGAAAAATAAATAGTTATGTGATCTAGAAGTAGGTGAGGAGCTGAGGCTGTTACTAAAGATACAAGAACAGATTTTTGTGGAATTTTCTGTTGCTTTGTGTGTTTCTGAGAGTGCGGAAGAGTGAGGTGAAGGTCTGGTCCCTGTGTGGGACCAAGGGGGCTGGTTACCCCAGCTACACTGCAAAGGGAGAAAAAATTAAAAATGCTATTCACAGGGAAAAAATGTGCTGGGTTTTTTTTCCTCCCGAGTTGCCTTCAGGCTACGGTATTTATATAAAACCTGATGGTCATCTCTCTCATCGCATATTTCTAACAGGGTGCCTGTTGCTTGGCAATAAAAGCTTTCCCAAATGTGTTGTTCGTATATTTTGATAGGAGTGAAAGTGATCCCAGCATCATAAGCACTGTTAGAGATGTCATTTAACTCATGGATAGCGTACGGAGTGAATAACAACCTGGGGTGGAGGAGGCTTAGTTGCACCTCGCCCAGTTCTGGGGCACCTCACTGGGAGGTTTGTGGGTGGGGGGTTTCTCATGGATTGCATTAGGTAAGGAAACATGTACTTTTCTGCAAAAAGGACTCATGCAAATAACTCTTAAAGTCTTCTGTTGAACTGAAACTCACTGCCTAAGTCCATAAAATAGGTGCTTTTCTGCTCAAGAAAAATTATCCAAAAATGATACCCCCTGCCCAAGAAAAGCCCCTAAAAAGAAACATTACTCTTTTCATTGCCTGGTAAATGATTTGCATGTGTTTTGGAGGAACCTCTTTTCCTTTGTATTGGCTTTTTTTAATGGCTCGTGCTTTGAAGCCTGGCATGAGTGCGTAACCCATTGCCTGGTTATCATGCCCGTACAGGTGGCTGGTGGTGAAAGATTCCTTCCTGCTCTACATGAAGCCGGACTCGGGGGCCATTGCCTTTGTCCTGCTGGTGGATAAGGAATTCAACATTAAGATTGGCCAGAAAGAAACAGAAACAAAGTACGGGCTGCAGATCGACAATCTCTCTAGGTAAGAGAGAAACACTCTGTTTAGACCGTTGCACTTTCCTAAGGAAGAACGGATGCTTCTCCCTGGGAGGAGTTAACAAAGCTTGCTGAGCAGACTGGTGTTGCTCAGCTTTCCACAGGGCTCAGCACTGGGTGGCTCCTGCTGGGTTTATACCTGCTGTGGATTTGGCCTTTTGATACTCATCATTTCTAGTGCCTTAATGAGGCATTGAAGCCTCAGCTGCTGTTTGCCATCCCTGCAGTTATTGTCCAGGCCTGGGGATGTGCTGCCTGTGAGGTTGCACACTCTGGTTTTGCAGCAATTGGCTTCTGGTAGTTTTCTAGGCACTTTGTTCGTTTATGCTGCAAGCGGGGACATCTTCTTTCATGTCCCAACATGTTGCTCAGAAGACATCCTAGTTGGGATAAAGAGATATTTTGTATTTTTGTGGCAGTCTACAGTCTAATTTAGTCTTTTTAAAAATCACAGCATTGGCTTGGTCCAGCGTCTCCTCCAAGTTAAACTGACGCTATTAATTTCAGTCTGAGGTTTGTGTGTTCTGATGGTGTGGTGGCAGTTGCTCAGAGCTGCTGATGTGCTCTTTGGCAGACAAAACAAAGGAAAGCCCTTATGTTTTTAATTGCATAAAATATGACTGATAGAGATGTGTTTATCAATGTGTACGGACAACAAGGAGCAGCCCAACTAACTGTGCATGGCTTCAGCGTCGTGTCCTGTGCATCACCTATCTTACAGGTCGCTGATTTTGAAGTGTAACAGCTACAGACATGCCCAGTGGTGGAGGCAGGGCATAGACGAGTTCATTCGGAAGCACGGCAAGGACTTCCTCATAGAGCATCGCTTTGGCTCTTACGCAGCGGTGCGGGAGAACACGCTGGCCAAGTGGTAAGGAGCGCAGTGGGGCTGTGACTGACTCGGTGCTTTGGGTGCCGTTCCCTGCAGCAGCAACAGCACAGACCTGTCTGAATTACCTTGGCTCTGATGGGGAGACTGGCTAGTGTTTGGTAGCTGCAGGGGTTCCGAGGGGGAGACCTGGTAGAGTTCAGTAGCTGTAGGGAATGGTGTTAATTAGAGAAGTTGCCAAAAAAACAAGACTCTTATAATCAGGAACAGAATAGCAGAGCTGATGACAGGAGCACTTTGATCTTGTTGCAGCTTTGCATGCAGCTAATAGAATTTTGAAGCATCAAGTTTCATTTAAGCATGTCAGATAATTGTTCTATTGATAAAAATGGTGTTTGAATGCACGCATAATTGGCAGGATGCTGGAGTGTTACAACCACAACTGCTCTTTCATTAGAATGTTCCTGGCTTCAATTTTATCCTGGTCTCGGATTCTGGAAATGCTGGGTCCTAAGGGTTTAGGTCTTTGGGCTCTGGGTTGTAAGCCCCTGGTAACTGTAGAAAACATCTGCCTCTGGCTGCTCCCTTCTCACACCCAAAGCAACTGTGCTGCAGTGTGTCCTGCCTGTGCTCCTCTGTGGCCAGACGTCTGGTCACCTTCTTCATGTTCTGAAACACAAGATGTGTCCTCGTTTGCAAGGCTGATTCTCTTTCTGTAAGGCAGCATTTGCCCTTGCAGGCACCACAAATGTGTTCAGATGCAAATGTCATTCCATGGCTTGGACAGTGGCATCAGATTCAGGCCTTGCAGACTGGCTTTGCAGTGAAGGAGAACCAGCCAATGCAAATTTGAGTGTAGTCTAAGGGTGACTGAGCTTCATGCACGCAGCAGTCCCACAATAAATCCTCCTGTCCAGGGTATAACCTGGCTGCACTTAGCCATTCCTAGAAGCAATTCAGAAAATTGTTTCTAGCTGGAAGCAAACCCTCGTGGTGCTCTCTGTTGCTTCTGCCTCACAGCAACTGCTACCCAAATAGTTTCTGTAAACCAGAACAAACAGCATTCCACCATCCTTCCCCCAGAGCCAGACCTAGCTCATTCGTCACGCAAATCCCAAGAATTTTGTGCGGCTGGCAGCAGGACCAAGTGGCACTCAATAGTCTCCTGCGGCGCTGTTTCGTGTAGCTAGTAAGAGCAGCTCCTTGCGTGTTGTCCTGACTCTTGAAACTGGGCTTCTGTTTGCTGGGCAGAATGTAAGTGGCATTAACGCAGAACCCCTCTGGCCTTCTGCTCTGGACTTGGTTTAATGCAGGGGGAGGAGCCCTCAGCCCGTTGACTGTGTTTGCTTTCGCAGGTATGTGAATGCCAAGTGGTACTTCGAAGATGTTGCGAATGCCATGGAAGCTGCTAAGGAAGAAATCTTCATCACGGACTGGTGGTTCGTACTTGCGTGTTTGGATGTTGACCAGCCGTCTCTCTTGGGGCCTTCCCAACAATGTAGCACTGTTCCAAGGCCCTACAGTATGGCAACTAGCCGTGGGGCCAGATGGTTTGGCAGCACACCCAAACATCTCCTTGTGTGCATTCAAAGACCTTTTCAGGAGGGGTGGCAGCAAAAGCACTTGCTTGAAATCAACAGCTTGGTTGTCTCCTTCCAATGAAAGGCCTGAAACTGCATGAGCGCAGCGCCTGAATTGCAAATGTGATGGCTTGAGGCGCTCCTCAGGAGCGTAAATTGCTGCAAACCCAAGAGGCATTATTGGATTTTGTTGCTTTGGGGAATGTGGACACCCAGACACCTCTGACAGTGTTTGTTCCTGCATGGGAACCTTCTTTCAGCTCCTCCTTGCTGTCTTGGAATGCCTCAGCCGAGAGAGCATCTTGTGGCAGAGAGTTTGCTCTGTTCTTAAACGGGCCAGATAGTTGAGGAGCAGTGGTGTTGTCCCTTCCCCAAGCTGCATGGCTGCCAAAGGACCTGGCTATTAACTCAAAATGTTTACACAGTGCTTAGATTCCTGTCTGGGGCTGAAAAGGGTGTTCTTACCCACTCGAGGCAGAGCTTCTTGGCTGGAGCTGCTGATTGCTGCCTGTGTCTTGCATCTGAGGAGGTTAATCTGGCTGAGCCAGCCTAGACCTTGGAGATGGGATGGTAGGGCAGGCTCCCAAGCCACAGCTCAGGTGACCTCTTCTACCTTGGGCATGTCTCTGTGCTCCTATTTCTTAATCTGTAAAATGAACCTCTGCTACTAATCCGCTGCCTGTAGGAACTGGGAGGATTAATTCTTAGATGGCAACTATCATGTGAAAACTAAATATGATTTTAGTGTTTATCAAGGTAAACCTGTTTCCTGACATGACCACGGATATAAACCTGGGATGCCCATGTGCAGCATCAGGGAGCAATGCAAGAACATCACATTGGACTCATTCTCTCTTACTCTCTTAACAATTTTTCTGAATAGAAGATTAATTAAAGGGTTTTGGAATTCCATAAATTAGCTAAAACTTAGAGTTTAAGATGAAAATGCTGTTTGTTAGAAGCTTGTGTTTGGGATGTAGCAATATGCTTTGTGCAAGCTCGAGTTCCCAAAGCAAAGGGATGCCATTCTGTTACTGTGCTCAGGAGGAGTTGGATGGCTTAATAAAATGTCCTCCTGAGAGATTTTACCACTTTGTCTTTAGGCAGCAAGGACAGTTCAGTGTAAGNTATTCCCCGCAGTCCTCACAGCTGTGAGTCAATAAAATGTCCTCCTGAGAGATTTTACCGCTTTGTCTTTAGGCAGCAAGGACAGTTCAGTGTAAGTCTATGCTTCTCGGTGAGCCTGAGCATCAGGAGAACTGAAATCTCACTCTTAATTTCTTAGATGTTTTTTTTAATCTTTTATTGATGGGTAGAGCCCAAGTTTCCTCATTAACACCATCAGTGTTAAACTTGGTCTTGCAGGCAGGTGAATACAAAGGTGGAGGTGCTGGACACGTCCCCTGCCCTCGCTAATGCTCCGTTTTTGAAAAACAGAGCGTGGCATTGGAGGATGCATCTCTGAAACATGAGCCTTCGCATCCGCTTCATAGAAACTTTGATGTCTTTGCTTCCCAAGCTGATAATGTAGGCCAGTGCTTTGTTTGCAGGCTACACACGCAGTGTTTTTTCCACCCCTTTATTTTCTTAGGCTGAGCCCAGAAATCTTCATGAAACGACCTGTTGTGGAAGGCAATCGCTGGCGGTTGGACTGCATCCTCAAGCGGAAAGCAGTAAGTGAGCTCCAGATGCAACCTTGACCCTTGCAGAAAACCCTCTACCCTCACCCAGTTACAGGGTCATACTGGGACTGGAGCATTTGCGTCATTTATTTAGGCAGGGATGAGAAGGAAAGCTGGCCAGGGCTCATCTCAGATGGCCTTGGAAAGCTACATGTTTGGCTTTGCTCTCCTTCATTTGGTTTGGAAGAGCTCAGAGGCAGAAGGGTCCTCTGATTGCTCCTTTGAGTCCTCAGGTTTGGGCCACTTTGGCTTTACATCTAACCTCAGCTCCCAGCAGGATCCAAGGGCTGCTGCTGCCTTGTGCTCTCCTTGTGGCACATGTGGAGAGGTGTGGGATGGTCAAAGCACTTTGCGGTGGCCCTTCGTAGGTGGTTTGTTTATTAGTGGGTTGTGCAGATATTAGTGGGCTGTGGAAGGTGTTGTCGTTCTGCCAAGGAAACCAAGGTGTCATTAGCAAAAAGCCCCATGGTATCATCCAGAGGTTCTCACAACAGCCTTCTCATTGAGTTTTCCTCTCTTCATATGTTGTGGAGGTCCTTGCTTCAACCAAACACTGATGTTCTTGCTGTCCGTCCATCATGCTTTAGTAAAAAAGTGCCTGCTGATGTTTAACATCATCCCAGCCTGTTGTCCCAGTAGAGCCTTTCTGTTTCATCCTGCCTAGGACATGCTGCCCAAAGATCTTCTTGCTGTAGGTCTTTCACAGCTGCTATCATCACACGCAATGAATTTTAGAGGCGCATGTAAGGAAGGCCAAAGCATCAAAGATTCTTGTGCTCATGTTTTTATTTCCAAGGATAACTTAGGATTAGAAAAGGCTTTGTTATTTAAGTAGCTGGCTCTGTATGGACTTGTATGTTTCTTGGTTTTCTTTGTTCCTACCCACCCCTTTCTATGTTTTCATAGCTCTTGTAGCCACTAAGACAAGGTGGACCAGGGACTCTCTGCTTGTCCCTTCATGGGTGGAAAATCTTTTCCATTAGGGTCCTGGTGTGTTGCTGTGGAGAAGGGATGTGGGGAAAAGGCTTCAGCAATGCAAGGGAGGAAAAAGAAGTACAAACACAAGCAGCATCACATTCCCCAGAGCTGGACTGTGGTGTTCAACATGTTTACAAGGAGGTTACAGGCATGACTGGAGCTCCTATTTGCATTGCCATGTTATCTGAGTTAACGAACCCTCGTGTTCAATAACTAAATACCTCTATAAACTTAGTAAGGCTTCTTTTCACCTCTGTTTTCATTTTTCTGTTTCTGCTGTTCTTTCTGAAGAACAGAGCTCAGCCCTGTTGTAGAGCTGGAACCATTCCTGGCACTCCTCATCAGGATTCCCATGCAAACTTCTGTGCTGCTCCACACTTTCTTTTCTTGTGCAACACTATGAGATGTGAGCAAGCAGCTGCAAACTGCTGACTCTCTGCCCCTTTATGCATTTTTGTCTCAGGAAACAGTTTTTTGTTGCTGGTTACCGTGCTTTTCAATAACATGTAGATCCAGACTATGGAGAATGTGTTTTGTGGAGCCAAGCAAGGCAGAGAAGCTGAGTGTGAGGTGTTTATGAATGTGGGCTGTACTTCAGTCGTTCACTCAAACTGTGTTAACACCAGTGCTAGAGATGGTAGTTTGCTTCATGTGAGCAGTGAGTCAGGAAGGGAAACGTGGCTGGGGGAGTCTCTTTAGCTGTTGATGTGGTAGAAGGGCAGGCGTCCAGGTGCATCTGCTGAAACAGTCTTTGGCTCCCTCTCCTTCCAAACCAGTTGTTGTCATACTCCTCACCCCTGTACCTGCCTAGAAAAAAGATAATAGAAGTTTTTTGCATCTCTTGTTGATTGGGAAGTTGTCTGTCTCTCTGGCCATGGGGTGAGCTCATTGGATGGAAGAATTTGTCTGTTTGTCACGTTGGCATGGATTTTCCTGTGGCTATTAAATACCTTGTAAGAGTGAGGACTGCTTTAAGGTTAGTTCTGGAAATACTTGCCTGCTTTTTCACTTGTGGCATTCCTTTGACTTGACAGGCTTGTCAGCAAGCCGGTGCCTTGGGGTAAGGCAGTGCTTTATGTATGGACAGTGCTGCCTTGGGCTTCTCTGGGTGGGGTGGAGAGCGGGATATCATCCACAACTGACAGGCTGCCCGAGCTCTCAGCAGCAGCTTTATGGGAATCGTAACTTAAAAGACTGCAGAAAATTTAGGTTCCAAGTTTAATCTGGCAAACTCCACAGCAAGATTTTGAAACCATGCTGGTTTATGGCAACATTAGGTGTCTCTGTGTGTTTGTGTGTGTGTGTGTGTGTGCCAAGGTTTGGTAAGTACTCAGTGGTTTTGGCTTAACAAGTGTCCTTGGAGACTCTCCTGTGGATTCCGTTCTGGTCACAAAAAGCAGCATCCTTTGAGCTTTGCTTGTTGTATTCCAGGAGCTTGTGTAGCTCTACCTGCCAAAACATACTGTCTTCTGGTGCTGAGAAAACACTACCTTTTGGCGTCTTCTTTAGAAGAAGGATGTCCATATGACCACACTGGTGGTGTTGTGCTGCAGAGGCTTTTAACTGTGGGCAAGCCTCAGGGCAACATGAAGCAGCAGCAAACTGATTTTAAGTGAACACGTGCAACATGCTTGTGCGTGGAGTGAACCACGTCTGCAAAGTCTGACTTCAAAGGATGTGTACAAGGGGCAGCGGTAAGGACGACCCAGTGTTGGGCCTTGATATAGCTCAGCTCTTCACAGATGGATCTGGCTGCTGATCCCTCTCCTGAAAGCTGAAGAGCTTTGCTGAGCAGTGCTGTAGGGTCACCGTGGTGGATCAGGAAGACCACAGTAAAGACAAGTAAACGCAGCCTGCATCTCTGTCTACTTACAGCATCTTAGTGTCAGAAATGGACTGTGCCCATGGACACAGCTGCTTATCATGGAATCATTAGGGATTGGAAGGGACCTCGAAAGATCGTCTGGTCCAATCCCCCTGCCACAGCAGGATCACCTAGACCAAGTCGCACTTATCACGTGTTTCTCTTTATTTCTGACAGCAACAAGGAGTGAGGATTTTTGTGATGCTGTACAAAGAGGTGGAGCTTGCCCTAGGGATCAACAGTGAATACAGCAAGAGGACACTCATGCACCTCCACCCAAACATTAAGGTAACTGCACACTGGGCAAGTGAAAGACATTGCACTTTGGGCACGCTGGGAAGTTGTATGCAGAGCATTTCCATCCATTTGTTCTTGGTAGCTAGAGCTGACCCTCTGTGTGCTTCCGTGTGAACTGGAACAACAGCAGTTCTCGCCACTGCAGTAGGAGTAGTCTGAGGATATGAGGATCACCCACGGTGGTTACCACATCCAGCACCTTCATTTCTGTAGGTTATAATTGAACTTAAAATCGCTTAGTTTAGACTTGCCAAAGTAACTGTCCATCTTGTTCACAAGAAACATCTTTCATGTGACAGGTTAACGGGGTGGCATCGAAAGGAAAGTTATAATTTGTGAATGTCGTCTCACTTCAGCGTTTCTGTTTGTGTGTAAATGACAGGAATCAACACAAGATGCTTCTGTTTCCATCAAAAACGAGCAGGGCTGAGCTGTCCTGGGCTGTTTCACTGCTGCTCTGTCTCTGAGCAGAATATGAGTTGTGGTACACGAGACAGTAGATGAGGCTAATCAGTCTCTCTAAACCTGCTGATTTTAAATGGTGAATAAACCAGCCAAGATTTCATTTGTGTAGCAGCAACAAGCGAAGAAGTGACTCAGATCACCAATATGTTGTTTTCTTTCAGAGCAGGCTCTGTGTTTGAAAGCTCAGCTTGTGTAGCTCTGCTGAAGGCATGGTTTTATTTGTCGAAACGCTTCCATTCGCTGAGGTCATCTCAGAAGCAGTGTTGTAAGCGTGACATCTATGGCTTACAGCAGCCTGTGTGGAAGCACCTTCTACAAACCCTGGTGTTTCCCTGGGCAGCTCTCTGGCTGGAGGGGTGTAAACTGGGCAACGATATGAGCTCAAATGCTGCCTTTCTCCACAGGTGATGAGACACCCAGACCATGTGTCTTCTTCTGTGTACCTCTGGGCCCACCACGAGAAGCTGGTCATTGTTGACCAGTCCGTGGCATTTGTAGGCGGCATTGACTTGGCGTATGGCAGGTGGGATGACGACGAGCACCGGCTGACTGATGTGGGCAGTGTAAAACGAGTGGCAGCGGTGAAATCGGTGTCGACAACCAACCTGGCAGTAAGTGATCTTGCTCCTGCACCAGCTGAAATTTTAACATGTTAAACATTGCCGGTCGTGTTTGCCGTAGGGATGAATCTGTGTCTGCTTCTAAGCACAGAGTTGGAGTTAGAAGGTTTAAAGAGGAACAGTAGTGGGAAGGAGGAGGTATCTCAGCATCTAATAACTCTTTAGGGCCAGCTCCTGACCAGCCCTTGCTAGAACATGCAGGTAGGCAGCTGGGTTTCCCCTGGAGGAGCAGTCACGGTTTGGAGACGTTGTTGTTAATAAAATTTAGCTAGAAATGCACAGTAGACACTTGGGAGTGCTCTGAACTCCTGGATACTTGGGCCCTCAGCAGGGGCCCTGCTTGCTAACCTGGGTCTCTGTGCATCCAGAGACCTCTAAAAAAATGCAGAGAGGTCAAAAATTTACGAGAATTTCAAGGGGTGTAATAGTGCAGGATACATTCATGTCTCACGGTTGATTCCGAGCACTGCTGTGCCTGATAATCTGTAATTAAAGGAGAGCCTGCCCGTGCACCGCCTGCAGCAACACCTTGTGTCTTTTAAGTCTGCAGCAGAGCCATCTGAATGTGTCCCGCTGCAGCCTCAAGCTCTGTCCCCAGAAAGCCACTTGTTCCAGAGAAATGCTGATGATGCCCCAGACATATCAAAAATGAAAGGAGTGGGAAAGCCCAAGAAGTTCTCAGGGTTCAGTATTTACAAGCACCTCCATAAACACGGCATGCACCACGCTGACAGCATCAGCAGCATAGACAGCGACTCAAGTAAGTCATGTTTTTCGACTAACAACCGCACAAAAGCGTGTGCGGGTGGGTGGGTGGGTGTTCAGATCCATGTGGTTTCCGGGATAGCATGTTCTTTGTAAGGAGGGAAAGTTGGTGAATCTCTCAGCTATCAGAATAACAACCATGAGAAGTCCATATGTGAATTGGTGTCACTGCAAAAGTACCCCAGGAAAGTCTGAAGTGCGTCTGCATGTAGTCAGTTAGTAGATGTCATAAGCCATCAGATGATGCAATACAGGGGTTGCGATGCCTGATGTTTATATTGTTGGGAAAATGTTGTTCCTGGGAAGGGGAACTTGAACCTTTCATTTTTCAACCGGTCTTTATTATGACAAGCAAAACAGTTCCTGCATGTGATTATTCCCTCTCACAGCTGCTGTCACCTCGGTTAAATTTGGTTTGCTTCAACAGAAATACTCCCGGTTTGTCTGCTTAGTAGAGAGGGGAGGCTACTCGGTAGCTGCGTATTCGCAGTGTTTAACTCCCCACAACTAAAAACATCTTCGTAGCAGAAATTACAAAGATCAATTTGATTTTTTTGGTAGCTGAGTCCTTCCTGGAATCTGTTCCTGAAGCTCATGATAGGAACTTATTTGAGTCTCCATCACTCCCTGTGGATTTTGCTCTGGCCAGAGGATGCAGGAGCATCATTTACCGTGGTTGCAGTCCTCTCCACATATAGCCATGGCTTTGCTACTTCAGTGTATCTGCCAGGTTTAGAACCTTGAATTTGGTCCTTTGCTTCTTGATCACATGTAGTTTCGGCAGTTTGGTGTCTCTTGAGCTTCTGCCGTGCAGAGTGTCTTCAGACAGCATCAGGTCCCAGGGTAGCAGAGGTGGGCATGTGTTTTTTGCTGTGAATAGATCATCTTGACTTTCTGCAGGTTACTGTAACGCCACTAGAAGTCAACCAAACTTATTCCAGAGTTTAAAGCCCCATCTGAAAATGTTCCATCACCACACTGAATCCAAACAGGGGCTCGCTGAGCCTCGGGAGGGTAAGTGGAGGAAGGCAGAGATGCAGACCCCTTCAGGCTTTAGCTGCTGATTTTTTTGCATTGTAACAATGGCGAGAGCGCGGCTGGGTTCAAGGATCAGCTTTCACTGCTTGCTGTTCTCACAGTATCTTTAGCATCCCTCTACAGAAGTTTCAAGAGCAGCAATGTAAATAAAAAAATTACAAACAAAAAGCCCCCAGCAACAACAAAAATGCCACTAAATCAAAATTTTAAACCAAATGCATTAATTTGCAATATTGACAGCAGGGAACAGTTGAGGGAAGAGCCCTGACTCTGACGTATGGGTGTTTCAGTACTTCCCTTCCCATAAAGGGCCTTGTTACTGGAACTGGGAAGTTCTGCACTGGCTCTTTTAAAATAAGCCTGGGGCAGGAAGGCAAATGCAGAGGAAACAGTGAAGTGGCTGCTGCCAGGCCTCTACTTGGATGAGGACTTGGGCCACCTCTCCTGCCCCTCAGTGTACTTGATAAAGAAATTGGGCAGTCAGGAGCACAAAGCAGTTCTCATCTCTGGAGTGATGTTGCAAAGGGCCTGTTTAAGTTTGGTACCTCACGGAGATGCCTTTTGAGTTCTGCTATGGGATGAGGAGTAGCTCTTGGAGTTTTCCCTCTAATGGATGTCTTCCTCTGAGGTGTTAATTGCCAGTTACAAGATACTGGTTACAAAGCAGGGGCAGATAACAAGGAAGAGATGCATTTGCTTCGTGAAAATGAAGTGTGGGTCTCCCCTGTGGTCACCTCTTGCCCATCTGTGGGTCACTTGCAGTCATCAACGCTCAGCAGTGTGTCTTGGCTGGACAGTGTGTCCCACCCATTGCCAGGTGAGCGTGTGCCAAGTCAGGGATTTCCCGGCTTCACCTGGACTCTCACTAGAAACTGAAAATCCCCAGGGCAGCTGTGGTGCCTCCTGCTGCATGGCGTTCTTGGCATGGCTTGGCTCAGCTTGGTGGGCTCCCAGCAGTGCCGGCAGGGCTTGCTTCTTGTGAACTGGTCTTGTTGCACTGCTGCTGAGGTGTTTTTTGTTGTCTGTTGAAAGGATATGGGGTTGTCTCTTTTGTGCTCAGGGGTTTTCAGGGTTACTTGGTTGTGTGGTTGGGTTAGGAGAAGTCTTCTGCTGTTGGTATGTTACTATGCAGCCATAGAATGGCTTAGGTTGGAAGAAACCTCAAAGATCATCTAGGTCCAAAGCCTCTGCCATGTGTAAGGTCACCTCTGACAAGACCAGGTTGCTCAGAGACTCATTCAACCTGATCTCAAACGCTTCCAGGGGTGGAGCAGCCACAACCTGTCTGAGCAACCTGTTCCAGTGCCTCAGCACCCTCAATTGTTGCAGTAGTACTTGTTCAGGAGGTGATGGCAGCTCTCAAGGTCAGACAGTAATGCTGGTTAAGTGTCAAGGCTAATGTTTTTGTTTTCTTTAGGAGGGAGGAAAGTTTGCTCTGCACCCAAAAGGGATCCTGTTAGGAGGGAATATCCTCATCTGAAATATTTTAGTCCATTTCAAATTGCCATCAATTTGGAACTGGGGATCCATTTGTTCAAAGTATAAAATTGTGTTGAACAATGGCATTGGAAAGCCAAAGGAAAACCACAGCACTTAGTGTGGGAACAGAAGCTTGGTGATCACCTCATTCTAGTTGAGCTGTTGTCAGGGTAGAGACACCCTGACAGAAAGGCCAAATAATAAACCCTCTAGCAAAGACACTGGAATTAGTTCATTAGTGCTGTAAAATATATAGTTAGCTGCTGTGTGCGATGTGCCTGTAGGAGTGTCCACTCCAGTCAGTCACAGCTAGAAGTGGACTGGAAGTGGTGTCGTAGGACTGTGGAAATGTGATTGTAGGGTGATTTCTCTCACATTGGACTAAATGAAAATAAACCAGCACCTGCTTTTGTTTCTGTAACAGACTCCTATTTATTACATGTCAGTGTTGTATAGTAAATATGAAAATAGGGAATTAAAATAGTAGTAGGAATCGTTTGAAAGCAACAAGAAGACTAGGGAGAAAACATCTTCAGCTAATGTGGATGGGCAAATCCCACTGATGCTTTTCCATGGCAGTGGGTCCCTCTCCAGCCACGCACAATGGACGGCTGTGACGTCGGAGCACGTTTTGTTCTCTTGTTTGTGACAGATAAAGGATCCATCCGTAGCTTGAAGACTGGAGTTGGCGAGCTGTTTGGGGAAACCAGATTCTGGCATGGAAAAGACTATTGCAACTTCGTCTTTAAAGACTGGGTTCAACTTGACAAACCTTTTGCTGGTAAGTGCCTTTACACCATGGAAGTCATTGCATTCCCTCAAATCTTCCTCAGCATCTTCATGCAGTCTCAAACTGCATTTTTTGTCTTGTTTCTGAGCCAGAAGTATTAAAGCTGTTTTGGTTTGGCTGCTAGGAAGATGCAGCAAAACTCCCTTGGAGAGGTTCTAGGGCCAATTGTGTTGTTACGGTTCATGAACTCGGACTGCAGGCGATGGCATGATGACTCTAAATTAATCTGGACATCCTCTAGTGTCATGTCTGTTAAACCTTGGCTTGATGAGGGGTTGCTGTGCTTTCCCATATTTGTGTCCTTTGTCTGAAGAAGTCTAAACATGCTTTTTCCTGTCCTGCAGACTTCATTGACAGGTACACCACTCCGAGGATGCCCTGGCATGACATTGCTTCCGTGGTTCATGGTAAAGCAGCTCGTGACGTTGCCCGACACTTCATCCAGCGCTGGAACTTCACCAAGGTGCAGTGTGAGCGTTGCTGCACACAGCTGCTGCCTCATCCACCTGCCCTCTGCAGGCATGTGCTTTATGTTTTAAACGTTGTTCTGCTATGTTGTGGTCTCTTAAAGGATTTTTATTTTCCTTTACTCCTGGGTAGATCATGAAGCCCAAATACAGATCCCTGTCCTACCCATTCCTGTTGCCAAAATCTCAGCAAACTGCTAACGAGTTGAAGTATCAGGTGCCTGATGCTGTTCCTGCCACAGTCCAGGTGAGTGGTGATGGTCTTCTGCCTCGCTACTTGTGAGAGAGCTTGGTTTGGATCTTTCCAGCAGGACGTGTCAATGCCTGACAGAACCTGAATTTATAAAAATTCTAACTGCCAGCACTGGTGGTCAGATCCTTAGTTACAACAAAGTAGTGCAACAGTTTATATCTCTGTCTTTTGAGCTAAGAGGACCAAGATGGGTGCAGCATTCAAGCCATGGGAACACCATAACTTTGTAGAGATGTTTTATGTGTCTGTTCTATTTTCTGCTGCTGTTCTAACACCTAACACTCCTTTGGGAAGACTTGATGGGTTTGAGGTTGCCCATTAAATATTTATCTCAGATCTTAGAGCAGTCTCCCAGCCCCTGATGCCTTACTCAGATGTGTAGTGGTCACCTAGAGCCTAGCATTAGGAGGAGTCTTGTAGCAGTTGCTTTCTGCATTGGACTTAGTCTGCACTTTATTATGCAATTGCTCAGCTCTGCAGGTCTTCTGCAGTTCTGCACAGTCAGCCCAGAGTCTGACAATCATCCTCAAAGCCATAACTGCCAAAACACCTATATTTAAAAACCCATCTAGCTCTACTGAGTGTGTACATTGACTACTTCTGTTACCCAGCAGAAATGTGGACTTGTTGAAGAATAGAATGTCCAAGTAGTTATGCTGAAGCAGCAAAACAATTGTGTGTCTCTGCAGATGAAAGATAGATGAAATAAGAGCAATTAGACCAAAATCGGGAGAAACACATGCCTTTGCTCTTCATAAGGAGTGGTCCACCCAGATGACAGCAATGCCTGGGGATGCTTAGTATAATAATATGCATATTTTGGGGTTTGTGGTTTGCCAGGGCATTGTCTGCTCCTCCCTATGTGGTGTGAGGGATGGCCAGCACAGGGATCTTGTGTCATGGATCTCGGGTGGTTTACATTAGCCTCCAAAACAATGCTCACAGCTTGTTGAGAAATAGTCTCACTTCAGGCATCACCTTCCATGTGGCTTTTTGGGAAGCTTTTCCCTCATGGAATTGAAGGAGTTTGTGTCCCTAGAGCGTGCTCTAACCACAAAATAACCCTCAACTTTTAAATCATGGGGTTTCACAAAAAGTTAAGCTCTACTGATTGCAAATTGGAATCCACTCCCAAAGGCAAAACTGAACTGAGCACAATCTGCATCCAACTTTTCTTCAGTCTGTGTTGCAGAGCTGCTGGCTCAGGGCATCAGCCTATGCGGGAGAAGGACGGTGTTCACAGCATGATCACACCAGTGCTGAGTGATGGGTGAACTGTTGGAAAAGCAGCCTCGTCACAGCATTGTCAGGGTGTCACAAATAACTGACCCATTCCAGGAAATGAGGGGCTGCTCTCAGCGATGCCATAACCAGCAAAACGAGAGCAGGTTTGTCTCGTAAATGATTCATTTGAAGCTCCCTTGCTCATTTCTAATTCATGTCAGTTTGCAGCTTTTAGAAACCTGTTGGGGGAGCCCAGCCCTGTGAATAGCCAGATAAATAAAACTACATCATCGGAGGCTGAAAACATGCTGCCCTGCAATGCACCAGCCAGCTATGAGGGAAAACTGTGAGGGAAGAGCATTTGAAGCACCAAGCACAGTGGAAGTGGTGAAAGTGGCTCCTCTGCCCAGGCTGGTGCACCCTGGCTGTGTACAGGTCCCTTGTCACTGAGCTCCTTGCAGTTGGGTGATGATCTCTGGATCACAGAATCAGAGGGTTGGAAGGGATGTCCAGAGGTTATCTGGTCTAACCGCTTTGCAATAAGCAGGGACATCTCTAACAGATTGCTCAGAGCCCCATCAAGCCTGGCCTTCAGAGATAGGGCTTCAACCACCTCTCTGGGCAACCTGTTCCAGTGATCCCTCAAACTCCGAGGCAAGACTCTGCATGCACGTACTGTATTTTGTCTACCTCTTCCATAGTGTTTACCGCAGCCTGGTGCTCATGGATGTATGTGTGACACAAGCACCCTGAGCATCCTGTAAGTCCCTGTGGTGGGTCAGTGAGCAGCTCAGGTTCTCCTCCCGGTGAAGGTTTCAGGTTTGGCTGTTGCAGGAGGTCAGGAGAGAGCAGGACACCTGCAGCCTGGATCTGAACCCCCTCTGCTCCTGCTTGCCTTTTTCTGAAGCATCCAGGGTGCACACTGGGGTGTCCCTGTGGGGGTCACTCCTTTCCTGCAGTCACAGCAATACCAGCTTCTTGCTGTCCAGCAGGTTAGTTTTGTACCTGAGGGCTGCAAGTGCTCGTGGCTCCTTCCAAGGGAACAGTCCAGTGGAGAAATAAGCAGATACTTGAAAATCTTCCACCAACTTTTTTAATCCAGAAAAACTAGAGCGATATTTTTCTTCTTAATGTTGAATCTTTTGTCTGGCCAGTTGCCAAGCCCTTGTTACCCCAGTTTTCATGGTGGGTTGGGACTTTATAGGTGGAAGTTATTGCCCCGAGGTACAGGCCAGCATTCAGAGACTGTCCTGGGCTGTGGGTTGATTGAGAAAAGTCTGGCTGATGGTTCCCTTGTTTCTGAGCTTGTTTGCGAATCTGTCTTCAATTGTGGGCAGATCAGAGGAAGGGAGAGCACAAAGGATCTGTGGGGATTGCAGTGGTTGCCATGAGCCTTAGCTCTTGACCTGTCAGAAGCAGACTTTGACCTCATGGTACCATCTGGTTTTGCTCTCCTTTGTCAGTGGAGAGTGTTTTCAGGAGGGTGTTTTCAGCAGGAGCCTCACCGACAGGGGTTTTTGCTCCGGGCAGCAGGGCTGAATGCAGTGTGCATGGGAATCGACGTGGAGGTACAGACTGGGTGGGAGGATGGAGCTGTTGGCTCCCTGGCGTAGTCAGATGTGGTCTCTTATCCTCAATTGTTTGAACTTCCTGGGCTTCACTCACGATGGCCATGTGACTGCGCATTGATTTTTGCAAGAATCAAAGAGCAGTTTGCTGAAGGCTCCACTAGGATTTTTGCATCTCCCCCTTCCAGAGCTGGCAGTTCTTAGGTGAAGGCAGAACTGCAGACAGAGTGGAATGGTGATCCAGCTCCTGGTGCAAACGCAGTGCAAATGTAATGCTCTGGCGGTGCCTTGATGCCCTGCCCTCTTTTAGGTCTGCAGGCGAGCCTTGCACAGGATTTATCGCTCAATCACAGAATTACTGAGGCTGGAGAAGACCTCTAAGGTCATCAAGTCCAGCCTCTGACCTAACAACACCACAACTTAAACTATGGCACTAAGTGCCACATCCAGTCTTTTCTTAAACATCTCCAGGGATGGGGACTCCATCACCTCCCTGGGCCATCCATTTCAGTGTCTGATCACCCTTTCCCTGAGGAAGTGCTTCCTGACATCCCCACCCTAACCCCTTCCTGACATCCACCCTAACCCAGCCATGGTGCAGCTTCAGGCCCTGCCCTCTCGTCCTGTTGCTAGTTGCCTGTGAGAAGAGCCCAGCCCCTACCCTACCTGTCTACAACTTCCCTTCAGGTAGTTCTAGAGAGTGATAAGGTCACCCCTGAGTCTTCTCTCTGCTCCAACCCACAGCAAACACCACATTTCCTGCTTCCTGTAGCGTTGGCTGCAGAAGTGAGAGAGATGACAAGCCTAGAGCTGCTATCAAGAGGCTTGAAGAAGAGCAGGAGCAAAAGTGGGCACCAGCGCTGGTTGGTAGGGGGTGTGCTGGATGGCGTGTGGCCTCTTCTCACTAGGGACATGGGGCAGGTTTGAACCAGCTCACTTGAGATACCTTGACAGGAAAGGGGAGCTGTTCAGAAGTGCGAGATGAAACATCAGCGATGAGGGAAGGCCTGTGTAGGAAACTTCAGGTTTTCAGAGTGCCACAGCTTCATCTCCTCAGGGCATGTGCGGTGTGTGTGCGATACTGCTGGTGGTGGCTACAGAGACACCAGCACTGGTGGCTTTGTTCTGCCACCTCCTTACGTGTGGCTGCGGAGCTGTGCCGTGGCTGATGGTGGCTGCTGAAGTGATCTGGGTTAAAAACAACTTCATTTTGTGGAGATCCAAGCTGGAACACCTTACGCCGTAT
Organism: Rhinopomastus cyanomelas; assembly: GCA_013400115.1. NCBI lineage: Eukaryota > Metazoa > Chordata > Aves > Bucerotiformes > Rhinopomastidae > Rhinopomastus > Rhinopomastus cyanomelas. The sequence continues at coordinate 312,766 of VXBP01010081.1, forward strand.
TCTGCTGCTTTATCTCACACCTCTTCTTTGCTGGTTTGGAATAAAATTGTCCCAGCAGTGAAGCTGCCTGTCAAAGTGAGGGCTTTGGTTCTGTCAAGCTCCACATTCAGGAAGGGCCCTTTCCCCATTCCTGGAAGTTTTGGCTGTTGCTGCCTGTAAATGAGGGTGTGGAGGTTCCTTTGCTCAGTGCAGGGCTCAGTAGCTTATCTTGAGAAGTGGCTCTTTGGAATGGGGACAAACTTAGCTAGCAAAAACCCCACGTGTTCAGCGTCAGGACTTTGTCAATAGGAAGCTACAATCTGCAGCTTTTTGAAGGGCTGTTTTCCAGGCTGCATTTGCTGGAGTCCCCACAGGAACATGCCTTGTGGTCTGGGTTTTCATCCCAGCAGGACCAGAGGCAGCGAGGGTCTCATCACCAGCTGTGCTAGTGAAGGTGGAAGGGCTGAGAGCTCCTGTCAGAGCTGCAGCCTGGGCTGTGTGTTTAGAAGAATTACTCTGTTTCCTACACAGGAAAGTTGTTTTTCTGTCCTTGGTAACAGTGGAATTCTATCCAGGTGCTCCATCCACTGGTGTGCTTGGCAGAGTTTCAGCAGTGCCCAGCCTGGGGTGTGTGGGAGCAACAGCTGGCTTTGCAACCACCAAATGGCTGATGAACACCCCACAGGCATAAGCATTACCCCAGTGGAGGTTTCTGCAAGCAATGAAGCAGCTATTTGGGACTGGTAGAGGGTATGATAGCCCTTGAGCTGGCTCCCTTGCACAAGTATCTGCGACCCCAGTGTTCGGTTTGGGAGGCTGCAGGGTGCTCCCTTCTGTTGGCCAAGCACTCAGCGGCCTTTGGGATAGATCTCGTTCTGTCCAGCTCAGGAGATGTATGCTACTTATTGGTGCTCCCGAGGGCCACCTCCAGAGATGCGCTCCAGATGAAAGGATTGATTTGGTTGGTGTTTTGAGCAACTTTGGACTAGTGAAGGTGTCCCTGCCCGTGGCAGAAGAGTTGGAACATGACAATCTTTCAGGTCCCTTCCAACACAAACCATTCTGTGATTCTGTGGTCAGGCATGCAGCAACCTGGGCCAAAGGTCCAAGTCCATATCCAGATCCAAGTGGTAGACTACTTGTAATTAATTCCTCCTCAGAAGTTCTCGTCCATGCCACAGCCAGCCGTCTGCTTTGGCAGTGGATGGTGATGACAATGTGACAGCAGAGCTGAAGGTCAGGATACCAGAGATCTGAGGGGGATGGGAAGAGTAACATGGAGCAAGGGGGAAGTTGGATATGGAGAATTAAAAGAAATCCATAGGAGGGATTTCCAGAGAAGTGTGTTGAGTGCCCAAAGAGATTTTCCACGTACTGACACATCTCTGAGGTGTGGATCTTGTCCTGTGTGTGACTGGCCCCAAGTGCCGGTGCAATGGCTCTGCTGAGATTCTTCAAGACTATTGTTTCAATGGCTTTGTCTTGACAGTGTTTGAAGACAAAGGCTAATAATGAATAATTATTTCCCCTGAGCTTGCACCCTGCCACCACTTAATTAAAAACTACATTTCCTTCTAGGAAGTCATCACTCCAGGCATAGTGTGCTTGCTCTTGAACCAAAGCATAGGAGTAGTAGGAGATGCCACTGCAGCTCTGGCCACTGGGGACAGGCAGCTCTCTAACTGTGGGGTTTGCCCAGCCATGGGCCTTTTTGCACAGGAATTGCAAGAAGCAGGGGGTGCTGAGCCCTGGGGATCTCACAGTATCCACTTTTAAAAGTGGATTTCCAGTTCTATAGATTTTTTAATTTATAAATAAAAATGTATAAATACTTATGGGCAGATTAACCACTGTGGATTTTAAAAGTCATATCATGATAGATCGGATGGCTTGTGCAAGAAGTTGGCAGAAGAAATCAATGACCTCTGGTGCTCAGAGTGAAGTCGTGGCCTGTGTTACCAGACTGTGATTCTGTACCGCCTGCCTGTGGGAAAAAACACACTGGCCCAGCTGCAAACCGGCTTTGAATGTTGCTGGAGAGGAGAGCACTGGTTGGATGTGCACCCCTAAAGCCTTGAAATCTAGCTTATTTTGAAAGCAGTTTACCATAAGACCTTAAGCAAAACCAGAACTTCTGTGCTGCCTCAAATTGCATCTGTACTGCTTGGGTGGAGAGGGCAGTGATGCAGAAGTGGGACAGGGGATTCATGTGTTTAATCAAAACATTATTAAGCATTAATGCTATTACGGAGCATACTTCTCTTATTTCTGAACATCCTTTGTCCTTATTTCAAATGCAGTATAAAAGGTGACTGTTGCACCTGTTTCCTTACTTAGTGAAATCCTGACCGTGGTGTCAGGGAGGAGCATCAGCTCGAAAATAATCCAGTGGCAAAGCTTTGCTGTCCAGGATGGGAGAGAGCTGAAAGTATTAAGTCTCTTGCTTTCCAGGTGATCCGCTCTGCTGCTGACTGGTCAGCTGGTATCAAATACCACGAGGAGTCCATCCACCACGCCTATGTCAGTGTGATAGAAAACAGCAAACACTACATCTATATAGAGGTGAGTGACAGGGAAGGAAGGCAAGATGCTCCAAGCATGGCTCACAGCCATCGGGAGGCTAATTCCACTCCTTGACATTTGGTCTTAATTTTTCAAATGCATGTAGACATACCTAGGTGTGTTAATACAGCATCTGCTCTGAATTTTGGGGCTGTTTCCATTTATTTCAGTGTTGAATCAGCTGATGGATACGTACTCTGACAGCCTTCTGACCACAGAGTGGGAAAAAGCAGACGTCTCCTTTATAAACCTTTCTGCAAAATTGCCAGCAACTCTGGCCAGCGGAATAGTCTCTCTAGCTTGTCTGTGGCTTTGCAGTGTCCCCTGTGCATGCCCCAACCTCCCTCTCACAGGGCTGCTCTCACATCCATTCAGCCCAGAGCTGCAGGAATCTCTGTTAGTGACTCTCAGTGCTGGCTGAACGGAGACACTTATTTTTCCTCCTTTTTTAGCCTCTTGTTAGGTTGTTCTTTATGTGATCATCTCAGGAGTGTGATTAAGGATAATTAATTCCCAGAGCAAGCACAGGCACACGCATCACTTAATAATAATACAATAAAAAGTATGAAATCGCACACAACCCCAGCTGTCTTGAGCTGCTCTTGGTCTGCATTAGAGCATGCAAATATTTTCTTGCCTGTAACTTGTCTGACAGTAGCTTTCCTTGCTTTTCCTGCAGAACCAGTTTTTTATTAGCTGCGCTGATGACAAAGTTGTCTGGAACAGGATTGGCGATGCGATCGCTCAGAGGATTCTTAAAGCCCACAGGTAATCTCTGCTTAACGAGGCAGTGAAAGACTTCCAGGTGTGTTTACACGGTGTGGTATAGAGTGACATCTTAATGGGCACAACCGTACAACAGCGTGGAGCTGATGGGGTTGGACATCTGAGACTCCTAATGGTTTCTTTGCAGATAGAAAGTGGTTTTCTGGATTTAACCTGATGCAAATGCATTTTTAATTGTGGAGCTTGTTTAAAAGCAAGTCCTTCATACTTCAGCTCAGTGACGCTTTTGCTCCATGGCCAGCCAGCCTTCAACTGCGCAGTAATTACTGAAAGGTGATGGGGGAGAAGGCTGAACTTGTGGTTTATTTAAATTACCTGTAGGATTTGCCTCATGTAGGGGAAGCAAATGCATTTTGAGGATTTGACTGCAGGGTTCAGGTATTGGTTGAACAACTTCTGGTAAGCACTACATGGTATTTACAACCTCCAGCCGTTGCAAGGGAACACCCTTTACTCCTAAAGGGAATGAATCCAACCGTATTTTAGATGCTCCTTTGTTCAGCACATCTGATCCTGCGTTAACGTTAATTCCACATGTAGTGGCTTGTCTTCGCTTTGATCCGGGACAGCTTTGTTGAAGGTTGCTGCCCTGGATCTCTCTTTAAAATATATCTATGTTGTAGTCTAAAGCTTTATCCTGGTCTTCCTGGACCGAAATACAGGAAACTTTATAAACATGCCTTTTCATCATGCATGGAAGTGTTTCTTGCAATAGCTATTTTCCCAGAGTGATGCAGAGGCTGCTTTCCCTGGGGTCCATTTTCAGAGTCGCAAAATGTCTGTCTTTGGCACTTGAGCTTGGAAATTCCTATTTGGTTAAGAAGAACTAAGACAAGATGGACAGGCATCAGTGTACAGGCAGCATCTGCCAGGCCACAGGAGCTGCTGTGAGACAGGCTGTACTGGGAGGCACTGTGGGAAGAGCAGCACCCTTCCAACAGGGAGAGCCTGGCTGTTATCTGCGGGCCCATTAACCACGTGGCAGAGTTGCAGGGTGGAGTTGCTGGCAATCTGTGAGCTACTGCACATGGCTCCAATAATCAAAATTAGTTGAGGGTGTAGAGATGGGGGCTGGGTTTTCTCAGCCAGGGGGTAAGCGAGGACCAACACCACTGCTGCTAAAAATGCATTACTGGTGTTGGCATTGCACCCTTGAGGCACTGGGCAGCTGGAGGTGGCATTAGGTGAGGTGGGATCAGTCTCTTCTCCCAAGTCACTAGTGACAGCACAAGAGGAAATGGCCTCAAGTTGTGCCAGGGGAGGCTTAGACTGGACATCAGGAAAAATTTCTTCACTGACAGAGTGGTCAGGGATTGGAACAGGCTGCCCAGGGAGGTGGTGGATTTGCCGTTCCATGGAGGTGAATGAGTAGGTGAAAACACGGTTTAGTGGGCAGGGTGGGGTTGGGTCAAGGGTTGAACCAGATGATCTTGTATGTCTTTTTCAACCTTAAGAGCCTCTTTAAGAGTTTCTCATTCTATGGTCTTTGTGCCTGTTGGTGTCCCACTGAAAAGGCGCTCTGGATTGCCCTTCCTACCCTTGGGAACTGTACGCCATGGGCTCTTTGCATCAGTTGCCTGCTTTTAGCAGTGCTGCTGAGGCGGTACTGAATTCCTCAGGCAATCTGTTAAGGTTTTCCTGTCATACAAAGTTTATGGAATGGCCTTGTTCCCTCCGGATATCAAAGTCTAACATGAAAGAGAGTTGGACAAACTCTTCAGTGGCCCATTTTCAGCTGATGCTTTTGTATTACTGCAATTTTATGCCAGTGTTGTGCCAGCGTAATGGTGGTGGTTCCTAACTGAATATAAGGCTCAAATTCTTCACTCTCTGGAGTGCTGGACATTGTCTAAGATTAACTGTAAATTCAGATCTAAGTGGTCTGAATCACGGTAGTCATGTTCCTGGCAGAGCAGCCTAGGTGCCACTCAGATGTTTAGTTGTAAATCAGGGTCTTTAGTTAAGCCTGTGCACTTCTCACTCTTCTACATTAAATATTTTCTACTGATGTAACTACTAACGTTCTGTTCTTGTTTGCCTCTTTTCTTTTCATGGGTGGCTCTCTAAATAGTTTATTAAACACTGGGCTTAGACAAACAAGCTGCTTTCTGGGGAATGCTTTTGTTGGTAGATCTTTTTCATTTGTATAAACATAGTTGGTTTCCAAGTCTCTTGCTATGTGTGGGTAAGACTTCATTAACCCTTACTGAGGTCTGCAGATGAACTGAAGCTAATTTTCCTCCCAGCTGCGTCGAGACCCCAGTGCTTCATGATTCCTTTGCCCTTAAGTTCACAGACACGGCTTGCCCGACGGAGCAATAGTTTGAATAAAACCTGCATATTGACTCGTCTTTAGGCTGCTCCTGCAGTAGTTTGGTCCTGGTTAAACTGTGTTTGCCATCTAGTGGCTGCAGCCTTCAATGGAGCAGCCTCTCCCTTCTCTTCGGGGCACAGGGCTAGGATTTGCTCGCACCAGGGGTGCCTTAGAGCACTGGCAGAGCAGTTGCGTCTGGCTTTTGTCCGCGAAGAAAACTCAGAGGTGGCCTTTAAACATCCCAAGCAGAGCCACAGTCGTAGCTTTTGTTCTGAGTTGGATCCTGGCTTGGGTGTGTTTCAGTCTGGGGGAACTGGTTCCACAGTCTCTGTGTGACAGTGAAATAACTTGCCCTCTTTGAATTATCAGTGTTTCACTTGTGCCCTGAGCTTTCTCCACCTTTTGTGCCTTCTAAATATCGGGTTACACTGAGAACATCGGGATGTTGCTTTTCTGCCTGTGATGGCTCTGCCAGTCTGCACCAGTATCAGCGTGACTGGGGTAATGGGGTGTTCAAATTAACTTTCATAGTGACACAATCAGCAAAATAATTGTCCTGCCCTTGAGCCTCAGTGAAAATGTGTTTCTTTTCCTTTGTTTTCTGCTGAGAGTGAATCCTTCTCTTGAAGGCCCCAGAACTGGCTGCAGCACTGGTGATGAAGCCCAGAAACTAGAAATATGCTCTACACTTTGTTCTCTTAAAACTCATGTAGTATCCTAGAAGGAAAGCAAGTTGGTCAACACAGGGAAGGTAAAACCAAGGGGGCTTCACCTTATAAGGATCTCTAATATTTAGGGGCTGATATTCCCCCAATTTATCGTTTCAGGGAAAACAAGCGTTTCCGTGTGTACGTGGTGATCCCGCTGCTGCCTGGGTTTGAAGGAGACATTTCCACAGGCGGTGGGAATGCACTGCAGGCCATAATGCACTTCAACTACAGGTATCACGGGCAGGGCTGCCAGAGTGCTCCCTGGCTACCTCTGCCTGCTGTGGGTGGTCCCCAGGGTCCAACTGCCACCAGCATTGCATCACGCTGAGTGTCTCCCAATTCCTGGCTACTCAGTTGCTCCCTACATGCAGCATAATGCTGCCAAGTGCATTCCCTTACCTTCTAAGTCCATAACATCAGGACTTTTCCACCTCTGAGCACCAGAACAAGAGGACACAGCCTCAAGCTGCACCAGGGGAAATTTAGGCTTGAGGTGAGGAGAAAGTTCTTCACCGAGAGAGTCATTGGCCACTGGAATGGCCTGCCCAGGGAGGTGGTGGAGTCGCCAACTCTGGAGCTGTTCAAGGCAGGATTGGACGTGGCACTTGGTGCCATGGTTAGCCTTGAGCTCTGTGGTGACAGGTTGGACTTGATGATCTATGAGGTCTCTTCCAACCTTGATAATACTGTGATACTGTGTCTACCCCAGTGAGGGCGTACAGAGCCCTGCAGATTCTTTAGCTTCTAACCCTAATGATCTGCCTGATTCTGTCCATCACCCCTGGCAAGGCGGTGCTGCCTTCTCCTGTGGTGCTCCCTCTGCTGTGGGATGGATGTTTCTGAGGGCACTTGCAGCACAGCAGGTCTTGCAGGAAGGACTAAGCCTCAGTAGTGGCAGGTAGCCCTGCACTGGGAATAGGCTGTAAGGGAAGGCAAGATGATTTTACTGGAAAGCTGCTGCCTTATGGTATGGCCAAAGCACAGTTGGTCTGTGGAGACTACTACAGTCTCGGAGCAAAATCTTGCTTTTCTGTGGTCTGCAGGGGTCCTGCCACACCCCCAGAAGGACAAATGGGGCAGGAAACATGAGTTGAAGGAAAGGAGCAGGTCTCCCTAACCAGACCCTTCTGCTTGAGCTTCCTTTTCTGAGGGCAACCACAGGTCTGGAGAAGTGGCCTCAGGGTTGTGTTTTCCCATTAGATGCTGACAGTGGTTTCTCCAGACCGGCCATATCACACGCCAACCTCCTGACCTGGTGTTCTGCACATGTTGACTTTTCCTTCTTGCTGCAACTGCACAAGCAGACATGTGGCACAAACAGAGGCCAGCTATCTCTGTAACATGCTTGTCACCACTGCAGTGTTCCCTAGATGGCTAAAATACTCCCCAGCTCCTGGGCACATGGACTGGGTGAAGCTCCTCTAGGAAATAACTAGTTCTTGCTGTACCAAAAGTCATTGGGGACAGATGTGTGCTCTGGATGCACTGTGTCTCTTCTGCTTGCATGGGGTATTCCAAAGGCATCAGTGTTTGCACTGTCCTCACCCGCTTCGGCTTCAGCAGCCACCTTTGCCTCAAGCCACAGTGGTGCTGACAACTGCCTACCTTCCTTCTAGAACCATGTGCCGAGGAGAAAACTCAATCCTGGGTCAGCTGAAGACAGAGGGTAAGAGCCTTACTCCACTCTTCTATGCTGCTTAGACTTGGGATGTGGCTGTTGGATGATTGCATCTGTAGCACATAAATCAGGTTCTCCAGCTTCTTATGAACTTGGCGCTTGCTGTGCCTGAAGGGTTCTGCCATGGACCGGAGTGTCTCACAGCAGCATGAGGCTGGTGAGCAGTCACCTCCTCTGCCACAGTCCTAAGGTTTGTGGGGCCACACGAGCTGTGGCTGATTGTCAGACTTTACGTTTGGCTGCAGCCCGGGTCCGGAGGAGGGGAGGACCTCAGGGACGAGCACAGCATGGTTGCAGCTGCTCAGAATGCTGTTATTTGGAAAACGTTATGAGCTGGGGTCATGATTCTGGAAGCAGCAAACCCTCAGCCTCCCTCATAAATCCCACCCTGGATTTGTTTCTGTTGAACATGAGGAGAAAAAAACCTGCCTAAGCAGGAGGCTGTTTCTTAGTTGATTCCTCACCATGAGGATGCCGGCTTGAGTTTGCTGGGCGGTGGGAGCACCATGAAAACCCACATCACAACAACTAGGGGCATAACGTAACGTCTTGTTCATTCCAGGTCTTTGTGTAAATGTGAGCTGCAAAGTGCATTAGGACACACTTTCTGTACTGTGCACGGAGAAAGCAACTGCTCCCAGCCCCCTCCCTGCGGGATCTGCAGCAGAACAGTCACGTAGCCTGGTTATCTTACACTGTTCAATTCCGAGCACTTGTATGCTGCACAGGGAGAACTGGGGTCAGTTCTCACCCAAATGGAGGTATCTGTGCAGCCAGAGGATGAGAGTGGCCCAGAGAGCCCACAGGCAGCTTGAAAGCCCATTTTTAAAGACATTTATTTCCGTTCCAGCTTGTTGTAGTGGGATTGGTCCTTTCCAACCCAATACTTTCCGTGATTGCCACTTTACTGTTATTTTTAAAAATCAAAAGCCAACCTGTCCATGTAGGTGTATTTAAAAAGTCTTCTACCTTTGCCCTCTCTTCCACCTCTGGCATCCCATCAGTTTTGCTCTTTTAATTTTCAGTTGGAGATAAGTGGATAAACTACATCTCATTCTGTGGACTTCGAACATATGCAGAGCTGGAAGGAAAACTAGTGACCGAGCTGATCTACGTTCACAGCAAACTGCTCATTGCTGACGACAACACCGTTATAATTGGTGAGTGGAGGGGCTCGTGGGAAAGATTTGGACCACTCGGTTGCATCCGGTTTGGTCCCTTTGGTTCTTAGCCCTGTGTTTGGTGCTGAGGGCTTCTCTCTGTTGTGGCTTCTTTCTTGTGAAATATTTTGCTGTTTCAAGAAAACTCAAAAAAACCCAAGCTCATAAATTTGCCAGGAGGGTAGGTAGGAGGGAGGAAAGGATTTGGAGGACTGTCATTTAATTTGTTTTTCTAAAATGGCTTTAAGTCTCTGTGCAACGGCAAAGAGAGTCCCAGTGTGGGGAATATTGTCCATCTGCCTTGTATCAAACGCTGCTCTAGCAGGAAGACTTGTGAGACTTGTCATCTGTTCCTTAAAGAACAGAATGTGCTGTAAAATTTGGAAGCTTTGGACAACATGTGTCATTTATCAGCTCAGTTTCCTGAGAATGGGGAAATGTGTTATAACAAGAAATAGATACCATTTCATCCATTTCTCTCACCACATTTATTCTGAGATTGTGAAGCACAGACAAGGGACGTCAGGGTTACGGTTCTGTGTAACAGCGGAAAAGCGGGATTTTGGACTGTTACTTTGAAGAAACCCTGTTTTGATCTGTTTTATCAGTAACAAAAACTTTGCCAAAGAATCATTTAACACCAGATTTTGCAAGACTCAGAGTACTCCCCTCCTTCCGAGGACATAGTCTCAGATAACCCATGGTCAGGTTTGTTCCTGTCACCCTCTCTGGGGTCAGATCCTGTCTCCAGTAGGCAAATCAGACCAGAGGTGGATTTTCTATTTCAGCAGGAGCAGTTTTTTTGCAACTGGGATGGTTGCTCAGGGGCCTGAGCTGACTCTTAGTTCTGTGTTCTGTACCTGTCAGCCTGAGAATGGACTTTTATAGGGGATGTGCATCGGAGCTGGCTGCTGATGGAGTGGGGAACCAGTGTGCCATCCCTTTTCCACCCAAGAAAGAATGGAAATAAAATGGTAATGGGGTTATTGTGCAGGAGAGGGAGCTGAAAGGATGGCGATTTGGGCTTGTCTTGTTTTTTCTCTGGAGCTGTTTAGCTCCCCTAGAGTTAATCCAGTCCCTGGGAAGACTGAATGGTTAAATAGTGCCTGGGGGGCTCTGGAGCTGAAGGCTGTGTCTGGAGATTTTGCCTTTGTTGTTTGATGATTTCTGTGAGTAAATGACCTGATGTCTCCTATGCTGGCTGCATCCTGCTGTTCCCTTGGAGCCAACAAATGCTGTGACTCCCCCATCTCTCACCTTCTGACAGCTGTATGGGACAGAGAAATCTGTTTAGGAAATATGGGGTAAAGCCCCAGCTGGTCTCTAGCAGCCCTGCATGGCACCTATGGGCTGGGGAGTTCCCACATGTCAGGGCTGGAGCCACTGTGCAAGCTCATCACAGCAATCCTTACACGAGCAGAGTGGTGCATGTTGGAGATGGACCCCCCCACACCACAACACACAGCTGGAGCCATGCAGTGAAAATGCAGCGGTGGGGGTAAATACTGCTACCCTCCAGCAGCTTGGCTGGGGACTAACCTGGCTTATTTCCCAGGGTGTGAGCTGTGCACAGAGCACCCATGGGCAGAATAGAGAAGAAATATCTCCTGTGGTCAGAAAGTCCTCCAGAGGTCTGGGATGTGCTGCTGCCTGACCATGTCTGCAGCTCTTGTGCCTGCAGAGAAAAAAGTGTGGTCCCAGCAAAACAGGAGAGTCTGGCTGTTGGTCTCCCATAGTTGGGAGATGATGTCCTTCTTAGATCCTTTTCCAAAAAACAGCCCCACCTCCCAAAAGTAAATGAAAACCTGCCCCTCTTTACACTGCTAAAGATGAGTGGACTTACCCGTGGAGCCCATCCTGCCCACCTCAGGTAACTCAGTAGCCAAGCCAAATACAGTAAAAATCTCTAAAAACTGTCACATCCTTCAGCAAAAGCATCTGAGAAGTTAGAGAGCAAACCTTTGAAAATGTAGGCCTGGGCTCAGCTGTGATTTAACCTTCTTCCAAGCTTGGAGCTTTTGAAGGCTGCAAAAATTGGAATATGGGTTGCTTTGAGGTGTTTTTTCTTCCCCTCCGAAATCCTGACTCTAAGGGTCTGTGCTCCCATACATAAGCCCTCTAGTTGGGGTTCTACCTAGCAAAGCCATAGATGCTGCCCTGTGGAGACGAGGGATTCAGAAGGTGATGGAGGTTGTGCAGGAGCATCTCCAGCAGCAGAAGCATTGCTAGTGCATTGTTTCCCCCCTCTCCAGGCTCTGCCAACATCAATGACCGCAGCATGCTGGGCAAGCGGGACAGTGAGATCGCCATCATTGTGCAGGACACTGAGACCATCCCCTCCGTGATGGATGGAGAGGACTACAGTGCCGGGAAGTTTGCCAAGTCCCTGCGTCTGCGGTGCTTCAGGTGGGTTGCCAGGGGATGCTGGCAGGGCTCACCCAGGGCTATGCCCACCCACAGCCTTTTGAGCCAACGGGGCTATTGCTGCCTGCTCGGGTTTGGAATTGCCTGGCCTGAATCTAGTCCAGTTTTGTCGCTGTCTCACTGGCTTAAGCCTTTCTCACGCTGTTCCCGTCCTCAGCTCAGCAGCTTGACTTACAAACTGTTTTGCTGCAGGATTTCACTAGGAGAGCTCATAAACAAGACAGTGATGTTTTGCCTCCAGATCATGTTTTCACACTCTTCCAATTCTGGGTGGCAGCATCTCTTTCTAATGGAAGTTTCTCCCTCGGAGCAGCCATCTGGCCCACAGCGCAGCTGTTTTTTCATTAAGACCTTTTTCTTTCTATTTTTTCCTCACCCCGTTTCCCATCTGGACAGTTACTGAGTAGAAAAAGGAAAATTCAGTAGTTATGGCTGACAGACTACTGCAGGGGATGGAAACAGGAGGATGCTGAGAGCACACAGGGTCTAGTGACTCCCAGTGAGACTTGTCCTCTCCTGCCACGACTCAAGAGATGGGAACACACGCTGCTTCAGCCTCCATAAGCTTCAATCCTTTGGTCTTCTCAGGGTCGTCCTTGGTGGCTCCGATCTCAGTCCAGAACACCAGGATCCCGTCTGTGACAGGTTCTTCAAGGAGGTGTGGATATCCACAGCAGCTCGCAATGCCACCATCTTTGATAAGGTGAGGAACACTACACATTTACCCTTCCTCCTTCTCATGCAGCATTAGTAGGTGCCAATGGGAGAGGCAGTGGGAAGCTGAGGACACCAAGTCAGCTCCTTGGGTTGGACCTTCAGAGATGCTTTGAAGGAACAAGTAGTGTCAGATGCAAGAACTGTGAAAAGAAATGGAAGTTTTACAAGCTCAGTGTGTGATAATAGCTCAGGGCAGCAGCTCTAATTTCTTTTTTCATTTGCATCAGCTGTAGCTCCAGTGAATGCCCATGATGTACTTACTGCTTCTAGCTGGCCACAGTGTTAATGGAATCATAGAATCAGAATGTTAGGGGTTGGAAGGAACCTCTATAAATTTAGTCCAGTCTGCCTGCCAAAGCAGGATCACCGAGGGTAGGCCCCTCAGGAATGCATCCAGGTGGGTTTTGAGAGTCTCCAGAGCAGAAGACTCCACAAGCTGTCTGGGCAGCCTGTTCCAGTGCTCTGTCACCCTCACAGTAAAGAAATCGCTCGTGTTGAGGTGGAAATTCTTAGAGTAGAAGCAAATATTACTTTTGATTTTTAATGAGCACTTGCAGTGATCAGAAAAAGCCCCGGAGCAACCCCTCTGCCTGCTCCAGCTGAATCAAAGATATGCACAAACTTTTTCCCCTTCTTCAGGCTGTTAATAAAAGTTATTCCCATCCTGGGGATTTTGTCTTGGATGCTTTGGGTTTTCCTGGGAGCTCTGTGTTGCAGTCTTTACCCCACGCTGATCTTCCTTTTGTTTCCATCAGGTGTTCCGATGCCTTCCCAGTGACCAGGTGAATAATTTAACCCAGCTGCGTGAATTCATCAGCAAACCCAAGTTAGCCAACAGCGATCCTGCAAAAGCAGCAGAAGAACTTAAAAAAATCCGTGGGTTTCTAGTGCAGTTCCCCTTTCATTTTCTGCAGGAGGAGTACTTGCTTCCCTCTGTTGGAACAAAGGAATCTATGGTACCAATGGAGGTTTGGACTTAGGAAGAGGCTGACTGCTTTATGTTTTAAACTCCAGTTCTCTAGAGAGAACCTGATGAACAAAATGGGATTTTAGGAAGCTTTTTATTGCTAAGGGATGCAAAAAGGATCTTCACTGAGCTCATGTGCCTTTCATAAGGGTTTTGGTGGAGAAACATGAAGCAAATGGACACTAGAAGAGCACTAGAAGAGACTTGGAAATGATGGCACAGGAGAAGCTGAACCTCTGGAGGAGTTACTTCATACGGCACATCCTCAGCACGGAAAGGATCCAGGCCACTTCCTAGGAGACAGGAAACAAACCCCAGTGTATGTTGTTACTACTGCCAGCTGTATATGTGGTTGCATCAGTACCGTGATCCTGCTGTGGCTGCGCAGGAGTCGTGGGCTGCATGTGCTTCTGAGGCTTTGGGATATTCGAGCTTTGGCTTGCTGGAGACCCCCACTCACCCCTTTGTGCACCCTCAGGCGCATCATGTGGCTCCAGCAGTGTTGGGAAGTGCCACTCCGCTGTTGCCCCAGGCTGTCCTACAACTCGCCAAGCGTAGGTGTCTCACTTCTTACGTGACAGTGGACTAACAATCTTGTACCAAAATCAGCACTTCAGTTTCTTCTCCCTGCTGTGGGAGCCCCCACCCCGTTTCTACCGCAGTGAGAGCAATCAGCAATCCCATGTGCAGCACGGTGCTGGACCAAGCTCTGCGCTCGGCATCCTCCATGCATTTCTACTGCAGTGCGTAGGCAGACTTTTTCCATCCCTTTCCTCCGTTTTTAAAGGAGGGAAGGAAGGACCTTTGAGTTAGAGCTGACACCATGCTCAGGCTGAGCTGACGCATATCTTTGTAGATGGGGTGAGTGCAAGGGGAAGAGGAGCAGTTATCAAAGCCTGGTCTACTTTTTTATTAGTCCAGCTTACAATCTTGAGCTCAATCATACAAGATGTGACTTCCCAAGCGCAGGTAAAACTCGACATGTCCAGTCCTGTTTTCCGTTCCTGTAAGACAGTTTCCACAGCTATTCTGCGTCCCACTGTGCAGCGAAGCAGCAGCTTGATTCGGCAGTCCTGAGCAGAGCAGCGCTGCTCTCGGGTTGGGACCTCACGAGGTGGATGCCATCCTGAGTCTTCCTCCTCCACCCTGCAATGAGCAGTGACTCCAGATTTCATGCCCAGGTCTAGCTATGGTCATGGGAGAGATGTCAAGCACAACAGGGTCTGTGGTGGTGGCCTTTGGTCTGGTTAGCCTGTAGGAAGTACATGTGCAGCATTTTATGTGACTATCTTGGCTCTGAGGGAGGCTGATGTTTTTACCTGGCACTCTGTAAGCAGGTAAACGTATTCCTTTGGTTTTTTAATATATTTTATCTTTAAAAAATCGACCTGAGGTCACTTCCTGCAGAGCCAGAGCAACGTGTGCCTAGAACATTTGCCATCCAGAAATATCAAAGTTGTCTTGTTATTCTGCATCAGTGCTGGTTCAGAGCTTTTCTCTCCTGATGTGTTTTTAGCTGTTTTAGTTGGAACAAAGCTGCTAACTTCAAACAATTACAGCCTGTCAGAGAATCACTGTAAGTCTCACAGGTCTATATTCATGGTTGAAAAGGAAGCATCAACACACCATCCGTGAACCTTGGGTTGTTATCTTCTAAGTGCACCCATGAATTGTCATCTTCTAAGTGCTCTTATTGTCCTGTCCTCCTATTAGCAGAGATTCTCAGAATCATTTTATTATTCTGATATTGTCTTTTAAGGTGATAGGTGGTTAATTGTTTGGGCTTCATAATGCCAGTGGTGTTAAGTCCCCCTCTGTCAGGCTGCTTTCTGGAAAAGCCACCCAGATATTGCACCACTTAGCCCACCATGTGATGGTTGCTGGTCCCAGTTGACACAGCAGAGCCATGGAGGAGGAAGTGAATTGATTCTGTATGAAAATATGCTAATTAAGAAGGGTATTTGTTATTAGAGCAGTAGATGGACTCTGTGTCTGGGAGGAGGTTTTCCTCTGTGGAAACAGGAGCCATGCAGAACATCCCTTCCCTGCATTGCTGCTAAATCCCTGATACCAGGAGTTTAGTAAGGCTCAGATCCAAATGAGGTGTGCAAGGCAGCCTCAGCATAGTGCGAGAGCACTGGGTGCCCAGGGGCTTGTGTGGTCACCAAACTTCCCCCCAAAACAGATGATGAGGCTGGAGCCATCCCCAGTGACTGCCTGACTCTTGTGTACACCCATGGGCTGTGCTTCTTGGGTCCTGTCAACAGGAGCTTTATTTCTTACATTAAGAAGCCTGTGAGGTTGAACACCATGAGAGTTAATTTCTGCACCTAAACAATCGCCGCTTCTTAGTCCCTAGTATAGGCGTGGGTTTGTTTTTAATACCTTCAGACTGGAGAGGATCGCTCGCCAAGTGTCCTGTACTGTAACAAGGGATGAGGACTCAAGCTCTGGCAAATACAGGAACATAAGCAGTATCTTGTGGCATTTGTCTGGTAGGACTGTGGGAAGCAACAACCTCTCCCTTCAGAGTTCAGCCTTTATTTTGTAGTTTATCCTGAGTAGAACACTTCCCCCCCCCCCCCCCC
>VXBP01010081.1:328667-425465 GCA_013400115.1 Rhinopomastus cyanomelas
CCCCCAGTAATTTATTCCTTTACTTGCCACTTTGAGAACTCGTACCACTTACCGTACTTTTTAATAGTCTGGTATGTTTTTAAAGATGTGTTTTGTTCTGTAGGTTTTGGACTGGATAAATGTTTCACTGTAGAGTTGATGCATGGGTTTTAAAACACCAGAAAAGGGGTGAAATGTCACTGTGTGTGAGAACTTTACTAAAAAGAAATAACTTGCAGGAGAACTGCAGTGTTCCACAAAGTGCTTGGCTCGGTTTCTGGTCTCTTGATCTCAGTTTGTCACCTGACTTGATGCAGCCTGTGCGAGATTAAACCCCAAACACTTCATTTTCCTTCCTTTTGATCAGGTTTTACAACACGGTTTCGCAATCCTGGTGCTGTCTCTGGGGAAGAGCTCAGGGCAGGTCTTGTCTAGCTGGAGCCCTGACATGAATAATTTACGGCATCTTTATTCCTTCCGAGGAACCATCCATGTACAATCAAGCTCAGGTGTGGTTTGCTGTTCGTGAAACAAGTCTGTGCACTTGCAGTTAGGACAGTTGTGGGGGGTTGTGTCTGTGCTCAGAGGCTGCACTGGGGGCAGTTAACTGGATGGTCCCTCAGGTTAATGCTGTTTTTTTCTCCTGCCAAATGTAAAAACCCAAATCCACCCGATCTAAGCTGACAAACCTCCATCAGCTGCAGAGCGGCTGCGCTGGTTTCCTGGCAGAAAGAGCTTGGTCTGTAGGATGCGCTGGTGGCCAAGGTGAAGAAAGCAAATGGTCTCCAGACCAGGTACATGGGTAGAGGTTGGCATTTGCTGGGTGGCCCACAAGATGTGAATAAACTCTCCCACTTCGTGGTGCTTGTTCTGCAAATTGTTCTGGACAAGCAATCCCTTCTGCACAGCAGAGATCCTGCTGGAAGTGGGAGCTTTGCAGAACTGAGGGTAAACCAGGAGCGTAATGCCGTGGCAGTGAATCAAGTCAAGCGTGTGGAACTGAGGTGTGTCAAAGTGGAACAGACCCCAAACTGTGCATTGACCACTGAGTGATCCTTTTGGGGCTTCTGTTTTTTATTTCCCTGCCTGCTTTCTTGTTGCATATTCCAGTATTTGTGATTATTCTACTTTTCACCTCTCAACATGGTTTGCATAAAAATCTCTTCAACGTACCTCTTCCCTGACAGTTGGAAAATGAGAATTAGGCGTTGGGAGTCGCAGCTCTAGGACTGTTGTTTTTCTAAATCATGTCTCTAGCTAAACTAATCAACGAGAGCTTCCACTCCGCATGGGAGTGCAAGTCTCCGTAAGTCTCTACCTTGCGACAGTGCAGTTGTGAACACTGAATATCCCTTCTGTGAAGGCTGCTGGACCTGAGTTTTGTATCTTTGTTCCTGCTATTGATTGCTTTCCACTTGGTTTGTATCTGATAAATTAATGTGCATTAATGGACTGAAAATACAACTGATCATCATGTCGAAACCTTTTGCGTTGGTATCATTTCTGCTTGTTTTGGGGCTGTGGCTGCATCCTGCTCGTGGGCTGAGTGCTGCTCTTGTCTTGCCTTGGCAACCAAATTGTGATGGAAAAAGGCCCAGGGTTGCAATAAAAATGTCCAGGCTTGGGTTATCTGAGTTTTCCTGAGAGACAACAGTTGCTGAAATGAAGTGGCATAGAAAGTCTGGAGTGAAATGACATAGAAAATTGTGCTTCTTAAGAGAAATTAATTTTTAAACCATGTTTTAAAGGAGTTTTAACAACCCAAAGGCACTGTGAAAGGCAAAATGGTCTGTCCCCAAAATGGAATGAACTCAACCACCATCCCTTTTAACTTTCAGTAAAGAAAATTCAACAGAGAAAAAGGAAGAAGCAGATGCCTAAAGATGTTGTCCTCCATGAGAGAGGAGACATAAAGCATTTCCAAATGTTCTTGCAAACTGAAAACACATTAACTCCTCTGTTTGTTAGTTTTCATCTCCTTCCTCAAATGCCACAGGGCACTCTGCATCTTCAAACTTCCAGATCCAATCTGCACCCTTGATAAACACAATAAACTGAGATAAGGGAGCTTCAGGGTGTGGATGTGTTGGTATAAAGCAGCTGCTGACTGACACTGTCAGCTCCGGCTGTCACCCTGACGTCTCCCAGCTCGTCCCATGCTTGCTGCATCATGCTGAGGAGGCCCTGCAAGCAGAGACAGCAGCAAGCTGGGACATATGGAGAGGTGAGGTGCCAGTCACAGCTGGGCGTGGGGGTGCTAGCTGGCAGCAGTGCAGGTACCAGGGTCATGCAGGGCAGTTACAGCCAGTGCTGGCTCTGTCAGGCAACCCTTGGCTTGTGTCACCAGCACAAGGGAGCCATGGGATCAGGCTTCTATTCAGGCTTTTAGCCTGAATAAGAGGCAGCTGAGATGAGACCTTACTGCCCTTTACAACTGCCTGAAAGGAGATTGTAGGGAGGCCGGTGTTGGCCTCTGCTTCCAAATAACTGATGACAGGACAAGAGGAAATGGCCACAAGTTGCACCAGGGGAAGTTCAGGTTGCAAATTGGGAAACATTTCTTTAGTAAAAGAGTGCTTAATCACTGGAATAGGCTGCCCAGGGAAGTGGTGGAGTCACCATCCCTGGGGGTGTTCAAAAGGCAAGTAAATGTGGCACTTTGGGACATGGAGGTGTTGAGTTGAAGGTTGGACTCGGTCTTAGAGGTCTTTAGCGATTCTGTGATTCTCATAGTGTGAGGTGAATGTCAAAGCAGAAGGGTTCTTTCCTTTCCTTACGTGATGCAGGGGCCCAACTTGAGGACGCTGCTGTGGTTTTCCTCCTCACAGGCACACAATGCTTTTACTGGGCATGGGCACATCTATCAGCCCATTAGGAACTCAGGTGACAGCCACCTTTACGGGCCATAGCTGGCACAAGCTGTGTATGGGAGGCAGGAACCCACCACCTCTAGCACAGATGATGCCAAAACTCCTTCCACCTCCCTATCACCAGACCACTGGCTTGAACAACCTGCAAAGTATCTAGTTTGATGGCTCCTCAGTGAGCAGGATCACAGCAGCCCACACGTACCCTGAACACAAAGCACATTCTGTTTAATAAACCTGTTCTCTCCAGGATGGATTTCTTCAGATGCTTGTGTACTAAGGCTGTTCCTGCAGCTTTCTGCGGGTCAGCTCCTCTGTCATTGACACAGGAATCCTGTGCCAGAGGCTGGAGAAATCCTCTCCTCCACCCCAGCACTAAGCAGATCTACTCTTTGGATCTTTACTGTGCACTGAGTTCTCAATCATCTGTCAACTTTGTAATTAGTGCCAGCCTTCTGTGAATAACGCTCCCTCTTGAGGTATTTTTGCAGTGCAGGAAAGTAGAGAAGGAAGAAAGAAAATGTTCAGTGTGATGGGTCTAAAGGCACCCAGAATCTTAGAATCATAAGGTTGGAAGGAACCTCCAAAGGCCATCTAGTCCAACCCCACTAGGGACATCTCCCACTAGATCAGATTGCCCAGAGACCCATCAAACCTGACCTTGACTGTGTCTCCAGGGATGGGCCCTCCACCACCTCTCTGGGCAACCTGTTCCAGCGATCCACTACCCTCAGATTAAATAACCTTTTACTGATGTCTAACCTAAATTTACCCTTTTCCAGCTTCCGACCATGACCCCTCGTCCTGTGATTCCACGCCTGATGGAATGGTTCTTCCGCAGCCTTCTGATAGGCCCCTCTGAAGACACTGGTTTCTTCTCGCTGCCAAAAATCAATCTCTTCCAGTTTCACTGCAATTGTGCCAGCTTTTCAGATGTTCAAGTAGCACCAACGCAGTAGAGTGAAGGGTTTTGGAGCTTGAGTCACAGCAGCTCTGTGAGTGAAATGCTCAATTCTTTATTATTGGGAAAATTAAAAGTGACAGCTTCAAAACTGGTTCCACTGCTTTGATTGATTACTCAGAGTATTTCACTCTAAATGATGGCAAGATTTTCTACCGAGGCTCGTGGCTGGGATGGAATTAATTTGGAGAAAGGGTGGAGGGTGGGAGGAGGAGTTCTTGAAAAAGGAATTATTCTGCAAAAGAAACTGTTTGTACCCCAAATCAGTGATGAGTAATCTCTCTGGGTTCAGCTTGATCTCGATAATTAAACATCTTCTGAGTCCCTGTTTGAGGACAAAGGTGAGGAGACCAGGGAGAGAGAAACCCGTGAAGACATGATAACTGTTACCTGGAGATCAGTGATGCCCAGTGGAAGTTCTGGAGCTGCCTACACACTGCTCGGAAGTTGTAATGCTCTGCTGAGAGCCTGGCCATGATACACCCCTACTGGGAAACCTACGCTGGATTGAGGAATGTGCATCAAATGAGGCAGGAGTCCTGCCAGGGCAGAAGTGCTGGAATTTTGGGGCGTGAAGCTAAGGGGTGCTGAAGTTGGTGTAGGCACAAGAGAAATTCAGGTAAGAGCCGGACTCACGTCTTCAGCTGGAGAACCACCATGGCCAAGCCAATATTATGGTTGCACTGGGGCTTTAGCCCTGCTGGGTGCACCACACTGTCCACACAGATGCCAAGATGTCTTCTCCTTGTCAGGTCCTTGTATGTTCCCTGCAAAAGACACAGCTGAAAGGCAGGTGTGTCACACAATCTCCAAATAGACAACATTTCTCCAAATCTGGAGACATTGGATGTTCAAGTCCAATAGAGACATGGACCTAGGAGAGTCAGGACCAGCTGGAAGAGGAGACAGGCAAGCTGGGATGTCACCCAGAGACACCCATGCCTTCCCTTTCCCTCCTGCCCGTAGCTTTGGAGCTCTGGCCTGCTGCTGGTGTGCTGCCCTGGGCATGTATCTGTTTCCTGCAGTTTATCTCTCAGAACAGGCAGAAAAGTATTTATACCCCCTTCCCTGGGCTGCCTTCCTGCCTTCATTCTTCACCAGCCATCCCCAGCCGATTGCAGGCTGGAAGAGGCACACAGTACGTCCAAGACAGAAACAGAAGATGCTTCCTGCAGGGTCCATTTGTCTGGCATTTTTTTATTTCAACTTAAACTTTGTGGATCACGGGGAGGTCCCGGATGATTGGAAGTTGGCAAATGTGACCTCCATCCACAAGGAAGGTTGGAAGGATGATGCATAAAACTACAGACCTGTTAGCCTCACCTCAGTTCCGGGCAAAGTTATGAAACAGCTAGTGCTGAGTGCTATCATGCAACAACTGCATGACGGCCAAGAGATTAAGCCCAGTCAACACGCATTTAGGAAGGGTAGGTCTTGCTTGGCCAACCTGATCTCCTTTTATGATCAAGTAACTCGACTGGTCGATGACAGGAAGGCTGTGGATGTGGTGTACCTGGATTTCAGTAGAGCATTCAACACAGTCTCCCATGACATACTCCTGGCGAAGATGGCAGCAAGGGGCTTTGACAGGAATATTCTGTGCTGGGTCAGGAACTGGTTGGATGGACGAGCCCAAAGAGTGGTAGTAAATGGTGTCACATCTGGTTGGCGACCAGTTACTAGTGGTGTCCCCCAAGGTTTGGTGTTGGGTCCAGTCCTGTTCAACATCTTCATTGATGATATTGATGATAGGATGGAGTCCATCATGAGCAAATTTGCAGATGACACCATGCTCAGAGCCAGTGTTGATCTGTCAGAGGGTAAGAGAGCCCTGCAGAGGGATCTGGACAGACTGGAGTGATGGGCAGACTCGAACAGGGATGAGTCGAAGTGTCGGGTTCTGCATTTTGGTTATAACAATCCCAAGCAGAACTATAGGCTGGGAATGGAGTTCTTGGAGAGTTCTCAGGTGGAGAGAGACTTGGGGGTGTTAGTGGATGGCAAACTTAACATGAGTCAGCAGTGTGCCCAGGCGGCCAAGAGGGCCAATGGCATCCTGGCCTGCATCAAGAATGGTGTGGCCAGAAGGACAAGGGAGGTTATCCTTCCCCTGTATTCGGCACTGGTTAGACCACACCTGGAGTATTGTGTTCAGTTCTGGGCCCCTCAGTTTAAGAGGGATGTTGAGGTGCTAGAACGAGATCAAAGAAGGCCAACTCAATTGGTTAAGGGGCTGGAATATAAGCCCTATGAGGAGAGGCTGAAGGAGCTGGATTTGTTTAGTCTGGAAAGGAGGAGGCTCAGGGGTGATCTTATCGCTGTAAAGGGTAGTTGTAGTCAGACAGGGGTTGGTCTTTTCTCCCTGGCCACTGGAGACAAGACAAGGGGTCATAGTCTTTAGCTCCATCAGGGAAGCCTTAGACTTGACATTAGGGAAAAATTTTCACTGAAAGAATGATCCAGTTTTGGAATGGGCTGCCCACAGATGTGGTTGAGTCACCATCCCTGCAGGTATTTAAGGTTAGGCTGGATGAGGTGCTGAGTGGCATGATCTAGATGTTAGATGTTAGGATTACTGGGTTTTTTTGGATTTAGGTTGGAGTGGATGATCTTTAAGGTCTTTTCCAACCTTATCATTACTGTGATACTGTGATACAACCCACGTGGTTCAAGATTTCAGATTGTGGAGTGGTTTGGGGGTTTGGGATGTTACAGAATTTAATGTTTCAGACGCACGTCCTCTTGAAATATATGGTTTATGAACTAAAACACTCATTTCATAAACGCAAACTAGTTACTGTATAATTCATTTTCCTATACTATTAATTTTAGGCAGAGCTTATGGCTTTCTTCATACAGAAAAAACTCCAGAAACAAAGACACTAGTAGGGCAAGCCACAGACCAGCACAGTACAACAGCCAAAAGATGTTTTGCCGTGGCTATCTCAGGTTTCTACATGGCAAATCCCAGGTGAAGACCCCGTATCTGATGTGGCTGCATGCTGGCCATCACAGACTGACTGGAAAGAGTGTAACACATACTTGTAATAGTGTTAGGTTGTCTGGATGTAACCTGTGCGTGGTATCACACCTTGGAATTTAAGTCATGTTCTCCTGAGGCCACACCCAAGTGTGCTTTCACTGATAGGTCACTTTTAGGCAACTTTCAACCCTCTTGTGGCAGCCACAGCCTGAGTAGAACAGCTGCCCCGTTGAGGTGCGTGCAGGGATGCTGTTGAACTGAACTGAGCTGCAGTCCTCTAGGACCACGTGACAGGAATGACTTGTCCATCTCCACACCTGCTGGGACCTCTGGTTTGTGCCACCAAGACGATGTTTGCTGTGACTGGGGACACACTGGGAACTTGGACCTCTGCTAGGCTGAAGCTCAGAGGACATTTCCCTGGGCTCTGCTTTCTAGATGGATGGGGACTTCCTGCTCCACTTCACCCTCTCCATCCCCTCCAGACCACAAAGGACAAGCTGGTGGCCTGATGCTACACAGGGTTTGGCACTGATGCATCCCCTAGACGAGCCGGAGTGAAGTGATGGATTAAATCGGTGTGACAAATCTCTGCTGGAAAAATATGCTTTTCAGTGCATCCACATCCTCACCACAAGTGGGTAGCCCTGGGTTTGGGAGGGTGCTGCAGGCTCAGGCAGCTCAGCCACAGGGCTGCCGCACCCAAGGGGTGCCGGGTCTGGCTGTGCCTGCAAGGACCCTACAGCCAACGCTATGTGGGAAGAGAAGGAGGTTCCAGATACAGTACAAAACCCCACTGGGCTCTCTCTTCATGTCCTCACTCCCCTCAAAGGGATGCAAAGCTCCTGGGGTGCTCCCACTCCACAGGCAGGGGTTCCCAGGTCAGAGCTTTCCCAGTCCTCCGAGCATAGTCATGCTGAGCCAGTTTAAAGTGAAATGCTCTCTGTCTCTTTTCTGCTTGGGCTTCAACACCTTGTTCCCTGCAGGCTCTTGAGCAGCTTGCTGCAGCATGTAACTCCACTTTGTTTCCTTGCAGACCGTATCTGTGTGACATCAATTGTGCTGGCTGAGGACGCTTACAAACCTATTTCCTGCTGCAGGATGATCACATTAGACACAATTACACAGTCTAGGAATTTCTCCTGAGATCCAGCTGGGTACAGGCTGGAGTGACAGAGGAGCCGGAGCGTGCGCGGAATAATGAATCCTTCATTCAAACCTCTGCACTGACTCTGAGCTCCCGGGTCACGTGAGCATGTAGTAAGATGTGCTGGCTGTTTATTACCCTAAAAAAAGCTTGATCATCTAAATCATCCCAAATTTGCTTTCCCATGTGTCCTCATGCTTCTCCTGTCTTGCCATTCCATGATTATTCGTTTTACCATATCAGAAAGGTTTATGCAGGATTTATTCAAAATATCTCAGCAGAAGTATCCCTGAGCCAAGATATGCTGCTCCAAATGGAGACTTTCTCAGCAGGAGCACAGACTAGTCATCCACGTTCACAAGGTTTCTGTCCTTGTAATAGTCAGACCAGTATTGCTTGTCCTGTATCGCTGGTGGTGATGGCAGCAGCAGCAGCAGCACCATGGTGCACTTTCCCAGGATCCTTTGATGCTAAAGGACCTCAAATCACAGCATCTCCCCCGCCCTGGAAATCTGACAGCCTTATGTAGGTCAGAGCCTACTGGAAACATGGAGATGCTGCTTGGTCCCATGACGGGTTGGGATGTCACACGTAGGTTTTTCTCTATATACACTACACTGATTATTTTATTTGACCTGCTGTTGAGTCCCTCTAGCAAAACCATGTGTTGTAGTGTCATGGGAAGCACTTGGAGATGAAGTACGGGCATGTTGAAACCCCCTCATGAGGAACACAAAGCTGATCAGGCTGTGCTGACCATCCGCATTGGCACAGCCGGGGTTGCAGCAAAACCAAACTACCACCTTCCTCTTCCTGGCCAAGTCACGCCAGAAGCAGCTCTCCTGCTTTGCACTGCTCACTGTGACCTGGTGAAGCAGCCCCCAGCACAGCTGCATGTCAACAGCTTCCCTGAAATCCAGCTCTGTTTCATTCACTGGTTCATCATTATCTGCCAGCTCCAAAGGAGCACATTTGTTAGCTAAAGATTTCCTTTTAGGGAGCTGCTGGCAGATTATCCTGGCTGCTCCTGGTGATGTGTAATCTAAGCTGTCACCCACGTTCCCAATATTTTACTTCTCATAAGGCTGCAGGAAAGCTGGAGCAGAGACACGGTACTGGGGAGCCCCCCTGACCCAGAACCATAGAATCATAGAATGTTTTGTGTTGGAAGGGACCTCCAAAAGTCATCTAGTCCAACCCCCCTACAACAAGCAGAGACATCTCTAACCCGAACAGATTGCCCAGAGCCAAATAATGGGATGGTTTCTGGGAACTTACAGATCGTCTTCACCCTCGGATCATCTGAACTCACCTTTGGTTCCTTTAATCCTCTCCAGGATCCCATTTTACTACTTTCCTAAGGCTACAACTTCTAGCTGTTTTTTAAAGGAATATATGTCCATTTCTAGGATCTGCAAAGTGTTGAGCAGAGTGAGAGCCAGGACAAAGATCTGAGCTGCCCCCACCTCCTCCCTGTGGTAACCCCCAGATTCACTGTTTGGAAGAGCCATTCTTTCTGAACAGGTTTTCCATTCTCCTTTTGTTCCTTATAACTTCTACTGCAATCATATTCACTTCTAGAAGAAGGTAACGTGGGATTTACTGGTACAAGGGCTTTTTGCAGCTTTTCTGATTCCCCTGCATGGGGGGGTTAAGCAGGTGCCCAGCATCTTGTTGATAAAATTGGGCTTTTTCCAAGGCTACATGAGAAAATGTCAAGTTGACCCTATAGGCTTCTTTCATCCTGGTTTTACTGTGTTTAATCTCAGCTTGGTATTAGGTTCACTATGTTCCCAAATTGCTTAATGTGCAATGTCAGGACCTGAAACAAAACACAGACGATACCGGGAAGAGCAAACACGGCCGGTTTGCATGCCTGGAAGAAACTGGTATCTCACAGTTGTCTTACAGGTTTTTTTTCCTTATTTTTTAAAGGTAATTTCAGGTCAGCTGCCCCTCAGCTCCTTCCTAGCTCAAGCTAGAGACAGAAAAGAAGAGAAAAACAAGGCAGAGGGAGGGCCTGTGTGTTTCAGGAGCTCGAGTCCTATTTTGCAAAAGCAACCTGGGCTTTTAGCAGCCTAATGGCCATTGACTAGCAGTCAGGGTAGTTCTTAATTCTCAGGAACCTTTCTGCGAGGAAAAGGCTAATTCCCCCTCAGTAAACAGCCTGTGTCAGCTATGGAACTTGAAAAATCTCATATTTGGCTCTATGTGTCATTTGGAGCTTCCGAGAGGTGATTGCTCATAAAGTGCTAAATCCACCACCTGCTTTTATAGAGAACAATGGATTTTCTGCGAGGATATGTCTAACTGGATTCTTAAAATGCTGTGTGAAGCACTTAAATTGTCTTTAGCAACTAAATAATCCAGGGAAATTTTGCAGAGAGGTCTCCTGCAGGGCTGTCAGCATTTCCCACTCGTGTGTGTTGGTGAGGTGCTGAGGGAATTTAGCCCTTTGGAGATACCTGCAGCTTGCTGTCTTCTGAAGACCTGAGGATTTCACCAACAGGTTTTAGCAGTGAGTGTCTTTGGTTAGGTCCTGCCACTGATGACCAGCTGAAATCAGTTCAAACATTGCTTGTGGGAGATGAGCTTTAGGATTTAATCCTCTGAGTATGTGAGGGGTGGGTGTCAGGAGGATGGAGCCAGGCTCTTCTCAGTATCACCTGGACAAGGGGCAATGGATGCAAGCTGGAACATAGCAGGTTTTGTATAGATATCAGAACAAACTTCTTCACAGTGAGGGTGACGGAGCACTGGAACAGGCTGCCCAGGGGGGCTGTGGAGTCTCCTTCTCTGGAGATGTTTAGAACCCACCTGGATGTGTTCCTGTGCAACGTGGTCTAGGTGATCCTGCTGTGGCCGAGGGATTGGACTAGATGATCTTTCAAGGTCCCTTCCAATTCCTAATGATTCTATGATTCTCAGCTGACACTGAGGCCCTATCAACTCTCTCCAGATAAGTGCCTATTTATTCACCCCCATTGGCACCTCAAGGTGGTAGAGGAGGGAGTAGATGAGTGGGACTGTAGGGTGAGGTGAGGACCAGGAAGAGCTGGTGATGGAACCAGGGTGGGCAGCACTTCCGAGCTCTTTGCATTTGCCCACCATGTGCTGTGGCATCTGGATGATGCTGCTCACCAGAGCATCAGGCTCAGTATCTTCAAAATATCTCTGCTACACATCATGGCGTTTTATCATCCCTGCCCAGGTTTGTCTCACCATCTCAGCCCTGTCTGTGCCCCCCGTTCACCTCCTGTTGCTGTGACAGCCTGAATCTGTGCCCTTAGTGATCACTCTGTGCTGCCTCAGAGCGGCCTCAGTCCATTCCCTCCTCCATCAGTCAAGGTACATCTGCAGATTGTCCTGTTTATTTAAATGAATTACTGTTTATATTACAGAACCACCTTGTGACTTGGTTTCATGCCAATTCTGGTCTGTCATTTATTCCAGGTAAGAGAAATTCAAGGACAGGCTTTCAAAGGCTTGAGCTCTGATGGGGTCAGACCCTGGTACTGTTGCCGCCAGGAGCCACAAATCCAAAATCACAAACTTCTGAAGCCGTGAGATTAATTAAGCATATAGAACATCCCTTTTTAAAACGCCTCCAATCTACACTGTCTGCTTTGAGCCTGTAGGGGCCAGGATTTCAAAGGAAATTTTCCCGTTTGTCCTTTCCCACTCAGCCTGCCCCCACAGGGGAAACGGGGATTCGTTAACTCTCTGTCACTTGGGGTCGATCTACCTTTCTTGCCAAGGTTTTTCTGAATGTCCTTTTCAGTTCCTAGCTGATGACTTCCCCTTTGTAGGCTACTTTGTAGGGCTCAGTTGTGGGCAGGGTTTCCCCTTGCTCTGCTGAGGATTGTCCCACTCTTTCCTGCCTTCTTAACTGAAGATGAAGTCCTTCTCCTGAACTTGCAGCACAGCTCTCACAGATGTTTGCAAATCCGTAACGTGTTAACAGTAAAACCATCCACTTGTTTCAATACACCTGAGTTTTTTTGTTCTACATATCCCTGATCATTGACCATGCTGTTCTGATCCTGGATGTCAGTTTGCTCCCAAGTCTCTGCTGACCGGTGGGATGCTGCACAGCTAGGTGAGTCTTCCCCTTCTTTGTGGGTTTGCCCCCTAGTACTGTCTGATGCCTGTCTTTCAAGGACTTTTTCCCTGTTGCAATTAGAGTCTTGTTTCTCTGTGGCTTTCTGGAGGGATTTTTTGCTCCTCTGGGGTGATCCTCATCAGCCTTGAGGGGTTATCCATCTTCTCATGCTATGTTTGCTGTTGCATTAAGTGCTTTAGCCATTAGGCCAAATGGTAGCAGTGACAACATGGCTGCATTGGCCAAGGCTCTTGTTTGGCTCTTCACCCTTTTGGAGGCTTTTCCAGCTGTAGGTATGTTGTGATTTTTATCTGGGATTTGTAGGCATGAAGGCTGTTCTGCATTGCAAGCTGAAAAATGCCTTCTGAGGGTCACAAACCAATGTTGAAAGAAGTCTGCTGCTCCTGCAGAGCTTTCTGAAATGATCTGTAAATCAGAGTATCTAACTCCATGGGATCTCCTGGGCTTGTAGCCAGCCTGCATCTACGTCCCTGCCATAAGACAGCATGCTGCAGAAGACCTTCCAGATATAAAATCAAGACATAAGCAGCTCCTTTTCACAACGGTGAAGTTACATTTTTGGGCTCTCCGACAGCAACTTTGTCTTTCAGCAAGTCAGAAAGCTCAGTGTCTTGAAATTCTCCATTGAATTCCTAGGAGTGCAGCATGTCTTGCCTTCAATGAACATTTGGGTTAGCCATTTTAAGCTTTTCCCTGTTATGACAGGACCTAGAAAGCCTTTTATTTTTTTTCCCCACAAACCATTTTCATCTAATTCCAGGGCAAACACTTTCATAGACTGCCACATCTCAGTGAAGGCATGAGGAAGTAAACACCTCTGAGTGAAGTCTCCACAGAGAGGCAACAGCAGTTGGCTCAAACCTTTCTTCCCACTCAGACACTGACACTTCAAGCACTGCAGCACTACTCAGATGGTTACTTTAAGTTGCTCTAGATACCTCCAGTTGTTTCCTGACTTGCTCCTGTATTGATTATGAGTGAAACGATGAACATCCAACATGCTTCTGAAAAGGTAAAAGCACAGTGTCCTTGTGGTGCTACCCTCTTTGCAGAACACCACACCTCACAAGCG
The DNA here is from genome assembly GCA_013400115.1 of Rhinopomastus cyanomelas. Classification (NCBI taxonomy): domain Eukaryota; kingdom Metazoa; phylum Chordata; class Aves; order Bucerotiformes; family Rhinopomastidae; genus Rhinopomastus; species Rhinopomastus cyanomelas. The sequence continues at coordinate 341,800 of VXBP01010081.1, forward strand.
ACAGTGAAGAATTAAATTAAATTCTGGGAAAAAAGATATACCAAGGAGGTTTTGGACCTGGACTGCCCACACTCTTATAGGTCTCAGCACCCTGTACTCTTGGCCATGGCTGAAGCCCTGTGGGACCTTCAGTTGTGCGCTCCTTTGCTAACTGCAATGCACAATTCCAGTTCTGTAACGCCTTTCTGGAGGAGAGATGTTGAACCTTACTCACACCTCAGGATAGATTATCATTTTAAAAAAACCAACCTCACTGTTCCTGAAATGTGTCTTAATTTACTCTTAGCAATTTGCATCTGACAAAAGATAGAGCCAGTTTCTCTTGTTCTACTGATCTGTGCTTAATGCTACGTGGGGGTGGCTTCAGGTCAGGTGTTTCCCAGGCCTGGGGCTGCCTTAGGTCTGCAAGGCTAGCCAAGAAAGAAAGGAAGGAAGAATATGAACACTGGTTGTTTTAGGGTAGCTCAGCTTGAAAAACAGACAAGGACAGGGCTGTAAAATGCTCATATTTATGAGCAGAGACCCCCCAGAAGACTTTCGTGCTGTGGCAGGTGGGTTCTGGAGAACCTTACCGATCCAGAAGCTCCTGTCTTCTGGACCTTACATATACTTGCTATCCTTAAGTCTCAGCAAAGAAAGGAGAAATTAGTATTCCTCAGTGGGGCTGGAGGGACATGATTTGCTGGGGGCAAGGCCAAGTTAGGTTTTCTGCAAGCAGTGCAAAAATGGGATTTTGATTGCTTTTTAAACAGTCAGAATTGGCACATTTTAAATGACTTTAAAGGACTTGACACCCTTCTGAAGAGGAGGGTTGCCCTTTGATGGATTTTTTTTTAATTTGCAGAAAAGGCATGAAGGAAAAGGGTTAATTGACAAAACAAAGTCCTACACTGCTGGCCTGTCATTTTCCCAGGTGGTGACATGGAATTGTACTGGCCAAATCAATAATGTGTCAGGTCTCCAGTGTTGTAGGCAGGCTGACGGAAGACCAACACAGGCATTGGTGCCGTTTGCATCTGCTGGGGAGGCGCATGCAGTCCTAGGCACAATTCTGCGTTACCTAAAAATTGCAACTCAATACTTAAATTTGGATATTCTGGTGAATAATCCATCTGTGCTTTAAAAGGGTGCAGGTGCTTGCCACCCTGGAAAAACCTCCTTTAACTCATGCAAGGCAGATAGCGAGTCTGATCTACATAAAGCAGGGAAGGGCACAGCAAGCAGCACTGCTTTAAGGGTTCCAGGCTCTTGTCTCCTTGGTGAGTTTTGACTCATGGTGGCAACCCTTGAGAGAAGGGAATTTCAGCTGCAGTGGAAGGAACATAAAGGAGACCTTATACTGGTCCTCGGTGTCAGATATTTGTACCGAGGGTGAGTTAAGCTCCTGGAAGTGCTACCAACTCTTTCTCTGCAGTGCCCTAGGACTCCACTATTTAAAAGCACCATGCTGTTCCCTGGGTATGAATCTGTGGAGGTAGGGTTTTCTCAAAGAGCCCTTGCTGATTTCCCGTTTACTCCCCCACTGCAGTGATTATAAGGTTCTGTAACTCACAATGCTGAAGTGAGAGGGTGATTAACAATTTACAGAGGTATTTTTGGTATGCCGCTATAGGGTAAAATCTGGCAGCGGGGTTCACATGTAGTCCTGCTCAGCTCCAAGGAAGCCATGGAAAAACACTTCTGTCCCTGGAGAGGAACCCATAGCAGCAGAAGGACGAGCAATCAGTAAGTGCTAATTAATCAGTTAAAGTGCATTTGAGAAGATCAATAGATGCAGGTTAGGACACAGGTAAGCTGTTCCTTTCTAAGTGTCTTTTAACACAGCCACATGTTATCATGTTAGCCTAGGACTCCATTATTATGCATTTAACAGAGTATTAATTTTTCAGCATCCTCTGTTCGGTCTAGGTAGAGGCCTTTAACCACTGCATTACTAGGTAAACCAGCCTGGGCTTAGGGAACTGGAGAAATGATGCTGACACCAGCCATAGGGCTGAGTGGTCACAGAATTATTGGGAACCAATGACCCACATGTGCCGGTGGAATAAATCATGCACCCAACACAGAGCCCAACTGTGCTTTCTTGTTTGGTTCATTTCTTTTCTTGCTAATCTTCTGGAGGCTCATCCAAAGCCTAAAGCATCTGAAATCTTGCTAATTGGACAAGGCCTTGCATGTCTTTGAGATTTACTCATCGTACGTATAGCCCCTCATGATATAATTAACAGTGGTGGCAGTGTTAGATAATTAAATCTGGTTCTACGCAGAGGTCAAATGACCTGGATAGTTTATATGTGAGCCGGTGCCCTCCAGTGAATAAATCAAAAACACTGACCCTGACATGAGTCCCTGACATCTACCAAGAGCAGAGCTGTGGTTCATTAAGTTGTTCGTTGCTCACTGGGGCTGACCAAGGCTGGAGATTGCCCCTCTGTAGGAAAAAAACGACACTTTCACATTTATCTGCTTTCCAAATAGTGGTGAAACTATTCAATAAGGCATGTAACGGTAGGACAAGGGGTCATGGTTTTAAGCTGGAAAAGAGTAGATTTAAAGTTCTTTAATCTGAGAGTGGTGGATCCCTGGAACAGATTGCCTAGAGAGGTGGTGGAGGCCCCATCCCTGGAGACATTCAATGTTGGGCTGGATGGTGCTTTGAACAATTTGTTCTAGTTAGAGATGTCCCTCCTTGTTGTAGGGGGATTAGACTAGATGACCTTTGGCAGTTCCATCCAACCCCATGATTCTACAATTCTATGAAATGGCAAAACTGGTTTGCCACAAGGCAATGCCAGCTTGTGGCAGTAGAAATGCTAGGGATGGAGCTGATAAGACCTGAGCTAGGTGGGGTTCTGCTCTCCTTCCATGGCTCTCTCTTCATGAAGGATGAGTTTTGGCAGCTGAACACCTTCGTTTCGCTAAGCAAAGCCCTGCCTACACTGCAGCTCATATACAGCCATGGCAGCGAAGCCAGGAGCCGAGGGCAGCATGCAGCCAGAGGGACCATGGTGAGACATAACAGGATCTAGCCACTGTTCCCAGGGGAAACCTGCCAGTTGGAAACATAATTTCATGCTGAACCAACTGACAGTAAAAAAATTATTTGGGGTCAATTCTATAGAAAAAGATTTCTGCAGAAAATGTCTGCTCAGCCCTAGCTCCTCCTACATCCTGACCAGGCACCAGTACAGCCTGTGTGCTAGCCCTAGCATCTCAGGAGGTCACTGGGCACACACCTCCCCATCAAGGCCATTCCTTTTCCCTGAGCAGCCTGGAAACGTGGATTGTCCTTCCACCTCCCGCTATCACTTCATGCATTTCATATGTCAGTGGTAACAGGAGTATCCTCTATGTTTTTACCTTCTTGATAGAGAGTGGATAAATCATAATCAAATCAGGATTTAGTGTGGGACTTGGTGTTTATGCTGAGGATTGGGGCAGCCTGTCCATCTGCAGGACTGGGCATATATATATTATAATTGTTATTTTAAATCCTTATGTTTTTCACAAACAATCCTGTGTATTGTAGGATGGAAAGCACATTAGAGCCAGTCAGCGTCCTCATCCTGTTGGTTCTTCCCTTCTCTCCCTGAGAACAATGAGAGTGGGAGGAAGTCTCGCATTGGCTTGTTACTAGTTTCCAGGCAGTTTTGCTTCCAGCTTCACAACTAAGAGCGAAGCATCGCAATACCTGGCGTTGAGCAGACACAGGAGGATCTGGCTTCAGAGAGCACCCTATAATCAATCCATATTCAATCCTATATTCAAGAAAACCCTGATATTCAGAAGTGTGCTCAGCTACTGTTAATTTTTACAGAGCTGAGCATTTGGAGCAAATTTGCCTCTTTAAATGCCAGCAAGGACTAACGATAGCACAAGATATTTAGGAGTGATCGTTCGTGGCTGGGGAAAAGGGGATAAATGCAGGCAGGCTGCTGTTGCTGTGGGCTCTGCACAGCCCCTCGCTCCTCAGCCACAGCAGGCAACTTCCGCTACCTGCCACTTCGGCACTTCATTACCCACAAAAATCACATTCTGCTGCGCCCTCGCAGCCCCGCAAGTCAAGACGCCGTGGCCAGCCCCTGTCAGCCCTGCTGCGATCAGGACTAATAACACTAATAAGCCGCTGATGCAGTTGCTCTGCTGCGGGTTCCTCCAAGGGCGGAGGCACCGGCAGCACCGACTTCTGCAACGGCTTCCCTGGTGCATCGTGTCGCTCCAGGGAAGGTTTCAGCAGTTCCTTCTGGCCTTTCATCTGTCAGTCTGTCTCTCCCAGCCTAGTCCAGGGAGGCTGCACCCCCAAGAGGAGCTGCAGCACGCATCCTCCCTGCAACTGCATGGTTGTTTGTAATGCAATTTAAATTGTTTTTAAGCACATCCCCAACCAGAAAGCGTAAGAAAATCCCATCCGCCTGCCAATTGACTCATGTGCAGGGTTTCCGCTTCCCAGATCTGCATATCGTAAGCTCCTGACACAAGCTGATGTTGTATAGTGCAGTCTCCATACGGTTCTTTCAAAGGCAACAGATTTTTTTATACGTATGTATTTATATACGGCACCTGGTTTGGCAGAAACCACATCCGAGAGAATTAAAAAAGGGAAATAAGGAAAAACGGTAAAATGGGGACTCTACCCACCCATTGCTGCCTTTGGAGAGAGTTTGTCCGACTCAAAATGCTGCCCAGAGGGGGTGTTGAATCACCATTCCTGGACACGTTAGAAGTCGTGTAGATCTGGAGCTTAGGGGCAGGGTTTTGCGGTGGCCTTGGGACAGTCGGGTTAACGGTTGGACTCAATGAGCTTTTACAACCTAAACCTTTTAACAAACCTACAAACCTCTTATTGTAGCCAGCAGGACTAGGATGGCTCCTGAGCGCAGAGCAAACGCGTCACAAACCATCTGGATTCACCTGGAGAAGCACCATTTCCTGACCCCTTTGTCGGCTACAATTTGGGTTCAACACCTGAAATTTGTCAACTTTCACCTGAAATCTGGCAACACCCGCCGGAGCCGGAGCCGGTGGGTGCCTCCGAGCCCTCGTCTGGACCCGGACCACAGCGCTGATCGCGGTGGGGTAGCATCACATCCCCTCAGCACCCCCCTTCTAGTAGGCGGGGCTCTTCCCGCCCCCTCCCCGCTCCGTGACAGACAGCTGCGGCGCGCAGCCCGGCCGGTGGAGGCGGCGGGGCCAGGCGAGGCGAGGCGGGAGGCGATGCGTTACCGCCGCTGCTGCCGCCGCCATCCCGGCGCAGCCTGCCGCCAGCCCTGCCCGCCGCCGCCTGCCCGTAGCCGGCCATAGCGAGGCTGAGGTGGCGGCGGCGGTGCGGGAAGCGGGATCCCGCATGAGGAGAGAAAGAGGAGGAGGCGGAGGAGGAGGAGGCGGCGGCGAGTAGCGCCGCGCCCCCGCTACTGCCCGCGCCCGGCGGCGGAAACATGGCGAGCGATTCGCCGGCGCGGAGTCTGGACGAGATCGACCTCTCGGCGTTGCGGGTGAGGGTCAGGGGTGCGGGATGTGGGATTGATACGTTCCCCACCCCTAGCATCATCCATCCATCCATCCGTGATACGGGGTTGGGGCGGAGGGGGAGTGCGCGCCTGCCCCTATGTAAATGCCGGTTATAGGAACGTGTGCGCGTGCATGTTGCGTGTGGATCCGCGTGCGCGCAGGTGCGGGTGTGCGCGTGTGCACACACACGGCATGGGTGGTGGAGGGATAGGGGGTAGCCCGTAGTGCAGAAGCTTTCCCCCACTCCTCCTTCTTCCGCCTCACAGCCTTTCGTTCTCGCACCACCGCGGTGTGCGGGGATCCGGAGCGCGCTTCGAGCGCGGCCCCGCAGCTTTCCCATCCTTCATCCCCTCGTCGTGCCTCCTCGTCTTCCTCACCGCCCCCTCCCCCCCCCGCATTCGCCCTGGAAATGAAGCTCCTCGTGTACCCTTGAAATGACGGGCGCTGTAGCAGCCTCTGCGTGGGCTCTGCCCTCATGTTCCCCCCACCCGTCTGTTTTTCCTGTAACTTAATCCCCGTTTTGCCCCCTTTTTTCCTCATCCCTTTGGTGGGTAGCGAGCCGGGGCGAAGCGGCGATTTACTGGGGAGGTTGCTCTTCTCAACCTGCCGCCACAGAGAGGGAAATAAAATGAAGCAGAATCTGCCGAAGATCTGCACTCGTATATTTTTAGAAATATTATTTGCTTCGGCAAAAAAAAAAAAAAAAAAAGAAAAATGAAAAAAAAAGAGTCTATCTTTATTGCCTTGCCCTACTTTCTTCCCGGTGAGTTTTGGGTTGGTGAATAGGGTAACTGATTGCTCAGCAGGACACGGTGCAGATGCGATCTGAGCAGGGAGGACCACCCAGCTTAAAACCAGACCTGGAGCCCTTGTTTCCCCTCTTGGGTGGATGGTGCCTTGGTGGGAGGCTGCTGGAGTTAATCCAGGAGAGCAGAACCTTTTGAGAAGGCAGTGGGGCCGTCTCTTTCTCCTTCATACCCTGAAAATCTGATTATTATCTTTTTTTAACATTTGCATTAAAAAGTTTATTTGATCTGGGCTATCACTTCTTTTTAAAACTGTATCTGCACAGGCTTGGGTTTGGGGTTTTGTTTTTAACCCCTCGATGGCTTTTTAATAGCAACACGCACCAGATACAGTCAGGGGGTTGTTTTCGCTTTAGGAGGAAATGTATGTTCTGTCCCTTCTCCGGGGACCCACTGTGGAAGGCTGAATGGGGCTGGTGTTTCAGGGTAACTAGAGATGAGGGAACCCCAAACCTCAGCTGTCATTGTCCCCCTTCCTGGTGGTGGCTACTCCAGCAGGAACCCAGAGATGCTACTCCTGCTGCTTTGGTCCTCTGCCCCATATCATGGGACAGAGACCTGCTGTGGTGTTTTCCTGTAGATGATGAGAGACAGTTTGGTTCGTAAGCAAGACAAGAATAGGAGCTTAATTTGCTAAGGCATAGATCTTCTTCTAAACTGAGCTCTTTTAGCACTTAGAATAATTGTTAAAGGTCATAAATTCAGCAGATAGGCCAGGAAGCATGAATCATTCCACGAGGGCTGAATCAGAAATCAATAGTAAATTTGCTGCCTGAGCACAAAGCATGGCAGAGAGGAGTAATTCTCTGAGCCCTGCAAAATTCCATTTATTAGAAAAGAAGTGTCACATTGCTGTGGGTTTGCAGATGGGTCTGTATGGAGGAGATGATGCTCTTGTGGCTGTGATGTGAGAGGATGAGGGATGGCTTGCATGAAGCCCTGGGAGCAGGCAGCAACTCCAGAGCTGGTGAAGGGGATGATTTGTGCCCAGCAGTGGGGAGAGGAAATGCTCTGGCTGCTTATCTCCAAGTTTGAGTCACCAAGACGTTCCAGGAGGATGGGTTTGATGAACAACAAACAAGTGCATATAAAAAAGATGGACCTTTGACTGTTGGTTCACCCCGTCCTTCCTGTCACAAGGGAAGGTTTGCTAATGGGGGCAGAACCCTAAACACCATCATTCCTTTCAGCTTCCCCCTGCTGTTACAGGGTAAAGCTGGGCTGGAAGGTAATGCAGGAGGTAGCTGGTGCTTCTGTGTGCCACGCTAGTTTATCTTGGCCAGGCAGCTGAGCTCCACCGCAGCAGTGCATCTGCCTGGCGTTGGCGGCTGGGCCAGGAACAAAGCCCTGGACTCTGATTAAAATGTATGGCCTGGTGCATGGGGTAAAACACACTTGGGGCTAGCTCCTGCCTTTTTTGCGACATGTCTTCATCCATCGTTGTGCACTGTGCTTAGTGCTGTGGTACCCAAGTGTCTATCCCCATGTTGGTGCAAAGGACCGAGCCTGTGCAGAAGGCTGGGTGAAGCCTTTAACACCAGAAAGATCTGCTGCTGGTGGTGCTAGTAATGGGTATTGTTAATGTTGCAGAAAACTGTAATTTAGGATGATGAGGCCATTGAACAGGTAGTGCTGCATATTACACTGACGTGGAGATAAGATAAACTACATTACAATGTTCTTTTGTATGGGCTGGGGAGATATTTTTGCTAGTCCACTCAGCATGTTTAATAGCTGGGTGACCTGGCAGTGCTATTAGCAGAATAATGATTAACATGGGGATTCACACAGGCTGTGACAGGCGTATTTGAGAAGCAAATTTTTGCAATAAAAGCACAATGAGTGTGAGAAGGGATGTGGTGGGCCATGGTCTCTGGTGGGAAATGCACAGCTAGTCCCAACAGGAGAGCAAGAAGAAAGATAGGGCTGGGTTTGGGGTTTCTTTTTTTGTCTCAGCAAATGCAAGAGCCTGTCATCTCTAGCTAAAGGCAGCGGCCTTGATCCTTCTAAAATATTCAGGTCAATAGCTTTTCCTCTGCTGCATCTGTCTGCAGGGCTGGGCCTCCTGCTATTATAGTGGAGGTAGCAGTGGGCTCTTTCTGCAGTGGCTGCCACAACTGGGTGCATTTAGGGTGCTTTGCAAGACGTGGGAGGTGATAAAAGGAAGGAAATGTATATCAGCAAGCTGATAACCCCCTGGGTGGGGCTGGCTTGCAGTGTGTAAGCCCTCACTGCTCACAGCTGCTCCATGTCTGCTTGGTGAGGAGCTCACCTTGGGCTTGGCTCCCACCTGAAGGCTGACTTGCCAGCCTTCTTCTGGGTCATACAGGTTGGCTGAGGATTTCCTACAAGGCTGGGAATTTAAGAAGAGCCTTTTTGGGGCAGGAGTGATTTTCTTCATGTACCTGGATGTTGCTTCTGTTTTGAGCTCATTAACCAAACCCGAGCTTTTGTTAGTTACTTCTGCAAAGTGCTGACCCTGCACTCTCTGGAAACTGGATCCTAAAATCGTTAGTTGTTTTGGAAATGCCTGGCCCTTAATGCTTAGGCTTGGAGACGAGACAGTGCGGAATTAAGGAGCTGGTGGGTATTAGCTGTTGCTGGGAAGAATTGGATGAAACCCAAAAATGTCACTACTTTTCCTTTAGCTTTGCTTTGTGTGGAAGTGAAGTTTCAGGGACCATTTGTTTGCATTAGTTGATCACTGTCAATGAAGATAAAAGCTCTCCTATTAAAAAACCCACAAAACCCAAACAAACATGCTGGCATCGCCCTGTTTCCAGAACTTCGTCAGTTTATGACATTTTTCAGCATCATAAAAGATTCAGAAGAAGTTCTAATGGGGGATGAAAGCTGCAAGCCACCACTCAGGAGCATTATCGTGGAAGCTTTATGGTAGGTTTCTTCTACAAGCACCTTTTAAAAAAAGCCCTCTGTAGCTCAACAGAATTTGGGCAGCTTATGCAAAGGTCGACTTCTTCCTGAATAGAAAGAGGAACAAATTTGACTAGAGATGAGTTCTGGAGATTAAAAAAGACACAAAAAGCTGATTTATTTGTGCTGTGTTATACATTATATGTTACCATGTAAAATTTGGGGTGTAACTTCACCAGATAAACACATAAACCCACATTTCCTGAAGACAGGCACTAGGGAGTCTTCCATCAGGGAGCTTCATGTGTCCTCTTCCAGTATGAGTCAGTGCGTGTGTAAGCAGTAGATCAGGACTATGGCCATGTACTTTGAGCCTTTTTTTTAAACCATAAAACCTTGGCAGCCCAATACTGAACTCTGAATCATCCTGAAAAGATGACCATATCCAACTAATCTAAACTTTTCCCCCCTGTATCTCACTTCCATTCCTTGAGCCAGGAGCGCTGATAGTGGTGGAAATGTTTATCTTCTACCCAGTTACAACAGCAACTTGGCTGTCTTCTGCCTAATTGCTCTGCATGTTTAGGTTTGGTTTTGGAGTGTTATTTTATCTTTAGGCATTGTGCAGCCCAGATGCTCTTCTGCAGTTCTCCATGGGTCCATTAGCATGCGGTCCTCATCTTTTAGAATCTTCCACAAGTGTATGGTGTTCTTGAGGGCATGAAGAGCCTCTCAGTTGTCACCTAGTGGTCATGTACTGGGCAGCCATAAACATGAGTACTTTGGAAAGCCAGATGTATGCTTGAATAATTTGAAGTTGGAGCATGAGCGTTTTGTTGAATTGAGGTCTGAGGCAACACAGATACTTGACTGATGGGCATGTTTAAATTAAGAAGTAGTTAGCAAGGATAGAAGTCTCCTCTATATGGAGGTAGTTTTTAATTAAGAGGCTCTGGTAGATGTGGTGGTACATTTCGTATTGGGTGAGGGGGAAATGGTTTCTGTTTGATCGCTATATAAATATGCACTGATGAATCACTGGAAGTCATTGTTCATGTGGGCCTGGGTCACACAAGAAAGCTGACATTGCCTCCTGGGCTTGGGATCTGAGCTGCTCTCGGCAAACACTTGCCTGACTCCTGATGCTGCCCCAGACACTTTGCAAGGGCAGCTGTAGACATCAGCAGGAGTTCTCTGCCTCTGACCCGCAGACCAAGGACAGATTTGTGTTTTAAGTATAAATGGGGAGAATCCTGTTAATTTCCCATGCTTCCCTGGGTAAAATGCGACCAGTAGGCTGAAGAGTCTGTGGTGTGGAGGCATCAGCAGAAGCTGTTATGTCTTAGTGGGGAGGATGGTGTTGAGGGTTCAGGATCTACCTCCTGAAGGCAGTTTCTCACCCAGGGGTGCCCAGGAACGTACATGCTGTTTTCCTCTTGCTGCAGAGGAGACCAGGAGCAGTGTGGGGCACAGCACAGACCCGTGGAAGAGCTGTACTGGGGATCAGTACCCTCCCTTCTCCCAGGCCTTTGGCTGACTCTTCCTCCCTGATACCAGTGGTTTTGGCCCTGGTTGTTCTGCAGGTGTCCTGCTCACCTGTGGGAAACATAGAGCCTCCATCAAATGAAGCTCCATTTGCTGATGCTTAGGCATCTTCTTTGTTACGTTTCATGGAGTCACTAAAGCAAACTGTGGGTTAAAACCACTCAAAGTCACTGACAGCCTTAGAGGTTGTATTTCCCGCTTACATAGCCAGTAGCTTTGATTTCCTATCCTGCATCCTCTCCTCCTGTTCCCTTTAGCCACTTGAACTGGAAGCCCATGGGCTGTCTGATCAGGAAAACAGTTTGTGCAGGCAAGATTTTATGTTCTCCGTATGAATCACTTAACGGTTCTGAGGAGGATCGTCTAAGGAACATGGTCCTTGAGAAACAGAGACTCTCCCCATTCTGTGTTTCCCCTCCATGGTAGTATCTGGATGAACCCACCAAGGGACATGGATGCTCAGGCCATAGGGCCCCAGCCCTGGGGTGCTCCTGCAGCAGTTCATTAGCGAGAGGAAAAGCCTCCAAGGTTGGCAAACACTGACAAGAAGTTTAGCAGGAACTCAGTTATATCGCTTTCTGTGCGCCTGATTTTATTTTGTAATGGCAAAAAAACCTTCCTCCCCTTTGACTGGGAGCATTGTTTTTCTGCATTAATTTTCTGCAGTGCTTGCCAGAGGTTCAAAGTTGTGTCTTGGTAGTAGGTGATGGATGACTGTAATCAGACAGGCAGCACTGGAGTGTCCACAGGAGTCTGGTGTAGCTGAGAGCAGACATTTCCTCCTTTGCTACCAGGTGAGCAGGCAGCATGTCCTGCCCTGGGTTGCCTGGTGTGCAGCAGAAGGCAGAAGCAGAAGGAACTCTTTTTTCCTCTACAGAAGCCCTATTAGATACTAACGGCTTCATGCAAACCTCGTCCTCTTGCCAGTAAGCAAGAGCAGAGCGGTTGATGTGGTCCCATCCTTCCTGCGGGTACCTGCTCCGGCTGAAAGCTGCTGTGGCTGTTGATGAGCGCAGCGGGCTCTGAACAGCCGGCTGCTCTTCTGAGTAAAGCTTTGGTAATGCGAGTGTAACATCCTCTTGGTTTTGAGCAGTGAGGGTGGGTGGACGCGCTGCTGTTTGAGTGAGCCCATGTGTGGTTTTCAGCTTCTGAGTGCATGAAGCCTTTTGTTACGGCTTTCGCTGTGCTTCCTCCAGTGATGACGTTTTGGGGTACAGAACAAGTTGTTAGGAAAGCAGCTCTGCTGAGGAGGCAGGGATATCGCCCATGGTGTGTATTCGAGAGAATCAAACATTTCATTTAGGTGGCTAACACTCCTCACCCCCTCACCCCCCCCCCCCCCTTTAAAAAATTATCTTCCTCCCCCCCTCCCCCCCCCCCCCCTTTTAAAAAATTCTCTTTGCTCCTAATTTTGAAACTCGGCAAGAAAAAGCCGACTGCCAGCTGAGTCATGTGTTGGGTGCATGACAGAAGTGACTCGTTGGGACTGTGTCCTTAAGCTACTGGATGAGGACAGCAGGATGCGTTGGAGGCACAGAGCCTTTGCTGAGGAAGAGATCACACAGCTTGAATCTAATAAAATGTGTCTAATAACCACTGTAGCGTGCTGCAGAAATACAAGAGATCAAAGCTTTAGAGGCGTTTATTTTCATAATTTATGGGTCAGATCTTTGCAGGACTAATTGGATGCTGTTTGATGTCCAGGCAACAATAGAAATCTCCCTGTAAATCAGCATATATTTGCCTTTTCCTTTCTCTTTCACACACAACCTTAAAAGCTAAGTGTGGTTTTTGAGATAAATGGGCAGACTCGAAGGCACACATCTCCTCCTTACCTCACCTCCATCTTTCTTACACGTAGGGTTGTACTGTGGGCCATAGAGCTCATCCAAGGACCCCGGCAACTGCATTTACCCAGTAGCTGATAGCTAGAAAAGTTCAGATTGGAAATTAGGAGGAAATGTCTTTAGTAAAAGAGAAGTAAAAAGTTGGAACAGGATGCCCAGGGAAGTGGTGGAGTCACTTCCCTGTGAAGGTGACTAGATGTGGCACTTTGGGACGTGGTCATGAAGGTGCTGGGTTGAAGGTTAGACTCTTTTCCAACCTTAATGATTCTGTGATTCTAATGTTGGTGCTCCAGGAGCATGAAGCCTGCTGGTTGTTGCTGGCAGTGCTTCTGCTTCCCGAAGCAGGAACCAAAATGAAACTGGAGAAAAATCCTGGTTGGTGCAGTTTGTAGCATCTCCTCAGCTGTGGCTCAGTAGTTGTGATGCTCAGGTGGTGTCTCAGGTTTCAGATGGACACTCTGTGTGCTTTGTGGAGGTACTTAACAGAGTTCTTATATCTAAATGTATATGAAAAATTAACTGTTTCCTCTTCAGCAGAGTAGGACAGCATGGTGGGCTAGTGGGTGTGAGAACAGCATAGCCTGTGCCCCTGGCCCATAGGCCTTCCTCAAACAACTGGCCAAAGTTTTTCAAGCTACTTACTTCGGTGGGAAGTGCTGGATTAGCCATAGACCTGTTATGGAATGCAAAACCTGGTGGGAGATGAAGGGGCACTGCCTTTAAACTGCCTGTTTTATGTTCTGTTCTCCCACTGAGTACTCATGGGAGGTTATTTGTGGGGAAACAGACACCTCCCATGTGTGTTTTTGCAGATGCTGCCAAAAGGACAAGACTTTGGGGAGGCCTTGTAGCAACCTTCCAATCCCTGAAAAGGGCCTATCAGAAGAAATGTTCACAAGGACATGGAACGAGAGGATAAGGGGTCATGTTTTTAAGTTGGAAAAGGGCAGATTTAGGTTAGACATCGGGGAAAGAGTCTTAGATTAATCTGAGGGTGGTGGATCACTGGAACAGGGTGCCTAGACAGATGGTGGAGGGCCCATCCCTGGAGACATTCAAGGTCAGGCTTGATAGGGCTCTGGGCAATCTGAGAGACCTCTTGTAGTGGGGTTGGACTAGATGACCTTTGGAGATCCCTTCCAGCACAGCACATTCTATGATTCTATGATTTTGGGAGGGAAGAAAGATGTGTATGCACAGAAACTGATCTTGGAGAAAACCAGAGGCCAAGGCAACAAAGTTAAAAGAGCTTTGAATGCATTTTCTGGCTCTGCAGACAGGCTGTCTTCATCGCAATAAATCTTCAGCCTGGGCATATTGATTATCTTCAGTAAATAATGCGATGACTCTGTGCTTCCTGTTGCTGTTCTGTGGGGATGGTTGTACTGGGCAGTAATGGGGATTGGTGTGTTGTATGGCTGTAATGATCCCCATGTGTGTTGCTACGACTGTAATGGGGATTGGTGTGTTGGAATGGTTGTAATGGGGTCTGTTGGTATGGCTGAAGACGCTCGAATAGCTAAATGGGATTCCAGTAGTTTACAAGTGCTCTCCAGAGTGAACCTTGCAGCCAGTGTGACTGTGGCCGGCTGCTATAAATACCCTCTCTGAGTGCTCCACTGGTCACTGGGCTGATAATGGATGTGTTTTCTAATGGGCAAAACTGAGTTACCTGCACTGTGTGCCCTGTCCTGGCAGGGTTGCTGTCCTCTCTTGGGTCACTGCTGTGATGGGTACATTGTTGGGGGTGAGTGAAGGGAGCAGGAACAGATAAGAGAGGCTGGAGTCCTCTAGAAATCATAGAATCATAGAATCATGGAATCATCATGACTGGAAAGGACCTCCAGGGTCATCAAGTCGTGCTTAACCGCTAGACCATATCCCCAGACGCAGCATCCACCCATTCCTTAAACACCTCCAGGGTTGGTGACATCACCACCTCCCTGGGCAATCCATTACAGTACCTAACCACCCTCTCAGTAAAGAATTTCTTTCTAACATCCAGTCTAAATGTGGGACTGCTTGGCTAGAAAATGCAAAATGGCTGCAAATGCCTCCTTTCCTACCTGCCCTGCTCATGGCTTGTTTCTTCAATATTCATATGCCACTGAGCACAGTTGAAAGTTTTTTTGTTTGTTGGGTTTGTCCCTTCTCTCAGAGGCAATAATGTGGTGTGGCAGTCTGAAAGATGGTTGTGTTTGAGGCAAGCCCGTGATCCATGATTCTATGAGCTCTGGATCCTTGGAAAATGGTCATTATGAAGTATGAGCAGAGCAAGCAGGTGTCAGAGACAGCAGCTTGTTGTCCCTTTGGATCAGCAGTGGGAGGAGTGATGGAGAGCTGCTTTAGAGACTAGATGCCGTAGCTGAAACCCATCCAGAAGACTTCCTGTTGGCATGATCACACTTTATAACAATCTGCAGCTTCACTGTGATGGAAAGGCTATTTGAGAGGCAGCTTAGGCCATGAAGTGAAATCCCAGGTTGCTCTGGAGATGGCAAAGGGAAAGATAGGATGGAGCAGATGTAAAATTAACATAACAATACCCCTTTAATTCAACCTGAAGGAAATAATTGAAGACTAGTTGTCTGTTCTGATGATGACCTCTGCCAAGATGACTCATACTGCAATATAATATGAGTCACTTGTTAATGATGGCCTGTTAAGGAGAAGGTGCCAAATCCCTGTAACTTCTTCACTGTGCGGTACAAAAGCTAGGATGAAGAAGCACGTTCAGGATATTGTTGCCTAAAAATAGCTGATGCTTAAGAGTGCTGAAGCACCTCTACTTGGCTCTGGGGGCCTCTGGTATGAAAAGGCACAGGCTTCGAGCAGAAATGCTACTTCGTCTTTGACCTCAGTTTAAAAGAGGCACATGACACACTTTGTACCTCTCCTGTGCAGCCTTCTGCTTTGAGGTGATGCTGCCTGCGGGAGGGGACCCTCATAGCTCTCCTTCCTGCCACGAAGCTCAGCTGGTGGAGGCCATGTACCTGCTGGTGGGTAGGTGCCAAGTTGTGCAGTGAGCATGAGAAGCTGTGGCCACCTTTGCAAAGACTGCCCAGCAAGGACTTAGCACAGAGAGGGGAGTCTTGGGACCAGCCTGACTGATGGAGAACATGGAGCTAGGAATAAGATCCGCTCCATCCTGGGGTGCCACTGATGGGAGACCTGCAGTTAGGAGCCTGAGAGAGAAAGGAGGTGAAGATCTAACAGTCTGTGGCCACGTTGTTCCCTGCAGCCAGGGCTTTGCCAGGCACGATGTCTCCATGAAGTTCTGCCAAATGGGTGTGGGACAAGGATTTTTTTTTATGGCTGTGAGGAACCTGTGGTACTCCTGCAGCAATTGACTTGAGCACACACTTGTTAATCATCTACTAGCTGTCTTAAATGCTTCCTCGTATTGAACTAGTGCTTTTCCTCAATAAGGTGAGGTTTTGCAATCCACAGAAAAAAGTGAGAGCCTGGTGTGCTGGTGCTTGTGACCAGGGGCAAGAGCTCACCAAGAAGCAATGGGTGAACTTGCTCCTGGGCTCAGATGGGGGTTGGTCCCCAGACACTCTTTTCTTCCATTTCACATGGCACAGGGGCATCCTGCTCCTGAGAAAGGGCTTCTAACTTGTCAAAAGCCTGACTATTTAATATGTGGTCACAAAATCCCATGTAATGCTGACACCAGAAGTTAACTTGAGAGGGAGTTAATTTTTTTCCTAGATCTTGTAATTGTAGAGAAGTGCAGAGGAAAAAAAAAAGAGCCTTCCCAAAAGATGACAATCCAAAGGGCAAATAGAAGACTCCATGTAGTTTATTGAAATTTCTGAAGAAGAACTGGTGATAAATGGGTGCCTTCAGGGACCTGATGTAAGCGGGCATGGTGGGGTTGGATCGATGATTGGACTGGATGATCTTATAGGTCTCTTCCATCCTTAATGATTCTATGAATACATGACACCACAACAGCTGGAGATCTGCCATGCTAACCATGCCTGGGAAGACCAAATGTGTCCTACGTAGAGACCTGCGCTTCCACGATGTAACAGTTCACACCCTCTGAGGAGCAGGTCGAGTGAAATCATTAACAGCTTTTGAACATGCAAAGGCTGTCCTGTGGTGCAAAATGAGGGACTGTGTCTTGTTGGTGGAGAGCCCATACCCCCAAAAACAAAGCAGTGTGGTTGATGAAAGATGAGGCATATCTTCACAGCTGGAGTTGCTTTCTCAAGACCCTTTGACAGATAAGTTGTGGTTTTGCTCTCACTGCTTGACGTGACCTTTTTGGTGCTACTGGTGTAAAGCAAGGGAGGAAATGTCCTCGAAAGAAGATACAAGAGCCCTGTTCATTATCAGAAACGAGTAAAACTGCTCTAAGCTAATCTTGCTGCCTAAAAATAGAAGTGGTGGTAGGGGGATGGGCTGTCTTCTGTGTTCGTTTGCCCTTGATTTTCCTGACATTTTGCTGCTCTGTATTATGTGGCATGTAGGGGAGTTGGTGCATCCTAGATGCACACTAGAGCGATTCACGAGAGCTCCTGTCAGAATCCACTGGGGAGGAAGAACCAGGAGCTTGTTCTGGGTCTTGCATTCAGGTTGATTCCCTCATTCTTGTGCTCCTCGTAGGTTCACAGCCTCTTTCTTAGAGTGATAGAATCATAGAATCACTATGGATTGGAAGGGACCTTGAAAGATCATCTAGTCCAATCCGTCTGCAACAGCAGGATCACCTAAACCAAGTCACACAGGAACCTGTCCAGTCAGGTCTTGAATATCTCCAGTGAGGGAGACTCCACAACCCCCCTGGGCAGCCTGTTCCAGTGCTCTGTCACCCTCACCGTGAAGAAGTTCCTTCTCAGGTTGATGTGGAACCTCCTATGTTCCAGCTTACAACCATTGCCCCATGTTCTATGACTACATGACACCGAGAACAGCCCAGCTCCATCCTCCTGACACCCACCCCTCAAATATTTGTAGACATTAATGAGGTCACCCCTCAGTCTCCTCTTCTCCAAGCTCAAGAGACCCAGCTCCCTTAGCCTCTCTCATAAGGGAGGTGCTCCACCTCTTTTATCATCTTCGTTGCCCTACGCTGAACTCTCTCCAGCAGCTCCACATCCCTCTTGTACTGAGGAGCCCAGAACTGGACACAATACTCCAGGTGTGGTCTCACCAGGGCAGAGTAGAGGGGGAGAAGAACCTCTCTTGATCTGCTAACCACCCCTCTTCTAATCCACCCCAGGATGCTGTTGGCCCTCTTGGCCACAAGAGCACATTGCTGGCTCATAGTCATCTTGTTGTCCACCAGGACCCCCAAGTCCCTTTCCCCTACACTACACTCCAACAGGTCAGTCCCCAGCCTATACTGGTACCTGGGGTTGTTCTTGCCCAGATGCAAGACTCTGCACTTACTCTTGTTATAGCTCATTAGATTTTTCTCTGCCCAGCTCTCCAGCCTGTCCAGATCTCGCTGAATGGCAGCACAGTCTGCAGGGGTGTCGGCGACACCACCCAGCTTTGTGTCATCAGCAAACTTGCTGACAGTGCATGCCAATCCCTCATCCAAGTCATCAATGAATAGATTGAACAGGACCGGTCCCAGCACCGATCCCTGGGGCACTCCACTAGATACAGGCCTCCAACTAGACTCTGTCCCATTGACCACCACTCTCTGACTTCTACCCTGTAGCCAGTTTACAATCCACCTCACTACCCGAAAATCTAGGCCACACTGCCTCAGTTTGTCTGCAAGGATGCTGTGAGAGACCGTGTCAAATGCCTTTCTTAAGTCAAGATAGATGACATCCACGGCTCTGCCATCATTCATCCACCTGGTTATGCCCTCATCAAAGGCTATCAGGTTGGTCAAGCATGACTTTCCTTTTGTAAAGCCATGCTGACTGTCTCTAATGACCCTCCTGTCCTTGATGTGCCCGGAAACAGCCTCTAGTACAAATTGTTCCATCACCTTTCCTGGGATGGAGGTGAGGCTGACCGGTCTGTAGTTACCCTGGTCTTCCTTCTTTCCCTTTTTAAAGATTGGGGTCACATTTGCTATTTTCCAGTCCCTAGGCACCTCTCCTGCTCCCCAGGACCTAGCAAAGATGATGGAGAGTGGCTTAGCAATGACTTCTGCCATCTCCCTTAGCACACGCGGGTGCATCCCATCTGGGGCCATGGATTTGTGATCTCAAAGCCTTCCCTGGGGCAGGTTTCCACTGTGGTGGGTAGTGAAGCTGTGGGGTGGGCTGGATCCCTGGTGTTGTGAGGTGGTGGGAGCAGCAGGGATCCATCACGTGTGCACCTCCCCAGGGAGAGTCAAGCGTAAGGTGAGGGTTGCAGCATCTACTTTGCAGTGAAGGAAGAAAAAATGAGAAAAGAAATAACTTATGAGACTTAATTACAGTATTATTGTTATTCAGCATTTAAACCCCAAGTTTCATAACTGTCTTGTGATATCAGCATTTATGTTCTGTGTCAGTATTATGCAAGCAGCTCACCTTGTGATCATGAAGTACTGAAATGTACTTTCTCATGCTCACTCTCTGTTTCTCAACAAGTCCATAAAACCTCTTCTGGTTTCCACTAATTATGGAACAATAGGACGTTTTTCTCTTCTCTTTTAAAAAAAGCTCAGCCTTTTTTAAAAAAAAAATTTCTTTTTTTGTTTCAAGTTTTTGGGACAACTTCTTCTCAGAGATCTTTCTTGGGCCTGCTTCTCCTCTAAGATCTTTCTGTTCCTGTGGCTAGACTAGGGTGGATGGTGGACATGCACTGTCTTTTTCCCACTCAGAAGGAAACAAGGTTTGTGACTCCATCTAGGAGCCAAGGTCTTGCTGCACTGGAGCAGTCTCAACTGGTGCAATGGCAGTTGCTGACACTGGTGGTAGAATCTACCTGCAAGATTAGCTGAGGCAGCTAGGAAAGATGGGAATGTGCTGGGGTGGTGTGACTTTCTTTCCTTCCCGAAAGAGCTGAAATATTACCGTGTTTGTTGATGTTGTTTTCCAACTGGGAATGTCTATTAACAATAGAAGAAGCCCTTCCTGCGTCGCAGCAGAAGTGCCTGGAGTACTCCAAAGGCTGTAGTGCCAGAGCAGAGCAGCAGTTGTAAGCAGTGCCCCATGAAGTGGGCTCTGGTCCTCTTGTGGGAGCTTGTACTGAGTCTGGATTTTCTATACCTCCACACTCAGCTTGTGTGGGATAGTAAGAGCAGACTTCTAGTTTATCTTCTAATCAGTCCGGTTCTGCCACTTGCAGAGCATCCGGAGCAAGGGCGGGAAAGGGGAGATGATTCTGGTTTGTGGCTGTGTTGCCTCTGAGGTAGTTCTGCAGGTGACTAGCTGGAGGTGGTGGGGTACTTCATTGGAGGAATGTTGCATTCATTATTTCTTTGGCTTCCAGAAACCCAGGATTTAATCTTTCCTTTGAGCTTTCTCATGAAGAAAGAAATTGGTGGTTTTTCCTTCCCTGTAGAAGGGAAGAATCAAAATGTTTCTCTAGCACAGATGTGGATGGAATAAAGTGTTGATTAGTTTGCCTGAACACTCTGAGGAGGACATGTCTCCAGGCTTTCAGACCAGGGCTGCTTCTCCATCCTCTTTTTCATACTTTACCTGCACATTTGTGAAGCTCTTTTCAGATGCTAATGAGGAGGCAATACATAAGATCCCATATGAGGACAGGAATGCCAGGACAGTCTCCTAACAGGGAAGTCAAGATGAGGAGAGATCAAGCATCTCATCTAGTTTCACTTACAAGAGATGCAGCCCTGGCAGAGTAGAAGTCAGACCCTCTGGCCTCTCATCCTGTGCTCTGGCCATTAAACAGTTCCCTGCTACAATTAGGTAATGTGTATTTTTGCTGTCTGCAAGACTTGATGAGCAAATTCCTTTGAATAAATGCATTTCTTGTATACTTGCCAACACACAGTGAGCTTTTGGACATGGGGGAAGGCAAATAACTTGCAGGTGTCAATGTTCAGGAGGGAAATCAGATGGGAAGATAGTACTCAAAAGATTAAGGGCTGTTGGAAGGACTCAGTAGTGGCTCTCTGGTTTAGTGTGAGAAATGTGGGTAACCCAAAGTGTGACTGTGCTTCCAGCAGCCTGCCATGATTTTCAGCGTTCTTGAACAGTCTGCATCTCTGACACTGATGAGGTGTGCCTTCAGAGGCGTTTTGGGTCCTAACCTAGATGTTAAAGATAGTGGGGTTAACTTATCATAGGATCATAGGATCATAGGATGTTAGGGGTTGGAAGGGACCCAAGAGATCATCGAGTCCAACCCCCCTGCCGCAGCAGGACAAAACTATCTAACACAGATCACAGAGGAACGCATCCAGACGGGCCTTGAAAGTCCCCAGAGAAGGAGACTCCACGACCTCCCTGGGGTCTGTTCCAGTGCTCTGTGACCCTCACAGCAAAGAAGTTCCCCCTTGTGTTGAGGCGGAACCTCCTCTGCTGCAACTTACACCCATTGCTCCTTGTCCTATCACAGGGAGCAAGTGAAAAGAGTCTGTCCCCCCGCTCCTGGCCAGCCTTCAGATACTTATAAACATTTATCAAGTCTCCCCTAAATCTTATCTTCTCCAGACTAAAAAGCCCCAAGTCCCTCAGCCTCTCCTCATAAGCCATGCCCTCCAGTCTCCTAATCATCCTTGCTGGACTCTCCAGCAGATCCTTGTCCCTCTTAAACCGGGGGGCCCAAAACTGAACACAGTACTCAAGATGAGGCCTTACCAGGGCAGAGTAGAGGGGGAGAAGAACCTCTCTTGTTCTGCTGGACACACTCCTCCTAATACACCCCAGAATCCCATTGGCCTTCTTGGCCACCAGGGCACATTACTGTGCCATGGTTAACCTGTTGTCCACCAGGACCCCCAGGTCCCTCTCCACAGGACTGCTCTCCAGTAGATCACCTCTCAGCCTGTACTGGTGGAATTCTGAATGTTTGGGTTCTTGATAGATCCACTTGCAGAACACTGAGTTTTCTTAGTGGAAATTGTAGTACCTTGGTACTTGGTGTCACCCTAACTGAAAAAATCCATCCTGGCTCAGAGTACTTCCAGTTTGGGGCAGCACTGAGAGCTGAACTGGTTTCCCAACAAATGAAATACTCCTTTCTAATGCATCAGGTCTTCAGGGAAGGAAGGGATTACAAGGACATCTTGGTCTCGTAGTAATTTGTCTTCCTTACTCTAGCCTGGGACTGTAAGGTGAAAGGGAGCTCAGCCGAGCACCTATCTTAGTGCTCACAACAATAAAACTGTGCAGCTGTTCTCCCCTCTGACTGGGAGAGACAGTGATGGGTCAGCCAGGTCTGCTCAGTGGGATGAGGTGATGCTATTTGCTGGAACAGCTCTCTGAGGATTTAGGGTGGCCTCGCAAAGCTTGTACTATTTATTTTATTTTCTGAGATAGTGTGTTGTGTGCTGCAGCTCCTGCACGGGTTTGATTCTTGATTATGAGCTCTCTTATCTGCTCCTGTAGTCTTTAGCTCTTTGTGTAGCCCACGTGGTAAAGCCATAAGTTGGGAAGCTGTAAGTCACTTCATTGGATAAGGCTTTGCCTGTCAACTCTGATGTTTGTTGTGTAGAGGAACTATAGAAAAGCAGGTGGAGCCTGGGCATTACAGCAGTTCCTTCTCCTGGTGCAGACCACTAAGATGTCAACAGAAAGCACAAATCCCACCATGCATCAAGCAGGTACTGTGGGTTGTGTATCAGGCCAGGAGGGAGGCACGTGTCCCAAGAGTTCTTTCTTTGCCTTTTCCTTCCTTTGTGCAGCATCATCAAAACGCTCATTTTGGCCTTTTCAACTTGTCAGCCTGCTTGTGAAATATTCAGAAGAGCTAGGGCTGAGCTGGCATCACTGTCAGTGGGTTGCATCCTTTTGGAGAGGCTTTGATGTTGCTTACTCGTGCTGAGTAATTTACACTCCTCTCACTCGAGCAGCAGCTTCAATGAATCTGCCGCCCTCCGAGAGTCTGGCCCTTGTGAGCTCTCTCAGTTTTTCCTAATGGTAAAACGTTTAAATGGTATTAGAGCTGCTTAGCTGAGTCTGGTGCATTTTTAGAGTCATTAACACCTCTGCAAAAGAAGTGTAAAACTCTAGTAAGTCAGGTGGTGGCACTTTGCAGTGGTTGCAAGGGTTACTTCGCAGAGTAAAAAGCAGAGGGTTGGGATTCCTGTGCTGGGAAGGGTAATGGTAGTGGCTGCAGCACCCATGACAGGGGAGCTGGAGCTCCCGTGCGCAGTGGGGATCACCCTTGGGACTACCATCTCAATCTGAAATGAGGCACTTTACGCTTTTATTGATTTTTATTTTTTCCAGAGTTGATTTTCCCCCTCCTTCCCTCCTGATTCACCAGGGGCTCAGAAATGTCCGTCTTGCTCTGTTTGTTCTGTCTAGTCTATTGGCGTGTTTGATGCAGTGTTAGCAGTTTTCCTTTAAAGAATCTGTGCTATTCTATTGCCTTTTCAAGGAGACGTGATAAAGTGTGATCCCACCATGAAGTTGTCCCAAAAAATTATTTATAGAATGTAGAGTCCAAAGGTCATCTAGTCCAATCCCCCCTACAAAAAGCAGAGATATCTCTGACTAGAACAGATTGCCCACAGCCCCATCAGCCTGACCTTGAATGTCTCCAGGGATGGGGCCTCCACCACGTCTCTAGGCAACCAGGGATCTACAACCCTCAGATTAAAGATGTCCAACCTAAATCTACCCTTTTGCAGCTTAAAACCATGACCTTTCATCCTGTCATTCCCTACCCCTGCGAACTGTCTTCCTTAGCCTTCCGATAGGGTCCTCTCAGTGATTGGAAGGTCGCTATAAGGAGCCTTCTTCAGACTGAACTACTCTAACGCTTTCAGCCTGTCTTCATCAGAAAGATGCTCCAGCCCTCTGATCTTTGTTCTTCACCTTAAACATTGTGCTGTACAGAAACTGTTCTACGGTGGTGTTATCTTCAGTACGCTCTTGCACTCTTGCTCTTGTTACTTGGTTTGTTGAGCCAGCTGAGCTCTGCGGTGAGTAACAGGAAATTATCATGACTAACATCAGACTGGTAGAAAAACTAATCAAGGTGAATAATAGTACAGGATACATGGAAATCAACCTTCTTCTCCTTGGAGGCTGCAGATGTAATCCACTTAACATTCCGTGGAACAGAAGATTAATTTTCTTCAGCAAAACATATATGAGGGCTTTTCTTTTTAGTTGGCAGAGGCATTGTGGCATTGCTAGAGCTGAGGGCAGGGCATTAGGAGCAGGGTGGGGAAGGATGCTGACCCAACTTCCAGAGGATTCAGGAACTGCAAAATCTGTCTAGAACAGATTAAAATTCTACCTTGCTGGCAGGACTTTTCTGTACAAAGTGTGGCTGGGACTGGGTGTCTGGCACTGGAGGGCCCAGTTCTGTTTGCTCATGGAGCTTTGCTCTGTGTAGGGGAACTTTCAGCTCTCTGGGTGCTTAAAATACTGGGAAATGGATCTGATTTGCCTGGGCTGTGTGGTGAGTCTCTCCTGGTGGGCTCTCAGTGCAGAACAGCACGTGGAAACCAGCTCCTCGTCCTCCTTCACCACATACCTTTGCTGTGATTTAAACTCGCAGAGCTGCTAAGCTTTCTGGAGGTTCCTGTAAAATAACAATAAAGCAAACTCACAGTTCTTTTTCTTTCACGGGATGGAAAGAATGTGGTGACTTGCCAGGCTTAAAGAGTATTTAGAAATAGGAGCAGAAATAAATAAATCAAGCCCATTTATTTTAAGTTGATTAATCTGATATGTTCATAGTTTTCTAAAATAAAAACTAGCCCTGCTGAGTTTAGCAAATCAAATAGCTATAACAGCAATTAATTTAGAAGCAGTTACAAATGTTTCACATCCCTCTCTCATGTCCCTACACCCACATGATTAATCTTACCACTTATGCCTGTGGGCCAAATCCTACTTGGGGATATGCAGTTGGCTCTTGTAGGTTGGAGAAAGTGGACCCAAAGAGCTTCCTTCATGCCTGAGCCTGGGGAGAAACCATGGGCAGGGGTGAGATGGGCAACTGGTGGGTGCTGGGCTCCTGGGGCACCCTATGCCTGCAGAATGGCTTGGTCTGCATCTCTGCTGAAAACCCAAGTGTTATGGACTTACCTTGGAATCATTTAGGTCTTGTCATAGAATTGTAAAGTTCTTGTAAGAGACCTTGAAGATCATGGAGTCCAATTGTCAACCCAACTCCGTCAGGTCACCACTAACCCATGTCCCTCAGAGCCACGTCTCTGCGTCCTAAATTCTTCCAACGACTGTGACTCCATCACTGATGAGGGCAACCCGTGCCAGGGTTTGACCACGCTTTCTGTCAAGAGTTTTTTCTAATATCCAACCTAACCCTACCCTCATGGAAGCTGAGGCTGTTTCCTCCCATCATATCACACTGTTTTTCCATTTTCACTGGCCTTCACAGGATGGTACTTGTGGTCCTACAGGGTTTGCTTTGCTGCTGTGTGCTGTTGTGTTTGTTTCCAGCCCTCTTGTGTGAGCTAATAAAAACCTTGGGGCTCTAGCAAGGAGCGTTTTGCTTGGCAGAGGCTCTGGGACTAGAGCTAGCAGAGATCCCCCATAGCAGGAAGATGTCGTGGGGCTGTAATTTGGTAGGGAACTCAACTGATCCCATAAAACAAAAGGTGGTGGCTGGTTTTATGGGACATTGTGGTGACTTGTGAACACAAACCGGTGCATCTTTCTGGGATGGATGCCTGTGTGAGAGAGGTCCCTTCACTCGGTCCTGGCTGAAGCGCTGCTGGAATGTGTTTATCAAATAATCTAACCTAGATAATAATTGTCCTTCACCTCAAGTTTAGTATCTGGGGCCACTGGGATTCAGAATAAAAAAGCATCTTTTAGAACTGACAATGTAAGAAGCCACCAGGAAATGTAGGAAGTCTTGCTGTGGGCAGTACTTTACTGCCTGGCAAAAAAATATTGCAAACATTTCAGTAACTGCAGTGACTGGAAATCTTTGACTTGCAGGCTAGTTTTTTTGCAGTGCATCAGGCAGGAGCTTGCTTTTTGCTGTGGAACCTTGTTTCCCTCCAGTTCAAGTGAGGGTCTGTGAAGACCAAACCATCAGATACACTGGGGAGTGTTGTATTACTGGAGGCAGCCTGTGGAATGTAGGAAAAAAGAGGTGGGAAGTTTTCTCTCCCCTTTCTATGCAGCTTCTTCACTCCTAGGTGACAAAGCTCTTTCTAGAGGTGAAATATGCAGACTAACATGCATTTGATATTATTTGAAATAATTTTGCTGCTCTCTCAAGACAATTGTGTGTAAATTTATAGCATATGGTTTTGAGAGCTTGTTGAGTGTAGTCTTTTTTTTTTTAACATCTTATCTGGGAGAGTCCTGCAGCTCGTTGCTCAATAATTCAATGTGACTTGCTCCCCACGTTGTCCTGTTTTAAAACTACTGCTACCTAGGAGTTACCTGATCCTCTCTTGCTAAGCAGCCCTTGTGGAGCCAAGCGTAAGGAGCTGATGCAAAGTGACAGGCAGTGGGTAAACTCTGAAAAGCGGAGACCCCTCGGGTTAGTCCATCTCCAGTGAAAATTGGACTGGTGTGAGAAACTCATCTGAAGCCTGCAGGGAGGTGATGCACCTTCAGACACCTGTGTAGGGTTTCTCCCTCATTTTCAGCAAAGTGTTAAAACATAACGGCGCTTTAAACTGGGACGTAATGATTTCTATTGAGCAGGGCTTGCCACCCACACTGTCTTAAGATCAAGACATGTAACCAGCGTGTATCTTTGCTTATAATGCTCATCTGCTGCTCGGTGAACATGGATGGTCACAGCTCTGGCCTAGATGCCTTATCTGCTCTCCCATAAGTGTCTCTGAGGTTCCTTGGTGTGCATGTGTATGTGCCCAGAGTGTATGCAGGTTGGTGCACCAATCCCTGCTGTTGAAGGCTGTAGTGTATAGGTTCTTGGTGCCACAGTGACACAACCATTTAATCTCTGTCAGCTTTCTCCTAGTCAGCTCAGCTCTTGTCCTCAACTGCAATTTAGAACAGTCATAGAGGTGCAAACCCATCCTACTTGGTAAAAGCAAAGGGGTTGGAGATTGCTTTGCTTTATTTTTTTTCTTCTAAAGTGTCTGGAAGCGACATGTTCTCCCATTTTAAGGCATTTTTGTGGCCACAGCTAGGCCACTACACGGTAGAAGCAAGGTTGCCTTTGCTTTATAGAAACAGTCCCAGATGAGTGATCTTAGCAATCTCCTGTGGTGGTGACAGAAGCTGCGATGTCCAGTCTCCAGTGACTTGGGAAGGTGCAAACTGGCTTCTGAGCTGTCACTCCTCCACAGACACAAACCGCAGACATGACCTGCCACTGGGGGCTAGGTTTTTCCCTTGTGTGATAGCTGATACTCTGCTTTTTGTCAGAGACCTTGCTTTTCACAGTGTGCCTCCAGGAGTAGTCTGTTAAGAGGCTGCAGTTCCCAAAACAGCTGCTTTGGTGTCAGCAATGAAACCAACCTCTCTGAGAGCCTGTAAGCCTCTAACAGCATTTACTAGTCGGTAGCAGTTTCAGCTCGATGCAAACACTTGCTGGCCGAGGTGAAACTTTTCAATTCTGAGATGGTGAGATCTAAACATACAGGAATAATGTCTTACTGGTCTGAAACTGCACGTAAGTGACTTCCACTGAGGAGATTGTCCAGCCGCTGTGCTCTAATTGATGTCTGCATCTGAAGGAGTGTGGTACAATACTGGTAGTGACTTTAGATCTTTTGGGGACTATAGATACGATTTATAATTGGCACTGTAGCTTTTTAGAGATGCTGAGCTGAGCCAAGCCTTTCATATATTGTCCCGCTGAAGTTGTGTGTGCTTGAATTAGGCACCTGTTGAATTGTCTGATTGTACTGTGGCTGCATTCATCTAACGCGGTGTTGGAAACCTCGGGGTTCACGTAGCAGTGGTGCTTTTGCTGGTACTTCTGTGCTCATTGACTTCTAACTCTTCTGGATGAGCAGTCTTCAGTCATACAACTGCAAACAATTTGTGGAGTCTCTCCTAGGGATCTAGGAGATGTGCTGTAGAGCTTTAAAAGTGAGACAGGGTTATCTCATTAGGAGAGAGTTGAACTTCAAAGGAAGAATGAGTAGAAGTCTCTTGTCTTAAAGGGTATTGAATACCTTAGTTGGCATCTTTATACTGTAGTGACACTGATGCAGGCCAAATGTTGGTCTTCATTAGCTCCATACTGCCCCTTGCTTGAGTGACATCACTTGTTGCTAGTGATGTTTAGGTTAGAATTTTGAAGGAATGGAGAAGAGGTTTGGACTGGTTTTGTTTTGATTAGTATGTGTGGCTTGTGAATGGCCTTTCCTTAGACTCAGCTGCTCCAGTGTGCCCTGTTGGGGCAAGGCTAGCTTTATATATGTCAGTGTAGTCATTGTTGTCCTCTCGTTGTATCACTACTACAGCTTGGGCTGTGACACCCGGTGTTTGCAGTGGTACCAGTGCATCATCTTGACTTGGGAGACTTTGTTTCCAAATCTGTACATGTTTCTCACTAGCCTGAAGCCCTCATGTTTCATGTTTATGGAGGCTGCTTGAGGAAGGAGAAACTAGGTGATGAGAACTGTGATTTTCATAGAATCATAGAATCACTACGGATTGGAAGGGACCTCGAAAGGTCATCTAGTCCAATCCGCCTGCAACAGCAGGATCACCTAAACCAAGTCACACAGGAACTCATCCAGGCGGGTTTTGAATATCTCCAGTGAAGGAGATTTTGTATGGGAGATCTGGAACAGGTCCATGTACTGCAGCTTTAGCGTGGACCAAGTGGGACTGGGCTGCATATGTGCATGAGGGGCTTTTTTCCTTCCTTCAGCCATGGTGTTTGCTGTACCTTTGCTAGCTGGTGAGTAGAAATCCACATGTCTTAAACAGAAGAGATAAAAGTTGAAGGGGTAATCCAGCTTTATTGACTTAAACTTCCGGTTCTTATTTTGCTGTTGCAGACAACTGGCAGATCTTAACATTTTGGAAAGGAAGGAGATGCGTGTGTGGTGCCTGGAGCTTTACTGCAGCAAGAAGCTAGGAAGAGGGGTGCTGGAGACCCAGGAGAGTCAATTTATGGCTTTGAAAGCACTGAAGTGGCTCTTAGTAGGGGCTGGAGGAATGATTCCTTGTGACATGCTGAAGAGGAATGGTTCAAATGGATCTCTAATCAGGCTTCTCACAGCTCCCAAGTGGAGAAATTTTTTCTCCGGTTAATATCTTTGCCTTGATAACAGCTTTTCTTATTCTGTGTAAGAGTGTTGGTTCTTGACTGACTTCTTCGTTTAGGCTACAGAGTTTGGGGGTAAGGGAGGACAAACTACTTCTTCAAAATGAAAACAAACCCCTCAGTGAGTTCCTTGTTACTCTTCCAAGTAGAGCAGCTTGTATTGCTTGACTAGGCAGGAGGTGCAGTGGTAGATGGCATTGATGATCGTGTGTCTTGTGAGTCTCTGGATTGGGTGTGCGAAGGAGGGGAAAAGTACCAAAGCTAGAAGGTAAGACATGAGATTAAGCAATCTCCATTAGGGGTGAATAGCGTCCAGTAGTCCAGTGCGGTTCTGCTTTGTTACTTGGCTTATAACCAAAGACAGTATCTCAAAACCCTCCCACATCTGTGCAGTATGTTGAGGTGTTGTTTTGCCTTGCTGCACTTCAATGGACATGCTGAGGCCTATACCTTTGTGGTGGGAGGGCAGTGTTTGAAACTCTAAGAGATCATACCCCCAACCTCTTTTTTCTGTAAGTTCACAGTAAATCAATCAATATTTTGTTGCCTTGGCCTTTGCCTTCCTGCCTTGCTTGTTGTTAGTCTGCAGTTCTGCTCACTAACAACAGTTCTGTTAGTCTGCTCACAGGGCTGTTAACTAGAAGTGCCTTCAAGATGAAGGCAGCCAGCAGATTACTAACAAGCAACTGTGTCTTCAAGTACTCTTGAAGCCCTCCTTTTTTTATTTTTTGCTCTAATTACATGCCATTTGGGGCAACATCTCCAAGGAGATGTGGTCCTTGTTCTGTCAGATTGTATAAATCCTTCAGTTTTTGCTGTAGAAGCTAGTGTGAAAAGCATAGCAAAATGGGTGAGCTTTTGGAAGGAAATGCACTTGGCTTCTTAGAGCTTGAGGTTGCACAATTCCTGATGTTTGAGACATCTGTGTAGCTGTCTACAAAGCTTTATGCATTCTTACCCTGATGACAGTTTTATGTATTAGTGAGTTGCTGAAGGGCTTTTCACTGTCTTGCATTCCTCGTGAATGCTTTTCTCATGCTCCAAATTAATGTTCTTCCTCGTAATTGGAGCTTGGTGGGGTAAGAAGACTCAAATATCTCTTAAGCAGTTGTGCATGTGCGCTGTATCTTACAATCTTGTGTTGAGGGTACTGCCCACTGCCATCATAGAATCATAAAACAGTCTAGACTAGAAAGATCTTCAGGATCGTAGGATCATTCTGCTTGGAAAAGACCGTTCGGATCATCAAGTCCAACGGTCAACCCTAAAGTCATATAATAGAATTGATTAGGTTGGAGAAGACTTTCAAGATCAGGAAGTCCAACCGCTAACCCACCTGTCCCAAGGCCACCACTAAACAATATCCCTAAACTGTAAGTCAATACAGATTTTAAACACGTCCAGGGATGGCAATTCAACCCCCTTTCTGCCGTTTTACCCTCATGTCAAAACTAAACTTCCCCTGGCACAACTTGAGTCCATTTCCTCTTATCCTATCACTTGTTACTTGTGAGAAGAGACCAACCCCCACTTCTCCACAACCTCTTTTCAGGTAGCTGTAGACAACAAGATGGTCTCCCCTCAGCCTCCTTTTCTTTTTTGACTAACTATCCCCAGCTCCCTCAGCTGCTCCTTACAAGGTTTGTTTTCCAGACTTCACCAACTTTGTTGTCCTTCTTTGGACCTCTTCCAGCACCTCAATATCTGTCTTGTATCGAGGTGCCCAAAACTGAAAGCAGTACTCAAGGTTATGCCAGATGCTTGATGCTGGGGGAGATTGTGTTTCTCCTGGGCATTGCCATTAATTGGCAAGAGTCAGCTGCTGGAGAAGAATGACCCTCTTCATGTGCCTGCCAGGACTTTATGCAGATGCATTTCCACACAGGCAGACCTGTGGTGTTGAGGGTGGTTAGTAAATGGCTTTGTCAGCCTGCTTTGGTTCTTGAGGGTGCCTGATCAGGTTAATGAGATCTCTTGTTGAGGTTGGTTTGTTACGGAACTGTAAGGCAAAGAGTCATAAAATCCAGTTTTTTGGGCAATGTTAGTCGCACAGGCTTTATTCTCAGTGGAGATTAAAAGAAACCTCTCTCACAGTGCCATGGAGCTGCTTATCTAAACTAGCGCCTCAGGATGTTCCTCTGTGACTGACCCATAACTGCTGCCTCCAGTTCCACAGAGCTTTTTCCTTCTCCAGGGTTATAACATTTTCTTAATGACTAGTTATCTCCATGATTTTTGGCTGGAAGTTGTCATTAGCTGCTTTGAATTGGGGGGCCAAGTGCGCAGTGATTACAGTGGCTCTGATCTCTTATTTCTCCTTCTGTGCATTCACAGCAGTTGTGCTTCAGTTGGTGTGCTCCTTGGTTGGTTCTCCCCAAATATCTCTTCAGTGTCTCTTCATGTAACCTAGTTACACACCTTTTGTCTGGGCTGGAAGGAAGAAAAATGAGGCTCCTTCAAGGAAAACAGCTTTGGGGTACAGACTGTGTAAATGCTGCTTGTGTTGGTGGATATCTGCATGGCCACATGTAAGGACAGTTAAGTGGTCATCCTCTGTCTTGGTGGTCACCTTAGCCAACATCAACAGCACTCAGCTGTTGACCTGACTGTGCCTTTGATATGGATATTACTCTCTAATACCTTACGAATTAGTCTACAACTACCTGAGGGGTGGTTGTGGCCAGGAGGAGGTTGCTCTCTTCTCTCAGGCAGCCAGCACCAGAACAAGAGGACACAGCCTCAAGCTGCGCCAGGGGAAATTTAGGCTTGAGGTGAGGAGAAAATTCTTCACCGAGAGAGTCATTGGCCACTGGAATGGCCTGCCCAGGGAGGTGGTGGAGTTGCCAACTCTGGAGCTGTTCAAGGCAGGATTGGACGTGGCACTTGGTGCCATGGTCTAGCCTTGAGCTCTGTGGTGACAGGTTGGACTTGATGATCTATGAGGTCTCTTCCAACCTTGATAATACTGTGATACTGTGAATTACAAACTACTTTCTTTTACATCTCTGTTTCAGGAGACGGTTCAGTGGTTAGGGTTTGTAGGGCAGATGGTTGGGCTTTATGATCCTGAAGGTCTTTTCCAACCTGAATGATTCTATGAAAAAAAATGAAAGAATAGTCTTTTTCAAGCAGAGTGTTGGCTCACCAGTGCCTTGGATTTGCTGAGATGTCGCAGTGTAGACACAGATGTCTTTAGCTCTGCAGGGTCTGGGTTGGGCAGAACTGGGTGGTTTTAGCCAGGAGCATGTGCTCCTGCAGCTTCTCACAGCTGCGTGCTCTGTGCTGATAAGCCCTTCAAAAGGGATGCCTGTCTTGTTGCTGAAATTTGGATAGATCCTGCTTTATCGTGCACATACAGAAGTCCCTTTTCTGATAATGCAGCAGTTTTAAATATACTGTTTCTTGAAATAAAGTGGAATTTTATTTTTTCTTGGTAATATTGTTGGAAAAGATGATGCTCTTGCTTTGTGGTGTGTCTCAGACTGGTTTTAGCCATGAGACCTTAGCACAACTGATTTTTCTGAGAGATGAGCGAGGAACAAAAATGTTTCCCACTTGAATTTCATAGAATCATTCTGGTTGGGAAAGATCCTGGAGTTCATCAAGTCCAACCACTAACCCTACTCTACCAAGGTCACCACTAGACCAGATCTTTAAGCACTACAACTAAACAATCTTTGAAAACATCCAGGGATGGTGACTCAAACCCCTCCCTGGGCAGCCCCTTCTAATCCTGGACTACTCTTTCAGTAAAAAAAGTTCATCCTGTCTTGGCTGCAGCTTTGGAAACAAGGTCAGATCCTAGCACATAAAAGCTTGAGTGCCAGCCCATCCCTATCTGGAGGACAATCACGTTTGCACAGCTCTTGCCAGGGGTGCCGCTACTTAAGACACTTCCCATCACATGAGCAACTGAAAGATCCCCTTGTTGAGTGTTTCGTTGTTTTATGAAGAGCTCCGTGGCTGACTTTGCTTCTGTGTCTTCAGGTGCAAATCATCCTCCTCAACAAAGCTTGGTGTGCTGTGGTGGGTGATTGACTGTGCCAGGACTAGGGGCACCTTCCTATAGAGAAAGCTACAGCTGGGCTAATTTGCAGGTCTGAAATGGGAATAGCTGGTCATCAGTGATGATGCCCAATGCCTGCTGGTGTCCCTGGGGCTCTGCCTGGGTGGTTCTCCCCTGCCCACCCTTCCTGGAACTGGTGGAGTGGTACTGGGTGCTGCTGGACCCAGAGTGAATTTAACCTGGTCTGAAAGCAGCCTTGTCATGGTGTGTGGGTATCAGGGTCTCCTGAGCACAGCCCAGCCAGGCTGAGCTTTGCCCTTTTGTGCTCTTCTCGTTTTCTCAGGAAGGAAAGGAGACCCTGCCTTGGCATAAGGGCTCTCAGCGGAGCCCTGGTGCTACTGCAACCATACAGGTCGTTTTTTGAGTGATGCTAATGTGGAGCTGAAAAAGTTATTTCTGGAGTTTTCTTAAATGCTGGTTCTTTCCCCCATTTTCAGCAGCACATCTTTTCCTGAACTAACAGATCACTTGATTTTTTTTTTTCCTTTTATTTGTGGGCTAGTTACTTATCCAGATGTTTTCAGTTAATAAAATACCATAGTGGTTGTGGAGGTGTCTGAGGTGTGGGAAGAGGCTGCTGTTCTAACGGGCAGGTCTCACCCTCCCTGACTGTATATCCCTCTTCAATGGGGCAAGATGGTGGGTGCTAGGTTGGAGACAGCAGTGTAATAAGCTTTGTGGCCACCCTCAGCCAAGTGCAACCCAGTGCACAGCTGTGAGCTCTGATCTGTAGCACAGGCTATATTTGGTTTGAGATTACTCCCTGCTTGACCTGGATTGGTCCCCGCTGGGGCTCTGCAGGGTGGATTTCTTCTCTCATGTTCAACATAAACCCTCCATGCAATGTCCTCTGTATTTTCCTCCCTTGCTGCCTACTCCAGCCTGCCTGAGCTACTCTGTCTGCTCTGTGAAACCTTCCTGAAGCATCTCAGCTGGGGTTTTGAGGGGTGCAAAGTGCAGAATGTGCTCTGGGATGTGGGACAGCGTGTTCACCAGCAGCCATGGAGATGCAAAGCTCTTCTCTGTGTAGGAACCAGTTCAGGACAGGACACTGGAAAGAGACCTCCCCCGCTCCATCTTCTATTGTGTGTTTTCTGGAAGGGCCATTAACACCGTGTTACTCCTGGGCACCGATAGTGGCTGTTGAGAAGTGTTGTTGCCCCTTTGCATCTACATGGGAAGAAGCAAAGGGGCCAAGGAGGCAGAAGCATGACCGGGAGATCAGCCCCTCTGCTCCCTGACAGCCTATTGCTGGCATTCCAGCCACATTGCCATAGCTGCATGGAGATGAGATGGCTTATGCCAGCAGTCAGGAGAGAAATGTCACTCAGCACCTTGAGATGCCCTGTTCCTCTGGCTATGCTTCAGGAAGAACATGGAGAAGAAATGGCATGGAG
Source organism: Rhinopomastus cyanomelas (assembly GCA_013400115.1). Lineage (NCBI taxonomy): Eukaryota > Metazoa > Chordata > Aves > Bucerotiformes > Rhinopomastidae > Rhinopomastus > Rhinopomastus cyanomelas. The sequence goes on from VXBP01010081.1 coordinate 376,130, forward strand.
TGGGGACATGCAGTACAGAAACTACTCAGGAGGTGGGAGCTGGCTGTGGATGGTGGGAATGATGGGAGAAAGTCCTTTCGGGGTACCAACTGGCCCAGGTGAGCACAAAGCTGCCCTGGCCAAAGTAAGGTGGTGGGTTGACAACCAGGTGATGGTTGGACTCAGAGCTGCACCACATTTGCACATGTTTTAGGAGTGAAAAGTGACTTGGGGTAGCGGAAGGGGGTACTCTTTGGTTTGAGGATTTGTGGAAAGAGGTTGGAAGGCATATTGTGAAGAGCAGTTCTTATCAGCAATGGCCAGCTGCATCTCTGGATGTTTCTCCAAACCCCCTGATCATCTGCCCTAGGCATTGCTTTCTTTCTTAATCTCCTAGAGAATATTCAAAACCACACAGACTTGTAGCAGCAGAAAAGCTTCTTTCAGAGTTGTTTCAGCACTGCAGAGAACAACCCTTAGGGAAGAAACTCAAAAATCAGCAGCTGCTGCCATGTTTTCCCCCTCCCATCCTTTCTCACCCAGTTCATGGAATGGGGTTGTAGTGCTGGTTCCCCTTCCCATCCATTCATGGCATTTCTGTGGCTGGTCCCAAGGCTAATATTAAGTCCATTAGATGTTGACACCCAGCTGAGGTGCCACATGCTTTAAATCTGTTGTGCTGTGGGTTCACTTGGAAACATGGTTTAGTGGGCAAGGTGGCATTGGGTTAACAGTTGGACTTGATGGTCTTGGGGGTCTCTTCCAACCTTAATGATTCTATGATTCACCCATGATGCATGAGCGTCCAGAGAAGTTTAGTTGGAGAATATCTGTATCAGGACAGTTTTGTCCTCAGTGGCTTCCAAGCCTCTTTCCAAGCTTCCTTGCTCTTTGCTTGCCTGTTGGTCTCAAGAAAGGCTGTACTGGGGCTCCCACTCTTGGAGCTCCCTACACAATGGCCTTAGGAAGCTGCATGTATGATGGAGAATTGGGCAGATTTGGCATCTCAGAACGTACAGAGTGATCAGAGGGGTTGCTGTGACTCTGCCATGAGGTGTGCCAAGCTCTGGTAGATACACGACAGCACACATTCTGGACTGGGTGGAAAGCATCCTCAGTCACGTCAAGACTTGGGTTCATTTCCTTGTGGTGTTACTGGTATTTTGAACTTAGCATCTCCAGCTGCTCACAAAGACCCAGTGTTTGACTTGGCCCTAGAAGTCCTCTTGAGCTGACGCGGGCTTTGTAATGAATGAAACCTCTGTTGGTGACATGGTGGTGGGTGTCTCTTTCCTGCTTCCCAAGAAGCACCGCTGGTGGATCCTCCTTTGCCTGTTGGAGCCATTAATTGACCCATCTGCACCCTCTAAAATGGCAGCTGGCAGCCCTCTACTCTCTGGCATGTCAAGCAGCACAAGTGACTCAAAATCCAGGGTGAAGAGTTGATGGGATGAGAGCTGGGGTCACCTATGCTGTGAGTGGGCTTGGGAGGCTGCAGGGACACCTTGGCTTCCACCAGCTTCCAGGGGGACCACACTATCCAAAACAGGAGTGATGAGTACAGGAGAAGGAGGAGGAACGGAAGAGTATAAATAAAGCTGTTGGAAGGGGAAAGCCCACTGAGAGGAGAAAATAGTAACAGTAGTTTATTCTTTCCCCACCCTCCCTCATACTTCTCAGCATGTATCATCTTTTAGCTGTGGTGGCGGGTGGGCTCTGGCTTCTGCACGTGTATATCGTTGTGTACCTCAGCCCTTCTTCCAACTGGGCACATACCGGGCAGAGGAGGGTCTGGGGATGGATTTTGGTGCTTCAGTGCCACCCTCCAAATTATTGTCTTAACGTCACACTGCCCTAGATCCACCTATCTCAGTGGACAAACCAGAATGTCAGTAGTTGGGATGCACCCAGCCAGAAATGATGTTTAGGACAAGTGACACTAAAGCTGTTGACCTCAGGAATAGACTTGGAGAATCATGAATTCATTAAGATTGTAAGAGACCTTCAAGATCATCAAGTCCAACCGTCAACGCAACCCCACCCTGCCCACTAAACCATGTTCCCTAGCGCCACATCTACATGTTTTTGGAACACCTCTAGGGACAGTGACTCCACCACCTCCCTAGGCAGTCTGTTCCAATCCCTGACCGCTCTTTCGGTGAAACTTGACACTCTTTCACTGAAGCTCATTTGGAGCCCAAAAATGACATTCTGCCAGTTAATTTCTTTCATTCCAAAGCTGCAATGTGATAAACCCTTGATGTTAACAGCAAATAACTGCTGTTGCATTTAAAACATCCCCATAGCATTCGTATGTTGTGCATATGACAGCCAAATGGGTCAGTGCTTGCCCATAGGCACCAGCATGGTGTTTCCCCTCCCAGTTGCCAGTGCTGAGCAGAGTGCTGCTCAGGAGGGCTCGTTGGGGCTGCCGTCACTGTGATGCCACGCTTCTGCTCATCATCACCATACTGCTAATCCCAGAGCTGCCTAGAAAACTTAAACCGCTCCATTTGTCAGTGGAATGTTTATCTTTGTCGAATGTTTGTTTTTGTATTGTTTATAAATTTATTTTCTTTCCTTTTCTCCTAGGACCCTGCGGGAATCTTTGAACTGGTGGAGCTCGTTGGCAATGGTACCTATGGGCAGGTCTATAAGGTAAGGGCTCCGTCTCACGTAGTTCTGTTTACCTTGGCCGTGTGTTGCACATGGAGCGCTGAGCTCATCGTCTTGGCTGGATTTGACCTGTTTCAGGCTTTGCTGAACTCTGGCTTCTTGATCTTGTATGCAGGAACCATGTAGTGCTCAGAGCTCTTCAAATAAGCAATTCATATTAGTTCTGCAACTGTCACTACAACATAAATCTCCTTTTTTTTTTTTCTCCTCTTCCCCCAGTTGCTTTTTATTGATAAAATGATGAGAAGGGAGTGAAAAGCCTGGGCTTTAAGGGCTGAATCTTGATCTTTTCTACGAGCCAAGTTTATGGCTGCAATAGGCTGCCAAATGAGTTTGCTGCAGTCCAGTGCACTGCTTGCACGTGGGCCGGCTGCTGCCCTTTCCAACAGCAGAAACCTACTGCAGGAGAAAACCTATCAGTCAGTAGGTTTCCTTTAAATTTCGATAAACACCTGGAAGCAGCTCTCCTCATGACAATAGTCAGGGAAAACTGAGGAGAACAGAATTTTAAACCCATGAGCTTCTGCTAATTGACATCACCTATCCCAGGCACCACTTAGCTTGGGGGATTTCCACAATTTGTTGTCTCGGTGGGGTTTTGTTGTGGATGATCCTTGTGGGGTTGAGGAGGGATTTAACTACTTCTAAGTTAGGGTTTATCTGCCCTTAGTGTATGTTGGGGAGATGTTTCTCAGCATGAGTAATTTGCCAGATATTTTGGGTTTGATGGGACACCATAGTTCCCATGGACCCCATTCTCCCAAAACTTCTGTGTGTGCACAAGGTTTTTTACATGTGTCCTCATGCATGTGTGTGCACATAGAGATCCCGTGCCTATTCATGCCCATATGATCTTTTGGCATAAGAAAAATTATACAATATGCTCTTATTCTTGCAAGGCCAACTCTTGCCTGTCATGTGGTAAGAGACAGCGAGATGCCCCTGCTGAAGTGGAGAAAAGCCCTTTAAAAGCTACTTGTTAGGGAACGTTTGTTCTGGATTCTGGTTCCCCCATCCTGCCACTGCTCTAGGCTGATCCCACCAGTACAAGGAAAGAGGGATTGGGATGAACCAAAGTTGAACTGGAATTTACGCAGTTTCAAACATGGAAATTTTTAAACTGGAATTAGTTTTAGAAAAATGCAAACAAAAAACCCCAAACCCTTACCAACACCAAGACTATTCTTACCAAGGTGATATTCCAGGGAGCCTTCATCCCTGTTGGTACCGGCTGTTTTTCCCCACCATGGGGGCTCCCTTGTGAACTGTTTTTTCTTCTCAGCTGCTGCAATAATGGGAGAGGGTGACCTAATTCTAACGTGCATATTCCTAACAATCAGTGGAAACTATGTGCCTTGAACAGCCCTTTGAAAGCATCATGTGTTTGTGGAGAGAAGAAATGTGCTTGCTGGTGCTGGTGTTGTTGGTCTCACAGCTCTGCTCATCGGGTTTCCCCTTGCTGCGTTTGATTCTTTTGGTGTGTCTGTGTGTTTCCACAAAGCAGGGAAAAACCACCCAGAAATGTCCAAGTGTGTGTTTTCCAGGAGGTGAACACTTCTGTGTTCCCTTTTCTCCTGCTGTACAAGGAAAACAAATCCTCCTCTTTGCTGTTTTTAACTTGCTTGAGTAATCGGATTGTCCTCAGTGTGATTCACTTGATACTGGTGCCAGATGAGATGGTGTTGGGGGTGGAGGGGAGAACGCTGCTGTCCAAACCGAAGTAATAAGTATTGAGGTACAGTTCAGACTAAGTCTGACTTCAGAATTCCCTTAAACTGAAGCCTTGGAGTAGTGTCCGCTCTGTAAACAAATGGAGACTTTGATAGAAAGCACACATAACTGTTTATGGTGTCCCACCGTAAAACCTGGCATGGAAATCAGATCTCTGTGATTCTTTTCCTCCAGACACCACCGCTGTATTTATCTCGGGCAGCAAAACAAATGGATCAGCTTTCAAGACACACAGACCTTCTGGCTCTCTTCTAAAACAGCTCTTGGTGGCTCATACCTAGGAGCAGCGTCTTCTGTAATTAGATGGTTTCAAACCCAGCTTGGGCAGGACTAGGGTATTCCTACCCCCCTGTCCTCTCAGAGGTCCTGTGAGCCTGTACATGTGGAAGGAGTAATTCATTGTGATGCCCACTCAATTCTGGCTTTCTGTGCCAGGATTTGCAGTTCTGTGTCCCTGTGCTCTGCACCAGTCACCTCCTCTCTGCAGAGTTGGTCCCCCTCTGAAGTGCCCAGAACAGCTTTGCCATTGGGAAGAGACAGAAGTTTATTCCGGGCAGGAGAGAGCATCTTGGGTTGGCTGCTGGAAGACTGCTGAAACACAGTTTCAGCCTTGATGCCACTCCAGGAAACATGATTAAGCAGCTAGTGCTAGTTCTGCCCAGGGCCAGCTGGTCTGCCCAGGACCTGGAGGGACACATGCAAGGTATGAACCTGCCTCTCATACAATGGGATAAAGTGCACAGTCACGGTGTTCTGTTGACTGAATGATATTGCGGCCCAATGGGTGAGGAGCCTGAGAAATGTCTGGTAGTACCACAGGAACAGGTGGATTACCAGCTGTTCATGGAGCCAACCTCTGGATCTGTTGTACTGGGGCTTGCCACAGCACGTGCCTTCTCCTTACTTGTAGGAGAAAAGACCTATTGGCCAAGTCTGGTGCATATTAAGGTCTGGCAAGGGGAGGGCACCCCTCTGCTGAAATGCGGGCACTGGGCTGAGACTTGCCACTTCATCCAAGTTGCTTTGATCTTGCTTTCTGGGCCATGATTTTAGGTCCTTTCAGGTGGTTCACAATGCTGCTGTAAATCAAAGCCTTGTTCTTGGAGGCTTGTGCTCCAGGGGGAGAGGTAACTTGTTTGGATTGATTCTGTGTTTTCGAGGAAAGGCCTTGCTTTGCTCAGGACTGCAGCTTAAAACATCATTTTGGTGCTTTGCAGCTCTGGCCGTATCCCAGAGACACCTGATGGCTGCAGAAGCCCTCAACAGTAACCTGCTCTGCTGTCTCCCGTCTAACCCAAACCACATGTTCATCCATTTGGATAATTGCAGAGAGAAATAACATTTCTCATTTCAAAGTTGCTTGATTTTTATCTTAATGAGGAACCACACCGGTGATGGTTTATCTCTCTAATTGACTTTAAAGCTTTTCTGTATTTTCTAATAATCGTGCCTCTAATGTTGGAGATTGTAAACTGGCTTTGATAAGAGGCTGAGAGTTTGCAGGCTCTTGTGCCAGGCATCGTTGAAAGAGTGGGTTTTTGCATCCTTGGATTTTAATTTTATTTATTAAAAGTATTTAAAGAAGTGTCCTACGGGAATACAGTGAGTTGGACTTGGGGAACTGAGCCATTACCACACTGGCTTTTAGCAGGTGGCGGAAAGCATATCTGTAAACACAGAAATCGCTAAGACTCTTCAGAACATTATCTGAAGTGTGAGGAAGTGCTGCTTTTATGTCCCAGAATATTATTATTAGTGCTTATCTCTACTTTGCATTAAAGACCAAGCAAAAAGTCCTAAAAGATAAGGCTTAGATCGCCTGGTTAAACCACAGCGTCAGGGCCACGGGTGCTGGTGTGTCAAACAGCAATAAATAAACTGCTCAAAGTAAAAGGACACTGGTTTACTTAGAAATACCTTCCCAACACATCGTTACTGTGGGCTACTGACTGTGCTGATGATGCTACAAACCTACTTAGCCATGGGTGTTCACACTGTGCAGGAGCTTGATGCAAGTTGTTGCAATAACGAGGAGAAAATAGATAAATCAGTAAATAGGTCAGCTGGTAACCTTTGCCTCTCATCTAGTGTAGTTTTACAACACCGAACAGGGAAATAAATGATACTGAGATTACACTCTTGTGCTTCTTCCCAGCTGTACCAGGAGAACAACGGTCATTAATACCACGTGCCCTGGGGATGTGGCTCTGTGGTTACGACTTTAGCAAGGCTTTATTATACAGGGTACAAGACACAGTACTGTGGGCGTACTCCATAACTGCACAATAACTATTGATTGTTTAATTAGCTGGTAAATGCTGTATAATCACTGAGCCATTACACAGCATTATTCCGTACTCTAGTTTAGAGCGAATGGGATCTGCAAGCTGCAAGTTTCCCAGTTTATGGCTCCTCAGAGAGCTCCTCCACCACCGTCACAGGATGGGGCTGAGCAGAGGTCACCTCTCAAGAGCCACCTCAGGATGTCATCCAACCACCTCCAAGCAAGTTGCCTGGCCACAGGCTGTCTCTGTCCACTGCTTGAAGAGGACACAGGTTTTGCAATGCTTTTTGAGTTGTGTCTGAAGTACTATACATGGGGGGGAGAGGGTGAAGAAATGCATCCCAAGGTCTTTCATCAGGGTTTTTTTATTTATGAAGCCAAGACCAGTCTACCTGGAAGCAGACCTCCAGGTTTGACCCAGCTGGTGAAGAAGTCAAGGTGTGTGGGCATGAAAAAGTGAATGAAGCATTTGAAATCTAAGGTCATCTGTTGCTGGAGCACCTGGGACACTGTTGTCCCCAAGTCAAACCCTTGAGAATGTTCCAGGCACAAGCCTGCTCACAATAACATTGTCCTGGAGTTCACAGATGCTGAAGGAAGAGGGTTAACATGTCCCGCCCTACCAGGTGCTATCTGTGGGCTCCCCTGCAGGGCAGCATCCTTCCTCATGGTACCCTTAGGCAGTCCCATGGCTGTGAACTGGTGAGGTCACAGGTGAATATGCTGAAGGGCATTTGAGAAGACTATTTTTTTCTTCTTCTTCCTTTTACAAGAGACTCTGCAGGGTCCCAAGTAATTATTTGCAGTTCATATAATTAGCCTGAATCAAAATGACATTAATTGTTTTTCGTAATCACTTGGTTTATTGTCTCTCTTTCCAAAAGGCTGGTGGTCAATAGTTTGATAATTAGTCACTGTTGCTTTTAGCTGCGTGGAAGAAGTTACCGTGCTGCATACAATTAGTATTTCCTGGGGAGTGTTGCTGTGAAGAATTAATCGTTGTTTACATACAAGGCTTTTGTAGCTCAGGACTGCTGTGTCTAGCTCAAGACTGCCCATGGTGCTTGCAGAGCAGGTCTACACTGCTGGACACTTGTCCTGTGGTGATGGCTGTTGTGTGGTGGTCCTGAGCATGCCCAGGGCACTTGGTGCTCAGCATTTCCACTGAAGGGATTCCGAGATCCATCATACAACCTTAGAATCTTAGAATGTATTGGGTTGGAAGGGACATCCAAAGATCATCTGGTCCAACACCCCTACTACAAGCAAGGACATCTCTTAAGTGGATGAGATTGCCCAGAGTCTCATCTAACCGAACCTGGAATGTCTCCAGGGATGGGGCCTCTCTAGGCAGCCTGTTCCACTGATCCTCCACCCTCAGATTAAAGAACTTTTTCTTGATGACCAGCCTAAATCTACCTTTTTCCAGCTTAAAACAATGACCCTTAGTCCCATCATTCCATACCTTGTTGAATAGTTCTTGCAGTCTGAACAACTGTAATCCTAGCCAGCTGGCTACTGCATCTGCTGGTGTGTTGTGTTTCCGTTTTCCCACCTTCTTGTTGGTTACAAAATGAACTGTAAGGTTGAGAGTGGCTTGAGCCAGGTGGGTTCTTTTGGTATTGGATCCTTGGCTTTGGGTCCTTGGTTCAGTCTCTTCAGAGAGCTTTTACTGCATGGCTGGGCAGACTGAGTGTAGCCAGACACACGTGTACATGCACAGCCATCCCTGGTCATGGAGGACAGGCCTTATGAGAGCTGCGAGAAAGCTGGGACCGCTTGGCCTGAAGAAAGGGGCTCAGGGGAGATCCTATTGCTGTTTACAGCTACCTGAAAGTTGATTGTAGAGAAGTGGGGGTTGGTCTCTTCTCACAAGTAATAGGTGATAGAACAAAAGGAAATGGACTCAAGTTGCACCAGGGTAAGTTTAGGTTGGTCATTAGCGGAAAACTTCTTCATGGAAGGGATCATCAGGCCTTGGAACAGGCTGCCCAGGGAGGAAGTTGAATCGCCATCCCTGGACGTGTTTAACATTTGTGTTCACCTGTGACTTAGGGACAGGGATTAGCGCTGGCCTTGGGACACCTGGGTTAATGGTTGGACTTGATGATCATGAAAGTCTTTTCCAGCCTAGACAATTCCATTGCTCTACCTGTCAGTGGCAGAAGACAGAGGCAAACGTGAGGGGTTTGTCTCCTGTGGTTTGGAAGGCTCACAGCCTTTCCCCATGATTTGATGCTGCACTAAGAGCAGGATTGAGGTGGGGAAGCACCAGAGGAGCAGATAACCAGCCCTGAACTAACATGCCCCAGCCAGGGTTCTTCTTTTCGATGAGCTGGTTTTGGTGGTGGCTGTGACAGCTCCCATCCATGTGCAGACACAGGCCTGTGTGGGCGGGCACTGACCGACGGTCAAGGTCACTGAAGAGCCATATGAGTGTGAATGGATTGACCAGAACAGCTGCTTGCTAATCCTCCCACATTACAGCCCAGTATTAAATGTTAAGCCATTGTTTCCGCTGGGATGGCTCCCAGTGCCACTGAGGAGCTCCCATAGGCACTGGTTCATGGCTAAGGCTGGGCTTACTGTCCTTACTGGATTGCAGAAGGGCTGGGCTGGCACCTTGATGTGTGATAACATGATCAGAAGGAAAACAGGTGACCTTAATTTATCAGTTTCCCTCTGACGTTAAGATCTAGAAGAGAAAGTCCTTTCCTTGCTGACCCAAATGGGGGATGTGTGTGTGTGTGTGTTTCTGAAATGGGGACTTGCGTTTTCCATATAAACAAGGATGTCATAACTGGAAAATGCTTAAAATGTTTCACTCTTAATAAATAAAACAAAAAAAGGCAAAAAAAAGGAGGAAAAAGCTTTGTTACTAGAGCAACTGGTACATCTTGTGCTGCTTCATTTCCCTGAAACACAGAGAGCACCCTTAGTCCTCCCTCCCTCCAAGAAAGCAGCCTACAGACACCTACACACCAGCATGTTACATTAACTTCGTTGCTTTCTGAATAGTAGAAGAAAAAGGTGCTTTTTACATCTCAGTCGTGTGGAATGCAGGTTATAAAAGGTGATTAAATATGTTCCTGTACTGTTTCTCTTTTAATCTCTGTTCCCTTCCCCCTCTTTGGAGTCTGCAGTGGGAAGGAGCAGGGTGAAGGTCAGGAGCAGACCAATGTGCCTGTGAAGTGCCAGTTGTCCACTGTCTTTTGCATAGCTGGATGTTGTTTCTGTGCACACTGCACACTTTGCAGGACAAAAAGATACCTGCAAGGGCTTAGGGGGATAGAAGCTGTGTTTGAAACTGCTCGGTGAAGTCAGTGGTGTGCTGCATAGCACGAGGGGCATGGTGGTGGATCTTGCAGCACTGTTTGTGTAGATAGAGATGGAGTGAGTCTTCTTGTTGACTTATGGGGATGAGAAGATGCTCCATGCAAGCACTTGCTTTGCAGAGGCTGTGAGCACTCACCATATGCAGAACCATCTTCTCCTATGCCATAAGAATGACTGGACTGGAAACTCCCTCTTATCTTAGGTCTTCTGTGAGGACACTTAGAGTGGGCAACTTGGTGCTTGGCTGTACACTGCTAGTGTCTAGACAGTAGGTTTCATGGTTGTGGGACCATTGCTGCTGGATGTGTGGCCTGCTTTATTCAAGCAGAGCTGCAGCAGGATAGTTGGCAAGGTGAGATTGTGAGCACATGGAGCTGTGTTTAATACTGAGTTCTGAATTGGTTCACTGCCTGGACCTCTTCAAGCTCCCCAGGAGAAGCTGGTCCATGTGAGTGGTCAGGCTGGTCTGTGCTTTCACAGCCTCCCTTAAGGTTGCTCAAAATAATGTGTGATATGTTAGAAAGATGTGGTCATGGCCAGGTGAGGTATGGATCCTGTAAGGCTTGGATGAACTACAGAAAGCATTTGCTGTTAGGATACATTGCTTGAAGAGTAATGCTGGGCTGCAAGGCAGCAGGGGAGGAGCATCTTAGAATCATAGAATCATCAGGGATTGGAAGGGACCTCGAGAGATCATCCAGTCCAATCCCCCTGCCATAGCATGCTCACCTCACTGGAGAAGCCATAGAATCATAATCACTCAGGGTTAGAAGGAACCATCATCCAATTCCAACCCCCCCAGCACAGGCAGGGACACCCCACTCTAGACCAGGCTGGCCAGAGCCCCATCCAGCCCAGCCTTAAACACCTGCAGGGATGGGGCCCCAACCACCTCCCTGGGCAAACCATTCCAGCCTCTAACCACTCTCACGGTGAAGAACTTCCTCCTCACATCCACTCTAAATCTACCCATCTCCAGCTTTGCTCCATTCCTCCTAGTCCTGTCACTACGCGTCATCCTAAATAGTCTCTCCCCAAGCCCTCCTGTAGGCCCCTCTTAGATACTGGAAGGCCACAAGAAGGTCACCTCGGAGCGTCCTCTTCTCCAGACTGAAGAGCCCAAATTCCCTCAGTCTGTCCTCATAGGACAGGTGCTACAGCCCTGTGATCATCCTCGTGGCCCTCCTCTGCACATGCTCCAGCATCTCCACATCCCTCTTATAATAAGGGCTCCAGAACTGGATGCAGTACTCGAGCTGGGATCTCACCAGAGTGGAGTAGAGGGGGAGGATTATCTCCCTCGACCTGCTGGCCATACTTCTCCTGATGCAGCCCAGGATCCAATCTTGCTCTGTGCAGAAGCTGGTACATAGTGATTGTTGTTACTGTTGACTTGTTTTGTAGTATTTAAGGAGTATTGGGTTAGTCTAGTGAGTTGGAGCCTCGTGCATCGTGGAGAAAGCCTTTGGCCAAGTACCTGCTGTTATGGACTTTCCTGGTGACCTTCCTGAACGAACTCCTGTCATGTTTCCTGTTCCTGTCTTCTTTACCATTCCTGTCCTCACCACTCTCCTCATACAATCAGGAACAGGGCATTGCTGAGGTGATCTGGTGGGACAGAGCTAGGAGCTGCTGGATGAGCAGCACTGGAAAACCATCCCTGAAGGAATAGTGTGCCTGGTGCCCCTGCAGCAGCAGCCTTTTGAAAACAAAAGGTTGGTGCTGAGACTGTTTCCCAGAGGGGCAGAGTGCAGTGGTAGTTAGCTGATAGTAGGTCACCTGAGCAAAACAACCTGAAGAAACTCTGAAAAGTAGGTGTTGGAGCTGGGAGGTGTTCTGTTCCTTCCAGCTCTGAAGGTGCCACTCTCAGCTAAGAAAGCAGGGGAGGACTTTGTGGAAGGTCTGTACACGGGGATGGGGGAACAGTAGCCTGTGAGCATTGGTCCAGGTTGTGTATTCAATATGTTCATGGATGTTGGAGTGTTTGTCTTTGGAGACATTTCTTGCTTGTTATTTTTTATATCTTTTCAAATTTTGTTGGCTAGCAGCTAACCCTGAAGACTTGAAGGCAGGTGATACCCACAGGGAGCCAGTTGGAGCTTCTTCTCCTGGTTGTGCATTGAAGGCTCGCTGCAGAGAGCAGTGTGTCTCTCTTGAAATTCTTAGTTTATTCTTGGGTTTACCTGGGAAGCCCTTCACATTAATTACCTTGTTTCCGGAAGTGCCAAGCAAACACAGGCTGCTTCCAAGTGTTATGGGATTTTTCCCTCCCCTCACATAAGAAGGGTGTAAAGTTTTTTGTTGTTTAGGTCTCTAAATTACTGTATTTGAATGTGGGCTGGTGGGCTCTCACTTGGTGTGAATCTCTGCTGGAATGTGGTAGTTGTACATGAGATGAGGGCTCCCGGGTTGTTGGGTGACATTAGTTGCGTGATTGAGGGGTTTCATCAAGGGCCACAGCAGTGCTGACAGGAGGAGCACCCCAGGGTGGGAGGGATGCTTCTCTGCCCCTGTTTCTGCTGCTCTCTAAGAATGCCTGCGATCTTTGGCAGTGTGTTTCCAAATCAAATAGCCTTCTGCAGGTTATAGACTCTCAGAATGTAGTGACTTTGACTAGATGACCTTTGGAGGTTACTACAACAAGCAGGGGCATCTCTAACTAGAACAGATTACCCAGACTGCCATCCAGCCCAACCCTGAATGTCTTCAGGGATGGGGCCTCCACCACCTCTCTAGTCAACCTGTTCCAGTGATCCACCAGCTTCAGATTAAAGAACTTTTTCCTGATGTTCTGCCTAACCTCCTCTTTTCCAGCTTAAAACCCCTCATCCTACCATTCCCTGCGCTTGTGAACAGTTCTTCCTCAACCTTCTGACAGTCCTCTTTCAGGGATTGGAAGGTTGCTGTAAGGTTGTCCCAGAGCCTTTTCCTCTTCAGGCTAAACTACCCCAATTCTCTTATCCTGTCTTCATAAGAGAGGTGCTCCAGCCCTCTGAGAATTTTCCTGGCCTCTGCTGGACCTGCTCCAACAGGTCCTTATTCTTCTTGTTGTCTGTTTGTTTAATCCTCTGTAAAGCTGAATCCAGCAGCACCGGGCCCTTGCAATGACCTCGGTGTTCAAGGGCAAAAATCAGGCCAAGCATGTGGAAAACAGAGAGCCATGGAGGTGAGAAAGGTGCATAATGAACAGAATTAAATTTCAGGTATCCATGGCTACTTTTGCAAACCTGCTCACAAGCCCAGTCTGGAAGCTATGCTGGTTTGTTAGCTCCCCATGGACACTGACGATCAAGAGGCAGAAACACCATATCAGGGCAAGCCCCATCAGCACAACATGATTCTCATACTCCAGGAGCATAATGTGGAGCTTCCAGCATTGTGCTGCAGCATCATGTCCTCTGCAGGGAATGGGTGATGAACCATACTCCCATCTTATCTCACTGGAGTGTGTGTTGCCTTAGCTTGATGTAATTCTTATATTCATTTTTTATCTTGTGCTGGGTGGGGATTTTTTTTTCATTAAGTCTAGCTGTGGAGTTTCAAATAAACAAACAGTGTTAGCTCATAACAGTTGTTCTGCTCCCGTGAGAAATGGTTATTAACAGGGTCAGTATGAAGAAACGTACTTCATGTTTGTCTGCATGGTGTCTAGATCAAATGAGATCAGTTTATAAGTAAAACAACTACAAGTTAAAAGTATTTGGATGCCTCTTTGCTGGTTACAAGGAGCTATTTGTTCCTCACTGGCCGGTATTGTCTTCCTCAAGATAGCTCTTGGTGTGTGATCTTCAGGATAGTTTCTCCATCTGGGCAAGCAACCCTGGGGTGTCTGCAGGGATACCTAGGGGGTTGTGGATGGGATGGGAGCCTCCGCCGCTGAGCTTTCATCTAAGCTTCTTCTGAAACTGTTGTAATGGTAAGTAGTAGTTGGCATGGCAGTTGGAAAGGAAAGTTTGGAGCTTGTTCCAGAGCCTTTGCTTCTCCATGTCCATTTATCTGTGGTTTTCCCAGTGAAGGTGTAATGGCCAGACCACAGGGCTCACAAGGCTGTGTGCCTGCAGCAGGGTCAGTGACTTATGTGGCAGTGCTGGTTTGCATTATAAAACCCCCTAAACCTGTAGGTGACTGTTGCTGAGAAAGGGTTGAACGTGTCAACCTCAGTGACAAAGAAGTTTAAGCAGATTTTTCTTTTCAACTCCACATGACAGATATGTCCCTGCAGAGCATGGCCATGGAGAGCAGTCACCACGCTTATCTCTGCCATTAATAAAGCTGGTTTGCTTCACGCTAAGGAACAGAAAGAAAAGCAAGTCTCTGCAATGGGTTGTTCATGGTAGCAGTCCCATTCTTCATTATATACTCAGCCCAGGGAGGGGATTTTGTCACCATTCCTGGATGTTTTTAAAGATCTTTTGGATGTGGTGCTCAGCAATATGGTTTAGCGGTGATCTTGGTAAAGTTCTGTTAATGGTTGGGCTTCATGATCTCCAGGGTCTTTTCCAACCTGAATGTTTGTGTGATCTCTGCCCTTGTTTTCTGACACCTATATATCCATATCCAGACCAACTAGGTTTAATCCTAAGCATAGTTTACTTGGCATGGTGGCATTGGGTTGATGGTTGGACTGGATGATCTTGGAGGTCTCTTCCAAATGTAATGATTCTATGATTTTAGTATTTCACAATTTCTGTATGACAGAAAATGCCCCTATGAAGGGTAGTGCAGAGTTGAGCCTTTAATTTGTGGTGTGTGATATGGTCTTTTAAGTGCTGAGCAGCTGGTGGCATCCATGGGAGTTGGCAGCACAACATGTCTTCCCAGTGATCTGGCACAGGCAATCTTGGGCTCCCACACACTGCTGGTGCTAGTGCTGAGGTCCACTGAGTAGAGGGGATGTGCTGGAACAGACCGTAATCTCTTCTGCCAGGGTCTCTGGGACCAGCTCCATGATGGCAATGGTGAGATGCAGACAGAGAACCATTTAATTCTTCAGCTTACTCTTCCTGCTTTGCATCCACTTTTGACAAGCTGATATGGTTTTGCTCCAGCACACTGTGCAGTTGATAAGAATTTGTGATAATACTTTCCTTGGTGCTGCAGTTGGTTCCTGAGCTAAACCATTAGTTTAGAGTAGGATGCCTCATTAAGTATCTGACTTGATCGTTCAGGAGTCTCCAGCCAACCTCTCCATTTCCCACCTGGTACATAAAAACCCCTTCAGAGTTTGAATTTCTTGCAGAGAATTGTAAGAAACACATCTTTATGTTTCACAGAAGTAGAAGTTCACATGTAAAGAAGTGATCGAGGCTTAGGGACAATTGCAGGTACCACTGGACCTGCCATTAGTCTCTTGTTTGCTAGAGCGATGATGGTTATAGCTGGAGTGGGCAGCACTGCTGGTGCCCAGTGGGAATGCCGTCGTGTTTCTGTGCTTCAGAGATGTTCTCTTTCATGCTTCGATTCAGCAAGTCCAGGATCAAGGCCAAAGCTTTTCTTCTCCATAGTGAATAGAACAAGAGCCAGTTCAGCAGAATTGCTGTAAATGACCTGTTCCAGATGGACTGTGAATTGTGTATCTGAATGCAAATAGGGCTACAATGAGGGGTAGATTGCAAAAGAAAATGGAAATCTCGTGCTGGAGGAACAGGCGTCTAAAACGCAACAGAAAGTTGCACTTTGGGGCTTTGCGGGAATGGTGTTTAGTCATGAAACTGCCTAAAATACAGAAAACCAAAGCTGTGATCCCTGGTGCTGATGAGCGGCGTCGGGTACGTGAATACTTCAAAACACTCAGCATCATCTTAAAATGAGCCATGGAGCAAGCGGGTCTCTTGAACTGGAAGAGCTTCAGTATTTTTTTTGTTTTAAGTCTACAAAGATCAGCATCTGTTGGGATAGAAGAGCTATGGCAGTCTTGGTGTGTTTGGGGCACTCTGCCTTCAGCACCCACATGGAGCTCTGGGTTTAGGGGGTTGATGAGTTCCACAGTGGAGCTGTTGGGCTGGATGGTGATCTGGGGCACTTCCCCCTGCCAGCAGCAACAGCTGTATTGTGTGTCAGTGGCTGCCTCACCTTTAAAATGCAGCATGGACATGGCAGGTTGTTCCTTCTCTCTGGTTGCCATGTAACTCCTCGGGCTGTAAATGTATTTTCATGGGTGTTACTGGGCTGGCATGCTGGATTGTGCGTAGGACATTCAGGTGACAGGTTCCTACTTGAAGGAGACTGCTGCAGACAGTGTATTGATTCACCCAGATTAAGCACTACAGCACTGCAACTCCATTTTACAGCCTTTTCCCCCCTTACAGCTAATTTTGGGGGTTGAGTTTTTTGGTTTAGGGCTTTTTTGCACCTGCCTGTATTAGCTGAAGTGTGGCATGGCCAAGGGAGGTTGGTGCCTTTCCTTTGCTGTTCTGCAGCAAATGGAGTCTTGTGTGCAGGCACTGNTTTAGCTGAAGTGTGGCATGGCCAAGGGAGGTTCTGCAGCAAATGGAGTCTTGTGTGCAGGCACTGATGGCAAGTAGCAAGTGCCATGGATTAGCTAAACGGCCAATGGTAGGAGCACAATTTTGAGCTAATCCACGTGAGAAATATGAGCCTTCTTCCTCCAAATCTGTTTCCTTTCTTCTAAGAGCCCTAAACTTGTGGTGTGATGCCTGAGGTTCTGTTAAGAGGACTCAGCATAGCAATAGTTGGATTTAAGTACAGAGGGGTAGTTAATGTCACCAATTGGATTTAAATACAGAAGCTAGGGAAGTATGTGAGCAACATCCCTGGCACTGGCTGAGCCCCCAGCAGTGGGATGCACCTGCTAGTGAAGGTCTGAGAAGGCCCAGATGGGCTGTGAGGATCAGTCTGTGTCCCTGGGTAGGGGATGCAGCTCCTGGCATAGCTACATTCTCTGCTAATTACGGTCTTCAGGCCTGTTCTGATACCGGGGAATGTCATTGGGTTGTGTGAGCCCGCGAATGAGTTGATGAGAGGAGAAATCCAATCATGGGCAAGAGCAGATGCTCTGGAAAGCTCCATCTACACTCCAAGTATTAGGTTTTGATTTTTTTAACTCTGTATTGGTGACCATTCACAACGTGTTTGGGAAGGCACTTGAGAAGAAATGAGCTAATTACGCAATTGAATAAAAGGTGGAGGGTACGGATCTGAGCCTCTCAGCATTGCTGGGGGTGGAGTTGGGGTGGTAGAACGTGACTTGTCTTGCACAAGAGAGATTAATCACCTCGACTCCTGGGAGACAGGTCTGCTGGAAAGGTGGTTGTGTTGGATGCACCGTTCGTATCATTGAAATTAGGCAGCGTAGAAGAACTAATAAAAGCAAGAGAAAGGAATTCTAGCAGAAGGGATTGATGACTCAAAGGTGTTTTAATTCAGAATTAGAAGAATGAGAACGGTTATGGGCAAGGAGAGTGTATTAATAAAGGAAAATAAGTATTTGTTGGTGCTGGTGTGAAATGAGATAATTTAAGAGAAATGCTCCAAGTGCCTTTTGTCACAGTTAATACCTTTTGTTAGATTCCCAAGCAAAATGGAGCCTATGACTTTCAATTTCAGGGTTCTCAGATGATCAAAATACCATGGGGTGATCTGATCATCTCATACTTTACTGGAATGAGGTCATCAATTACTTTTGCCTGGGTGTGATTTACACAGTTGTCAGTGTCTGAATTGCTGTAATATATCCCTGCCTAGGAAAATTGTTGCATTTGGGGGAAAGAAAACCCAAACAAACCCAAAGCGGAGCTCACTGCGTAGCTGGTTCACCGCTAATGATGGATACAGAGAGGTGATTACTTGTGATCCATTCAAATAGAAGGGCTCGGTCTCTAAAGCTGGAGGCATGGAAGCAGTTGCAAGGCCAGGCAGTGTCCTTTAAGGAGAAATAGATGGCAGATACTGTCTGCTGCAGATAACACATCTGCAACATCGTGAGTAGTACAGCTGAAATGGAGATTAAAGGTGCTTTGCACTCGTAAGGAGGGAGGGGGGAAAGAGAAGATAGAGGCAAAATCAGAAAAAAAGAGGATTAGATCTTGGTGGGTGACAAGCTCTGGCCGGGGGGAGAATTGAGCAAGCAGCAAAGTGCTCAGTAACCTGGGGAATTATCAGAGGCTTTAGCAGCTGCTTCCAGCTGATGGTCCTCAATGGCCTGAAGTCCTTGTGCTTGAATGTGGATGTGATCTATCTTGACTTAAGTAAGGTTTTTGACATGGTCTCTCACAGCATCGAAGACAAACTGAGACAGTGTGGTCTAGATTTTCAGGTAGTGAGGCGGATAGTAAACTGGCTACAGGGTAGAAGTCAGAGAGTGGTGGTCAGTGGGACGGAATCTAGTTGGAGGCCTGTATCTAGTGGAGTGCCCCAGGGATCGGTGCTGGGACCAGTCCTGTTCAATCTATTCCTTGATGACTTGGATGAGGGATTGACATGCACTGTCAGCAAGTTTGCTGATGACACAAAGCTGGGTGGTATCGCCGACACCCCAGCAGACTGTGCTGCCATTCAGCGAGATCTGGACAGGCTGGAGAGCTGGGCAGAGAAAAATTTAATGATGTATAACAAGGGTAAGTGTACAGTCTTGCATCTGGGCAAGAACAACCCCAGACACCAGTATAAGCTGGGGACTGAGCTGTTGGAGAACAGTGTAGGAGAGAGGGACCTGGGGTCCTGGTGGACAGCAGGATGACTATGAGCCAGCAATGTGCTCTTGTGGCCAAGAGGGCCAACAGCATCCTGGGGTGGATNTGTTCCTGTGTGACTTGGTCTAGGTGATCCTGCTGTGTCAGGGGGATTGGGCTAGATGATCATTTGAGTAATGATTCTATGAACATGTCTCTCCTGTGCCTGTGTGAGTACACACACCCAAAATCCTTTCTCCAGCACTGTATTTCAGGCTGGGAACCTGAAAACGAGAAGCCCTGGTCATCCATGCTTGCAGAAGGCTGCTATGCCTTAGTTTACATTGAAGCAAAAAGGGACTTGGCCTTCAGTTTTCTTTTGTTGGCATACACTCTGGGTCAGGGTGCCGAGAACATCTGGAAACAAGGTCCTGCTGTCTTGGCAGATATTCTCAAGATTTGGGTTAGAGTTAGGGTACGATTTGATAAGAGGGGCCTAGAAAGTTTTGCTGAAGGTCCACTGTTCTGAGAACCCCCATTTTATGAAAATGGGGTTTGGCTACAACCTCTCCAAGGAACAGAAGGACCCAGCCCTTTAGGATCATGGCAGTGGCTTCACAGGTGGGGAACTTGGATCTGTAATCCCAATTTAGAGTGATCCCAAAGGAAAGTCTCTCTCCTGAAACAGAACAGGCAAGGTCCAGGGACTCTAATGTGCTTTTCCTCCACCTTGGGAAAATCCCACAGCCAAACAAACTCTATGGGTTTTTCATTCAGATGGACACTTTGATGCAAATCTCAATCTTTCAGAAACTTCCAAAAGGCTTGGGGTTTATTCTGTGGTGGAAGAAAATTGTGTTTGCAAGTCTCAAGCATTTTGGGGAACCAGTGGTGATGTCCTGGAGTCAGCAGTAGCCAGGACCTACTTGTTTTATCTATGGCAAGATGCTTGGAGACCTTTCACTTTCTTAGCAGAAAACTAAATGTAGCCTTAAGATCAGCAGACTACAGTGAAGACCACATACTCGTGCTATAGGGTAAAAATGGAGACTGGAGAGTGGCAATATCATGTCTGTTGAAGATCATCTTAATGTGTCAGTGACCAGGCCTGGTCCTGAGCCTGTGGAAGCTTTACCCATGTAAGAAAATCATATGAATTATAAATTTTATATACAATTTTATATAATAATTATATAATTGCTATGAATGATAACAGACTCCTGGGTACATTTCCTTCTCGTACAGACATGGACCGTCTCCATCTGCCCAGACTGTCCTTATCAAAGGAGGACACTGTTCAGTCTGAGGCAAGCGCCAGAAGAACATGCTACTATGGTTTTGGGGAGTCTGGTAGAAAATTCTTTCTGCATTTCTTGGCGCTTAGTTGTTAATGAGGCATTTTTTCTGTTTGCTTAAGACCCTCCCAGCAGCTATAGCACATGTGTGCTATACAAATTATTTGTGGTCTACTTAAACATGGTTTTTCTGGGAAGGGGAGTAACTCCAGATTAATAGAGGAAAAATAAGTAACTTTAACCCTCACTAGGTTGTTCCCTCATGAATGATGTGGATTATTTCGCTCTCAGGGAGGAATCGAGTATGCTGCTGTCATTAGTGGCAATTCAGGACCTCGGCTTGAATAGTCACGTACCCCCGAGTCCTTAACTTTGTGTGGCAGTGGTCCAGAAAACTGCCTGCGTCCTAATTAACACACTTTTTCAATGGACAATATTAATATTCATACTATTACAGTGTAAAATGAGTAATTTGAATAGACAGAATGTCTTGCACTCTCTTGCTCTCTCGTGGATTAACCTACAAAAGGCCACTGGCACTCATTCTTTTGGGCCTTAATGGGTACAAAGGCTTCCAGTACAGCTGTGGAGCAGGGGTGCCTAGAAATGTGTAGGAAATACAGCACATGTCATGGGGATGTTAATGTTTTGTTAGAGCGGCAAAGGAAAATGTGAAGGGAAACGTTTGTGTTAGATGAGCACTTCTGAATGGTGGAGAAGCAAGGCAGCTCTTGGGGTGACCGGTCCCACAACATCCATCTAAATGATGTCAACTCAGCAGCAGTGAGGCAGAAGGTCCCCCAGCTGAACTGGTGCTTAGGGGCATAATTTTGACTGGAAAACAAAAGACTGGGAAGTCTGGTCATATATTATTGATGGCCACCATTAGGGCTACCACAAGCTGTACTGTGGGTTTGAGCAAAAGGAATGGTAGTGTGGAAACTCCTGTGAAAGAATGGAGTTTTGCTCGGAGGTGAGAGCAGAGGTGCAACTAAAGCAGAAAACACTGTGTTTAACAAATAGGTTAAGAGATACGAGGGTTGCAGGAGCGCATAATTCACCTGAGACATGCGTCCTGTTCATGCACAAACCATCCTGCAGCAGATACCCTGTCTGTCCCAAGGTCCCACTGACCTTGAGACCTTAAGGAGAGAGAAGCTGGCTTTGAGGTCAATATGAAGGGGGAAACCACTGCTGAAAAACGATGAGTCTCAGCACATCTTTGATTCATCATTGAGTATAAAGCAGGCTGTAAGCTGGAGGGAATGAGCATTCCAGGGGCACCATTCCATCCCATTAAGAGCCTTTGCTAGCACAGAGTGCAAAGGAAGGAGGTCTTTTTGGTAGCTGTGGATTTGGCTGTGGTCAGTCTGTCTTAGTAGCAGAGGAGAAGGCCTGCCTGGGTGCAGAACTGATGCTGGCAAGTTGTATTTTGAGTGAATCGGTATAGGAACGAGATTGCATGTGGCAGAATGGGGGAATGCTTTGAAGAACAGATCAAAAGGAGCTGAGAGAGGGCAGCTGTGGACACCTGGTTACCTGGAGCCAGGATGGGTTCTGCTGGTGTCATACCCAATCTGTGCATTCACAGGGCCTGGCACCAGCTGTGGTCTCTTGTGGAGGATGCAAATGTGTCTGAGATCTCAACAAGCAGAAGGCTTCTATGGAGAGGAGTGCTTCTCTAAAGAGGAAGAGGACTGTGTGGTGCTCTAGGGTTAAAAATGTTTTGGTTCATGTTGTGTGCAGGTAGCTTTGGCTTCTGGATGACAGCTTAACCATGGAAACCGTAGCTGCCATCCAGAGAGGCAAACCTTCTTCTGCAGATGCAGATGCTCTGCCAGTGGCATCGTTGTCTCTGTGGCTGTGGCCTCTATAGGCTGTAGGAATGGCTCAGACATCTTTTTCAGAAGGCCTCTGCCAGCAGCCAAGATGGGGAGACAAGACTGAATTGCCCAATTGACTTTAGATACTGCCTGTCACCTGGTGGTAAGATCTGCATGTATCTGCTTAGGCTGTGTCCATCAGATACTCAAAGATGGGTGGCATCTACTCTTCTCAAATAGCTTAAAAACCTCTTTTTATGGTGTGGTCACAATGAACACTTACCTTTGGTACTATCCTCGAGCTGTTTGCATGAGCTGGAACATGATGGGTCCATGAATGATACCTTTGCACTCTCAAACACTAGAATCATAGAATCATTAGGGATTGGAAGGGACCTCAAAAGATCATCTAGTTCAATCCCTCTGCCACAGCAGAATAACCTAGACCAAGTCATAGAATCAGTCAGGGTTAGAAGGGACCACAGGATTATCCAGTTCCAACTCCCCTGCCATGGGCAGGGACACCCCACTCTAGCATTTATGCACCTGGCTGTAACATCAGTGGCCATGTTAGCTGGTGCTTGGTCCACCATGTCAAGGCTGGAGCACATCCCCTGCCTGCATCATCATCCAAATAGAGTCACCATTGCAGGAGGGATTTGAAAGACGCATCGTTCTGATGCTGAGGAACTTGGTTTAGTGGTGACTTGACAGGGCTGGGTTAATGTTTGGACTTGATGATATTAAAGGCCTCTTCCAACCAAAATAATTATATGATTCATCAGCTGTCATCCTGAGAAATGGTCTCATAGCACAAAGATTTACACTGAGCAATGGTATCTGAAGAGCAACATTGTGAGCCTGTTCCCATCAACTTCTGAATGGTCACATTCCCACAGGAATCAGCAGGAGCGCCACACCGGGGGCACTTAATCTTCCTATCTCTTTGCATTTGGTTTAGTAAAAAAAAGTGAAAGGAGGAGAAAAAAATGTCTCCAGTCTGTTCCAGAGGTTTCTTGAGTCCTTGCACAAAGGAACCCACTGGCAAGGAGAAATCCCTTTACCGGGGAGCTAATGGAAGAATTAAAAACTTTTGGATGTTGTGCATCAACCACTGAAAACCTGCTGCTACTGCAGCTTGAAGAGAAACTAGCAAATCTCCTTCAAGGGGTTTCTGTGACTGAACGAATAGAAAATTGAAAGTCCTCGTCCCGTATCTCCTGTCCCACTGGCTGGGCCTGACTGGTCCCCATTAGCCCTGACATTTGCTTCCCATGGAAGTTACATCCTTGAGCAGATATTTTGGCTGGCAGAGAAGCAGCCAGTGAGTCAAAAAGGGAGGAGAAAAAAACCCAGCCAGCCAAAGAAAGGGGAGAGGGATAATAATAAAAATAATACTCAAGGCAGTTAGAAGGGGTGGGCAGTGGGCGGCGAGTGGTGCAGGGTGGTGACTCACAGGCAGCTCCGTTCCTGTCGCTTGCCGAGCCAAGTGAACGCCGGACTGCAGCATGTCCACGGATGAGCTTGGCAGCTTCCTGGCAGACAGCAGGACCAGGGGCTGTGCCACTTCATCCATCCCACTTCATGATTCTGTGACCCACTTCATCCCTTCTCTGCTCTCACACCTGTCCTAGCGTCTCCTGCCCACACCCCACAGGTCCACTCAGGTCCGCCCTCGCCTCTGTGCGGGGGATGTGTGTTGTTCTGGCCATGGGGAGATCGAGGAATGGTGGCTGCAGCGCCTGGTGCTGTGTGTCAGAGACTCTCCTGCTGGCTCCGTGCCCAGCTCCCTTGCTGCTGCTTCCATCTGCCCATGGCTCTGCTGCCAGGGTTCGTCGAAGTCCTGAAATCTCCTGCTGACACTTGCTGTCCTTACGTGTCCCGCTTTTGCTTTAATTGATTATTTTTTGGAACTTTTTGGAAAAAGTCCCACGGAAGGCCTTAAAATAGAGGAATCATATAGGTTTAAATATTTTTGAGGAAGACTGGGAAAATGTTCTGTACCCTGCTCTGAGACTTTTTCATGTGTCCTAGGATGTTGATATCAATTTAATTTTTACTAATCCCCCACCGGCATCCAAAATATGAAAAAATTTGTGTCGCTGTGGATTTTGCTTGAAGGTGACAGAAATAAGTTGAAGTCTTAAATGAAGTGACTGTCAGCAAGCCAGGGCTGATGCCAGGAGGGTGTTTGTGTCCATCCAGGAGGGTTTTTGTGTCCGTCAGAACACCAAGGCATCATTTTTTATTTTTATTTAATCTCCCTGATGGGCCACCTAGGCCAAGCCTGAAAGGCAGTCTAAGCCTCTCCAGACAGCTCTGATGGCCTTTTATTCAGCTGAGCTTTAGAGGGTTTATTGCTTCATTCTCGAGGCTCTACCTAGAAATTATTTTCCCCTCTCTTTTGCAGGAAGGGCATTTTCTCTTGGTTCCTTTGCTTTGGTGATGGGGGAAGGCAATTCTGACCCCAGATATTCCAACAGTGGTTTCCAGGAAGAAGTACTTAAGTATTTCTTCTTTTTTTTTTTATTTTGTGTAATATACGTATATAAAAATATGTGTATGTTTTAAGACCTAGGAAACACACACGGTTTTTGACCTGTGGGGTTTTGCTCTGCTTTTTGTGTGTCTCTGCAGTGGGGCTGCTGCTGTTCCCGCCAGCTCTCCTCATTCGACTGGGAGACATGAGAGGTCTTCCGTGGCTCCTCGTGCCACATGCCTTACCCTGCCTCTGTGCCCTGAATTGGGGTTAAGCGTTCCCACTCCTCAAGGGAGGCAGGATCACGCTGTGCAGGAGCAGCTAACTGCCAGCAGCGGCTGCAGAGGTGACGGTGCCCTTCGCCTGCCAGCCGGAGCGAAGCCGTTACCCAGCAGTGTGGAAGCGCAGGAATGAACCCTTTTGTTCTAATGACTGTTATTTTGGCAGAATCTTCTGAAAGGTTTGTAACTGAGCCCTGCCACAGTGACTTTGGGGAGCAGCACCTCTCTCCAGCTCTGACTGCAGAGCTGTGTTGTCCTGGTACAGCCCTCACAGCCTTTGTCTAAATCCTGTTTCTTTATTTTTTGCAGAATGCAAAAAATACTTGAAGGTGAGACTTAGCAGCCAGTGAAACCACAGCAGAGAGGTCATAGGCTCATAGAATGTTATGGGTTAGAAGGGACCTCCAAAGGTCATCTAGTCCAATCTGCCTATATCAAACAGGGACATGGCTAACTAGAACAGACTGCCCAGAGCCCCATCAAGCCTGACCTTGAATGTCTCCAGGGATGAGGCCTCACCACCCCTCTAGACAGCCTGTTCCAGTGATCCGTCACCCTCAGATTAAAGAACTTTTTCCTGATGTCCAGTCTAAATCTACAGTTTTCCGTCTTAAAACCATGCCCATCATCTCAGCATTCCTTGTGAACAGTTCTTCCCCGGCCTCCTTATAAGCCCCTTTCATGGGATCCGTGGCTGTCTGAGGTCGTGCAGGGAACAGGGATGGCTACTTTAGAGCATCTATACCAGTGTCAGGGTTGGCCTGTGAAAAACATCAAAACGTGTTCTGAACAGAGTGAGGTATCTACCTGTAAAGCCACCAACTTTTGTGATTGAGATCCTCACATGTTTACAAGTTTTGAGCTGTGTAAAGGTGAGGCACCTAGCTTGGTTGGTGTCACAGGAAGGAAAGGTGATGGCCTCTAGAGTAATGTAATAACTGCTGGTTCAATATTGTCTATGTAAGTTCCTAACATGGTTATTGTGGACAATAGGAAGGGTCCTTAAGTTGCACCAGGGGAGATTTAAGTTGGACATTGGGAAAGATTTCTTCACCAAAAGGATTGTGAAGTCCTGATGCAGGCTGCCCAGGACTGTGATGGAGTCCCTTTCCTTGGGGGGATTTAAAAGACACAAATATATGGTGCTGAGGACCATGGATTAATGGTGACCTGGCAGTGCTGTGTTAGTGGTTGGGCTTGATAATCTTAAAGATCCTTTCCAACCAAAGTAATCCAATGATTCTGTTTATGTGTTCAGTGTAAGCATGTAAGTAGCCCTTCTGAAATCAAATAGGGCTGCTTGGGTGTCTAGGAGTGAATGTTGTGGGAGTGTTTGGTACATACCAGCCAAATCCAAATTAATTGTTGTCCCCTGTATTTTACTGCTCTGCACATGCTCAGGAGAGAAATTGGCTTTCTCCCATGAGACTGCTTGGGTATAAGCTGGGGACAGACCAGTGTAGATGCACCATTAAGCAGAAATTCTCCTCCTTTGGGAGAGGTGGTGGCTGAGGACATCCTGTGGCACAGGATGGGGCAAGGATGTTTGAGTCAAAGTGGAGAATTACTTTCAACAGCATTTTATCTAAGATCCTGTTACTGCTCCAGGACTAGTGGAGTGTAGTAAAGAACTAAAAGCCAGAGAATAATTTCAAATTCTACTTTTTCCCTCTGGAGACAGGAAGGAAAAAAAGTAATTTTTAAGCTGTCAAGGCTGCGTCAATTATCAGAGGGCAGGAGGGAGAGCTGTGTGGAAGCCCCAAGGGGTTTGCTGCTGCCAGGGTGGTGTTTTGGGGTCCCAGTGTCACATTACAGTCTGACAAAGCAAACTGGCACCAATGTTGTTCCTTTGTGGGATAGACAGAGTTCTGTGGAGGCTGGGCACCCTGCAAGGTGGGTAGATGAGACAGCACAGTAAGGGGAAGCTCAGGGAATGGGGACCGTCACCCTGGCCCTCTCCAAAGCATCCCTGTACAGCTTTGGGGAGGACCCAGTGGGTAGGTAAGCACTGCAGGGGTGGCATTACCTCCAGCAATGCAGCTTTCCTTCATCATCTTTCAGTTCTGAAGCAGCATTTATGTTTGTATCCATCTTCTCCCTGGCTCCTGGTAGGTTTGTGCTGAGGGGACCTTTCTGGAGAATGTCTCTGACGGAAATGTGTTTTCATTTCCCTTGAAGCTGAAAGCCATAAAGAAAAGAATGACTTTAATGAACAGACCTTGCCGAATCACCACCTTGAAGCTCTAGCTGCTCTTGTGAATCAAAACCTGTGGAAAGTAGGTCATATAGTAAAAATGAATTAGGTTTACTTCACATTTTATTGACTCTGCCAGTTTTTCATTCATAGAGGCTTGTCGGTGGGAATGAGTCTTCTCTTTTTAATGCTGGGCTGAGGTGAAAGGGGAAAATACTGTTCTTTATTCCATCCCTTTTAGGTTGCATGTTTGTGGTGGTCAGATGTATAATGGATGCACTTTCTTTTTCCCCTTTATTTACCTTATATTCCCCTTTTATTCTCCTGTGCTGAAGAACTGCGTAAGTGATGATCCAAACCCCCATGGTATGTGCACAGCAAGGAATTCAGCTTGGTCCTAAATTTGTCTTAAAACTTCAGTAATGGGTTGATTTGGTGGTGTGCAGGCAGATGGATTACACTGCCTCTCCTCCTTGATGCTCTACTGGCACAGGGAAACACACTGGGACCAGTGTGTTTGGGGTCTTCGACTCTATCTATCTTGCTGTGGTGTTGAAAAGATCCCTGAGTAGGTGCAGGAGGACATTGAAAGATCCAGGGGTACCAGGTTTTTTCAAAAGGAAGGCTGGTTTATAGAGCTGAAGGTTGGACTCTGCTGTGTGTAAGTTTGACCCAGTGGGGCAGCCAGATTTGTATAGACTTTATCACCAATGCAGCAGCCTGTTGCAATCCTGAGAGTCACTCTGGAGTTTTTGATTAATATCTGGGTTGCATATCTACTGTTGCTTACTGAGTCCGTGTTTGTTTTGGCACAGTGGGGCTGTAACAGAGCTTGGCACATCCTACAGATCTCTGTGGATGGGGCAGGGGGGAGTTGGTGGTTTCAGGTGCTGAATAGCTGAGTGTTTGCAAATGTGAGGAGCAGCACTGTATTAATTTTGCTAAAATACAGGACTTCTAAGACCAGTCTGGCTGGGCTTTGGGTTGAATGCTGTCACTGTCCCCTTACTGTTGATAGGACAAACCTGGCTGGTGCAGGCTTGGTGTGGGAAATGTGCCCTCTGTTTCATACCTGTGTGATCAGATGAACTTTTATTTGTGACATTAAATGTGAATGTCGTTGTCTTAGAGCAGAGCAGACCAAGACTGGTGGGTAATGTGGATGGAATAACTGTGTATGCATCTGACTGTGAGACTCACAAGTGAGTTACTGTAGCTCAGACTTTGATTAGATGAATTCAGGACTTTGTACAAAGCTGGTTGGCAGGAAAATATACATAAAATAGCAAATAAATCCTGAAAATGTCTAGATTTGAACCATGTTCCCCCAGCAGTGCATGGAGTAGGAAGGGGCAGGAGTCAGGGTGGTAAAGAAGGGGTACGGTGGAGAAGATATTCAGCATCCAAGCACCAGAGCCATGACTGGTGAGGTCTGTAGGTTTGGGATGAACTGGTTGGGTTCCTCCTCAAACAGCCCAGCTAGACCAGTAGCCCAGTCCCTGTCCACCATGGGTCTGTTGCTCCACGGACATGACTGGACGAGAACACTCATAGGCCAAGGCAGGAGGTCTGGTGAGACTTTTCAGTGGAAGATACTTAAATCAGGGTGTCTGGGATGTGCCAAGAGGGAGAGTGAAAACACAGCACAGTAACTGAACATGAGGGATAGGTCTGAACAGCCAAGGGTGGTGCTGAATGAGGGGCAGCAAGAACAACAACTCTCTTTGATACCTGTTGCCAGCTGGACTCGGAGCTGATTGTTTTCATCACTTCTGTCCCTTTATAAAAGGTTGGAATTAATTTCTGTATTTTAAGGATAATGACAGAAGGCTTAAATTACATGGTGGATGTTCTAACTCTGAGATATACCGTAGTGGAGATGAAGTGAGGTTCTTCTCAGTCTTCAGTGCTAATGTGGTGACTGTGTCTCCTGGGCTTTTTAGCTTTTTAACACATTAGTTTGGATTCAGGAATGTAAACATAGGCACAGCTCCATAACTTCATTTGACCATTGGGTTACAACTTGCAGCATCCTCTTTTTAACAGTATTTACTGTAAGCAGGGAAGGTATTTTTGCTTTTGGGAAACAGATAAAAGAGAACCGTAGGCCAGATGCTCAGTTCTCTGGTTTTGTGAAATCCTGAATTTCAGGGCAGCCAGACCTACCTTGTCGTTTGGCAGATGATGAATTCTGCC
This sequence comes from Rhinopomastus cyanomelas, assembly GCA_013400115.1. Lineage (NCBI taxonomy): Eukaryota > Metazoa > Chordata > Aves > Bucerotiformes > Rhinopomastidae > Rhinopomastus > Rhinopomastus cyanomelas. Next base: position 405,034 of record VXBP01010081.1, read on the forward strand.
CCCTAATTGCTGCAGCATGGGGACCTTACTCAGATAGAACTTTTAATTTTGGTGTAAAGCCTTCAAGCATCAGTGGTTCCACTGCTCCTCCATTAATCCCTGCTGGTGATTAATTACTATCTCTTAAATATGATGTGCGTTATTTCCCACTAGAGTTTGTCCATCTTCATTTTGCAGTCATTGGTTCTTGCGGTCTTCATCTGCCAGGTTCTACTTCACTCTGCTATTTCTGCTGGAGTCTGGTCCCAGCCTCAGCAAGAAGCTGGGAGGCAGAGGATGGAGAGAAGGCACAATGTTGCAGCAGGGGGATACCATGGTATTTTTAATTTAAAAGACATTTTTTAAGGAAGACATGTAATAACACACAGCACTGAGATTTTTATCTTGAGTTTAGGGTTTCAGTTGTAGCTAATGGCAAATGTGTGAATGAGAGCAGCTTCTCTGATGATTGATGACTCTTTTTCCTGCTTTCCTATCCCTTCTTCAAGGGGGTGAAAAATCCCTACTGATAAAGTAAGATTAGTTTTGCTACCTTCGCTATGCAATTCTAGCTAACTGCTTTGATCTCAGCTGAAGACCTTTATCCAATGACAGAATATAAATCTGCTCTACCTGTGGTTTTATAACGTAAAGAAATACAGTCAGAAACCGTGTGGGCAGGAGGAGAGAGTCCCCCCTGGTATCTCTGTACCAAGCTGCCTGGGGAAGGCACAGCAGAGAGAACAAGTAGCCTCTGTCCTGTTAATTAGTGCTGGAGAATCCACACGTTACCTAAAATCACAGCTTGAAAAAAATTAAGCGATATAATCTTGCATAAGACAATGTGATACACAGACCAAGGCTCGTAAGTAAACTACTACTGTGCTCTAGAAAAGACCTTCATTGACTATTATGTGAATAATAAATCTTTCATTTTCTCCAAGAAACAGTAGAATCTTCAGCTGCAGTGGGTATCTCCAGCTGACAATAAATGTGTGTCCTTCAGTACATCATTGGTGTCTCGGTGATGGATGCTGGTGTGGACTAAGCTGTAGAGATAATATAAAATACTGTCTCTAGTAGGTACTAGCAGCCTTTTTTTTTATTGTTTGTTAAGCCTTTAGAGATTGAGATGGTGCTCTGTGTATTCAGGAATATGTCTTGTTTGTCACACTTTCTTTTTTTAACCATTCTCAGATATATTTTTGCTGTCTGGCTCTTGGTTACTAGCAAGGAGCTCCAAGGAGATAAGCTTCGCTCTTGGGTAGGTAGGAAGCTGCCTCAGCAGTTGCGGCAGTGAGGGAAGACCTGTTTTGCTGCTTCACCAGCAAAATCGAAGCAGAATACCGAGTGGATCAATGGGAGCTGTAATCCAGTTTCAGGCTGCAAAACTGGGTCACAGGGAAGCGTGAGCAGGCGGGTTGGAGGCTTTGCAGCTGCCTGCCTGCAGGTTCAGCTGCAGCACCCCAAGGCAGCTCAAGGTCACGTTCAATGTGTTTCCTTTCAGCCCTGGTGGCACTGATTGCAATGCAGTGGGAATTGGTATGTGTAGCAGATGAGGAGATAAAAAACGAATTGTCTTCAATATGCATCTTTGTTAGGGCAAAGGGAGTGGCATAGAACCTGCAGCTCTGCTGCCCAACCCATCCCTGGGGATGGTGATTCTGCCACATGTTGACGTGTATGTGGTTGCTGGTTATGAGTGATGTTGACTAGCTGTCGTGGACCTAACAGGACAGCTGAGTGTACCTTGGTAGAGTAGGGTTAATGGCTGGACTTGGAGATCTCAAGGGTCTTTTCCTATGATTCTAAGTGTTGGGGAAACAACCCAGTGCAACTCTCTGTAGGAACAGCCATGAGCAGAACTTCTGCATGTACCACAGAAGGACTTCTGCTGCTGTGTCTGCAGTTTTAACACACAACTTTGGATGGATTTCATAAAATCACTTTTATTCACACAGGTGAAGTCCAGTCAATGATCTGTGCCAGGGATTCTCTCCCTCTCTCCTTTCATAGGATCATAGGATCATAGGATGTTAGGGGTTGGAAGGGACCCAAGAGATCATCGAGTCCAACCCCCCTCCATGACACTGCTTGGCCCTTCCAAAAGTTGTTAGTTCCTGATAGAAACTGTGGTGAATTGGTCTTGAACAGAAACAGAAGAGTAATGGTGATAATATCCAAACAAAAAGGAAATGTTCCTAAAACCTTGGAAAGCACAGGTTTTAAAAATAAACTCCTCAGCAGTAGGTTGTTGACCACAAGGTTTCAAGTCTGCTTCCAGACCATACACCAAGAACTTTGTGGCTTTAAAGCTGCATTGTTTTTTTGGGAGGGAAAAAAAGGAAGAAAATAATTCAGGAGATAGGAGGGATTGAATCTTTGACTCCTGAATGTATGTGCTTTTGAGATGAGCGTAAAACCAGGAGGGGTTTCTAGGGAATACTCTTCATAGAAAGCAGTGGTGACAAAAAGCTAGACCACAAACAAATGAAATGGCTGCAGGTCTGAATTTACTGGTAAGTCTGAGATTTTTTTTTTTTAATTTTAAGTTTTTTTCACCTGGCTTAACATTTTGTAATCCGGTGTGAGTTTGGTGTCAGCAGAGAGGTTTGGCCTCTGTTCTGTGTTCTGGACACTGCTGAGGTAGTTCTGATTTTCTGGTTTCATTGATTACAGAGCCTCTTTGCATTGTCTAGAATTCAGAGTAGATCAGGGTCAGGGTATCAGGTTGTTGCCTGCTTTGGCTCTCATGTCACAGCAGACTTTTTCCATGTAGGGTCCATGTGCTTGAGACTTGAAACCACCTTGATAAACCTCGGGAGGTCTGTGAGCGTCTCTATCAGTGCTGCTGGGGCCTTTGGCCAGGTCTTACCTGTGGTTCTCTAAGCCCTTTAAAGACTGCAGAGGGGCAGGGTGCTTTGATTCTAGGATTTTCGCTCTTCTCTTGGCTCTTCTCCAGGCTGCTCCTAAACAACTGTGCAGTGGGCACATGACGAACGTGATGCTGGTTTGAATAGAGCATCAAAATAGGCAAACAGCCAGCTTTTGTCTATAGTAGCTGCATTTTTTTTGCTTCCCTTTCCTGTTGTGATGTACAGCATCTCTGGTTTCTTTTCTCCCCTTGTTTATTTTTGTCTTTCCCTAACTGAAATTGCCCTAGTTACAGCTGTCAGCTTCTAGCTTTGCCATGGTCTGATTTGGCAGCCCTGCTCCCTCTTAAAACTTGCAGACAAATGATGATGTTTAACTTGCAGCATCCTCTGGTTGCTCTGGGCTGTCAAAACAAGATTAGAGTAATACACATAACAGTGGAAAACCCAACTGTCTTTTAGGAGCAAAGCCTGTGTACAGAATGTGAAGCTGGAACAGGTTTTGCTGGAGAACCAGAACTGCTGCGGTCCCATCTCCATGTTTAAACTGCATCCTTGCTTGTTGTAGGGGGACTGGACTAGATGATCTTTGGAGGTTCCTTCCAACCTGATATATTCTGTGATTACTGCTGTTCTGTGTCCATCCTCTGCTTGTTTTCTGGAAGTGGAGTCAACTGGGCACCATTTCATTGCTGCTGGTTTAAATCCCAGATGGAGCCATATTGTTCCATGGAAAAGAGTAGAAATAACTCACTACGATGCCTGCCTAAATAATTTACTTTTGGAGGAGCATTCTTTGTGTGTTCTCTGAAGCAGCAGTGAGGAAGGAACTAGGGCACTTCTGCACAGCAGCCCATTGAAAAACATCACCTCTTTTTCAGTGATACAAACCCATTTTGCTGGCCATGTCAGTGTTCTGTTACCTCACGTCCAGTGACTGATGTGGTCCGTTTCATATTACCCAGTGTTGTTCTTCCTGTCTGAAGCAAAAACTGGCTGTGCCGTTGTGGCTGGTGACAGAGGGGCTCTTGGCATTTCCTGGGATGAGTCATCTCTTGCCGCGTTGATGCTCTGTGGTGGTTTGGTGATTAACTGGCCATCTTTCTAAAAGGGCTTTCAGTAGTGACTCCTCATGACTTTTTTTTTTTGCTCACTAAGTCTTTGAGAACTGTGGTGTCAAAAAACTTATGGAAAAGGGAACTTCTGAGTTTTCCTTGCTGAAGGATTAGTCAGATAATGCACAGTGAGCCGCAGCTTGAAACAGGGCAGATGTATGTGGTTAAAGCACAGGATTAAGCTTGAAGAATCGAGTGTTTCCATGATGCCACATGTTTTCAGTATGAATGGAGTGGTTGACCTTTCTGTGTCTCCTTCAGCTCATCAGTAGCATCAGCCCAACGGGGACATTGCTCACTTTATTACATTTCTTAGGTAACTGATGCCAAAACTGCCTTTTCTAGTCTGTCCTCCTGTCTCCCCAGGGAGTTGCTGAATGGGCTTGTCAGCCTCATGAAGGTCAAGGTTGGTCCTTGCTGTGGTATGCAGTCTACTTAAGAAAAGGGTCATGGGAAACCCAGATCCTCAGTTGCAGGAGGGCTCCACAGGCATCAGTCCCTGCAGGGATTGTCTCATGCAGATGTGAATCAATGCAAAGTGATGTGCCTGCATCTGAGGAAGAGCTTCACAGCCTTCACAGGGCTGTTCACATCTCTGAGTTATAGTTCTGCATTTCAGTAGCATTTCGAGGACATCACATTCCTCCTGAAGAAGACTCAGTTTTGGGCCCATTTTTAGCTGTGCAGATGGAAGGGTTGGGTATAGTGAGCAAGTGTATTTACTTGTTCCTTGGAGGCTGCTCTTACTCCCAGGAATTTATGGCAGGTACCTCACCATAGGAGCAGATTCTAAAACCTGGAAGTGTGACAGTTTGTTGTTAGGGAATACACAGCCTTGAACTCTTCTGCGAACCATCCTATAAAGGAAAGGGTAGATCTCTATAATCTCTCTTTACTGACTTCAGTAAAGGATTTGACACAGGCTCCCACAGTATCTCTGCAGCCAAACTGAGGCAATGTGAGTGTGGTCTAGACAATAGGGTAATGAGGAGGATCATGAACTGGCTGCAGGATAGAAGCCAGAGAGTAGTGGTCAATGGGACAGAGACTAGTTGGAGGCCTCTATCTAGTGGAGTCGCCCAAGGGTCAGTGCTGGGACCAGTCCTAATCAATCTATTCATTCATGACTTGGATGAGGGATTGGCATGCACTGTCAGCAAGTTTGCTGAGGACACAGAGCTAGGAGGTGTGGCTGGTACCCCAGCAGGCTGTGCTACCATTCAGAGGGACCTGGACAGGCTGGAGAGCTGGCCAGTGAAAAACTTGATGAAATATAACAAGGGTAAGTGTAGAGTCTTGCATCTGGGCAAGAACAACCCCAGGTACCAGTATAGGCTGGGGACTGAGCTGTTGGAGAGCAGTGTAGGAGAAAGGGACCTGGGGGTCTGGTGGACAGCAGGATGACTATGAACCAGCAATGTGCCCTTGTGGCCACGAAGGCAAATGGCACCTTGGAGTAGGTAAGAATGGGGGTGGTTAGCAAATGGAGAAAGGTTCTCCTCCTCCTCTACTATGCCCTGGTGACACCACATCTGGAGTATTGTGTCCTGTTCTGGGCCTCTCAGTTCAGGAAAGACACAGAACTGCTGGAGAGAGTCCAGTGCAGAGCACTAAAGATGATAAAGCAAGTAGAACACCTCCCTGATGAGGAAAGGCTGAGGGAGCTGGGTGTCTTTTGCTTGGAGGAGACTGAGGGATGACGTCATTAATGTTTATAAATATGTGAGGGATGGCTGTCAGGAGGATAGAGCCAAGCTCTTCTCAGTGTCATGTGGTGATAGAACAAGGGGCAATGGATGTAAGTTGGAACATAGGAGGTTCCATAAGAGGGTTCCATCCTCTTCACAGTGAGGGTGACAGAGCACTGGAAAAGGCTGCCCAGGGCAATTGTGGAGTCTCCTTCACTGGAGATGTTTGAAACCCGCCTAGATATGTTCCTGTGTGACTTGGTCTAGGTGATCCTGCTGTGTCAGGAGGATTGGACTAGATGATCTTTTGAGGTCCCTTCCAATCCCTAATGTTCTGTGATTCTGTGATAAAACACCTTGATGTGGGTACTGGTGCTGCAGTAGTTACAGTAAGTAATACTCTAGCAGAGTTGAGGATGAGCAGATGATGGATGACTGTGATAGCAGCATGGTGAATATACCTTTGTGCTGATTTTAAACGAGGTGCAGCAAGTGGGGTTGGAGCTTTCTATAAGAAAAAACAAGTCCTTTTCCAGTGTGGCTTTGAATCCTAGAATCATTACGGATTGGAAAGGACCTCAAAAGATCATCTAGTCCAATCCCCCTGACACAGCAGGATCACCTAGATCAAGTCACACAGGAACACATCCAGGCGGGCCTTGAACATCTCCAGTGAAGGAGACTCCACAACCACACTGGGCAGCCTGTTCAGTGCTCTGTCACCCTCACCGTGAAGAAGTTCCTTCTCAGGTTGATGTGGAACCTTCTGTGTTCCAGCTTACAACCAGGATGCTATTTTTCTGACCGAATACCCAGGACTTAGCTGTGATCTGTACAGAACAGCTTTTGTATTGATTGTTTGATGTGAACCTTGGCTGTGCCACTGTAGGAAACCTCTTGATTTTTAACAAAGGCTGGAGCTTGTGGAGACAATGTAAAAATTCTGTTTATTGTTAATACATGAAAACCCACACTGAAAATTCATCTTACAAACTGCTTTTTAAGTTATACCCACGTGGTGTTCAAAGCATTCTGCTCAACCCTTTTAATTAACGACTAAATTATGCCAGGCAACTGCTCTGCATCCCTCCCCTCATCCCCCCTTTGCTTCCTCGGCTCTTTGCTTAAAGCACGTTCCCTCTGCTGGAAGAAAAGCCTTGAGTTCTGCTGCTCCTTTCTCTCCCAAATGGCCAGTCATGTTTTTTTTCTGGAGAGAAATATATACAGAAAGATGTTTGCTGTAGAAGCAGCAGGACTTCTGGTCCCTTTTTGCCATTGAATAGCAGAACCCAGTGGACACCATGGTCTGACCCCAGGAGTGGATTCAGCCATGGCCAAGTAAGGAGTCACCCAAAAAACTTTGCTATTACATGTGATGCTCTCCTCCTGCTTTGCTGGCAAACTGACTGCTTTTGAGACAGGAAGAACTGATGGTGACCTCACAGCATTGTACCCCTCACGAGAAGCAAGACATTGAGGTGCTGGAGTGTGTTGAGAGGAAGGGCCACAAGAGTCTGTTGCACAAGTACTATGAGGAGCAGCTGAGGGAACTGGAAGTGTTTCAATGGAGAAAGCAGTAGCTGAGGGGAGACCTTATCTCTCTCTAAAACTCCCTGAAAGGAGGTTGAAGCAAGGTAGGGATTAGTCTCTTCCCCCAAGTGACAAGTGACAGGGCAAGAGAAAGTGGCCTCTGGTTGAGCCAAAGGAGGTTTAGGCTGGACATTAGGAAAAATTTCTTCCTGAAAGGATGGTCAAATCCTGACCCAGGGTTCCTAGGGCAGTGGAGGAATCCCTATCCTTGTAGGGGTTTAAAAGACATGTGGATGTGTTGCTGAGATAAAAGGTTTGTGGTGCTCTTGGCAGTGCTGGCTTAACAGTTGGACTTGATGATCTTAAAGGTCTTTTTCAACCAAGATGATTCTGTTTCTGTAAGTCTACCCCTGTTGTGCCAGAAGCATCCTCCTGTGTGGTAAGCATCACTCTTTGCAGGGTCTTTCCCCTCTCTTCTGTAAGTGGCATTGTGCATTGCTGTGCTTTTCTGAGTGCTGTCAGCGCTTGGAAAGCAGTCAAAGGCTTTGATGTGTCAGGTCAGCTGAGCTCAGTGTAGCCTGAGGGTTCATTTGTGCCACCTAAATAAACAGCATTTTACCCAGTCAGCTTTGCTTTTCCTGCCTGCTTTGAGGACAGCTCAGAATGCTGTCCCTGAGAACAAAAGGCAGCAGTGATGTGAAGAGATGAGTGAGTGACTTCTGTGACAGACAAGTGACCCATCACAGAAGGACCTGGTGGTGGACCCTGTTTGTTACTGGTGCCCTTTTCCAGTGCAAGCAGCAAAGCCATATCTGCATTTTCAGAGTTTCACAGTATCCCAGGTTGAAAGGGAACAAGGATCATCTAGTCCAACCCTTTAAGCTAAAGAAATATAGTTTAACTGAAATGGCCCAGTACCATGTCAAGCTGAGCCTTAAAACTATCTAAGGTTGGGGAATCCACCACTTTCCTGGGAAAACCATTCCAGTTTCTCAGACTGAGTTCCTGTGGAGTCCAATTGGAATCTCCCCAGGAGCAACTTGTATCAGTCACCCCCTGTCTTTTCTGTGAGATTCCTGGCAAAAAGGGAGTCTCTGTCTTCTTGGTAACCACCCTTAGGGTAGCAGTACATGGTAATGAGGCCCCACCTAAGCCTTCTCTTCCCAAGCCTGAACAAACCCAGCTCTCTCAGCCTTTCCTCATGTGACAGGTTTTCTAGTCCTTTTCTTGGCCTTCTTCATCCTTTAATACTTGTTTTCTTCTTGATACCTTGTGAACGAATAGTATCAGCCCCAGAAGTGAAATTCAGACAAGAGCGTCCTACAGCTGTCTTCTCTTGTAGATGTTGTGCATAGCTGCACTCGTGGCTGTAGAGTTGGGGAGCAAAGGACTGTAATGGAAATACAACTCTAATGAACCACAGTAATACAAGGGAATCCTAGAATGTGATCAGTTGTTCATCTGCAAGAAATAGATGGGCAGAAGGGACGATAAGTGAGGTGGGTGCTCTCCTATCCACACCGAAGGAAAGAGCAATCTCATACTTGCTGTTCAGAGAAGCGGGATGTAGCTCTATTAGAGTAGCAGATTGAGAAGTCATGGGCAGAAGATTAGCTTTATCAGCCTGGAGAATTCTGCCTGCAATTCAGATGCATTTGTGTCAATAACAGAGCATTAAAATGTGGTAGCTCTTGCCTTTATTGATAGGTTAAATGTAGAGCTAGTCACTGGAGTGTTCTGTTGACCTGCAGAGGTGGTAGAAGGTCACAGGTGGTTGGCAGAGCATCCACCAGCATCTCTGTGCTGCAGTTCTGCTCTCTTGTTTGGGTTGGGTCTGGCATCTGGGTGTTCATGATCCATGGTGACACTGCCTTGGGTGGGGCTTGGATCAGACGGACGTCCCTTCAAAACTGTACAGTCACGTGTTTAAAAGAGAAAAACAGTGACGGTACTAGTTTTTTCAATGAAGTCAGCAGTAGCTCTTAAAATAAGACTGAGCAAAGTCTTATTTTAACTCAACTGCTTTCTGACCATCCCTGTATCTGAGGTGGGTTCCAAGATTACGTGCCTACCAGCCAGACCCAGGAGTGCATGAATCGGACAGCCAGGCTCTTGTCTTCTTTCTGCACCACTTGTGCACATTCCCCACATCATACCTTCCCATGTAGATGATGGCCAACCACTGGGAAGAAAAGGGAAGATCTTCACGTCATGCTGAGCACCATGACCTTTTGCTGGCAGCACTCTTTCTGATTCAAGCTGCTGGTGTTTCCCAGACTGGTCTGGAGGTAGGAACAGCAGAGCTGACCAGACACGCTGCATGCCTGTGCTCAGCATGGATCATCCTGCTGCTTGCCTCGGATGGGTTGTTATTTTTAGATGAAGTAGGAGATGGGAATGTGCTGAGCTGGCTTCTAAGACCTGCCAAAAAAAGAACATCTTTCTGGACTGACTTTAACTCCTAGCCCTGACTTGACACAAGAGTGATCTACCTGGAATTGATAAGTGATATTGCAAAGCGTCAGCGAGCCTTTTGGAACACATCTGCAAGGTGAATTATGTTACGTGACTGCTAGAGGAAATCTGTCGGGGTAAGCATCAGACTTAAAAAGTAAAGCAGGCATTTTATACCCAGAGAAACCTAAATGCCGGATTTTTAGTAGCAGTACTAAGCAAGTCTAAGGTACTTTTCACCACTGAGGATCAAGTCCTGGCACATGTTTTTGCATTTAGGTTATTGATGTCCGGTGCCTGGCTGGAAGGTGCCCAGCCCTTTGGGTGAGGGAAGTGGTAGAAAAAGCCAGAGTCCTGATGACAGGCAGAGCTGCTGGCTCTTATGTTTGTGGGGTTGGGTTTTATTTCATCCGCACTTCCTGCAGTATCATGAGTTAAAGTCGGGAATTGCTATGTGAGTTATCTGATGATGCTTCTTAGCTTTTAGAGACCTCTGGATGCTCTGAAGGGGTCTGTTGCTACCGCTGAGCTTTGGGAGGACATGCAGGCTGTGGGTATTTGCTCCTGCCCCGCTGGGTGCCACAGCCTTGCAGCAACTGCAGAGCAGTTTGTGTGACACAAGGAATGCGAAGCCTCCTCAGTCAGTGGGGCTCAGCATGACTTTCACCTTCAAATATGCCCTTTTATTCTTGGCCCTTGGAAGCAGGAGATAAACTCCTGACTTATAGGGTAAAGACAAACACCAGAAGCACACCCTGGGGTTATCTTACGCAGCATTATTGCTGTGGTGAAGTACCCTGCAAGGATGGTATCACATTCTTTTACTACTCGGTAAGGACAGCAGTAGAGGGCTGAGGAGGGATGAGGCATTTTGGTATTTGCTATAGGGATGCCTTCCCCACCCCTCCACCCCAAACTGGGAAGCTGCATTAAAAGTTCTCAAGACTCTTAAAATCAGAAATAAATTTAAAATGCCTGGAGTAGAGACAGCTTTTACTGTGCAAAACTTTTTGTTTACTTAATGAAAGCATTTAGAAGAAGTACTAATTGTAGCCAGGATAACTGAGGACAGGAGAAAGCCCAGGTTTGTAGTGAGAGGTAAAGGCTTTTCTCAGAACAGGCAGCAGAGCTGGAGAAGCTGCCTGAGCTGTAGGGTGTGCTCAGTCTGGAAAAAGGTGATGAAAATATTTTAAGCTGATTACTGAACACGTTAGGCAGGATCTACACTAGCATCCCAGGGTGATGATTCAGTTATGGTGGGAAAGGCTGGTCCTTCTCCATGCGGGTTGGATGAAATTTATCTATCTCCATGAGAAGTTCTGAGCTACTTAGGTCAGTGGATGATGCAAAACCCATTAAGGTCCATTGGAACGTGTTAGTGATCATTTGGGTTTGGGGTTGGAGTGCAGGCAGCCTGATTTATGTCCCTGTCTGGCTGCTCCCACAGCAGACATCGTGCAGGTGTGCCTGCGACAGGGAGAGCTGACTCAGTCAACTTAGCTTTCTCCTTGGCTATCAGTGCTTTGCCTCTGTGAGCAAATGTTTTCTGCCAGAAAAATGTTCCCAGCTATCTTATTTATTTTTCTCCACTGGCGTGATGGAAACACTGTGCCTTTCTTTTCCTGGCATCCCAGAGGGATCCCAGCAAGCCCTCCCGGTGTTGCTTATAAGCAATAAGCCAAATAGGGGCTGCTCACATGATCTTGGTTGCAACTGATTTGCATTAGAAAAAATAAAGAAATGCACTTTTATGCAAACTAAAAGTTTATTTTCCACGAAGAGGTTTGATTTTGTTTTCACATAGTTTCTTGGAGGGGAAGATGGGATGTGAGTATGCACAGCTGAAACCCAGAGTCCGTACGTGCCACCCTATAGAAGGATGCCCAACAAGGAGGACTGGCCCCAGGGTCCCTGACAGCTTCTCCTCTCCTAAACCCAGAGTGAAGTATTCACAGTATTTCTAGTGAAACATTACAGGATTTTAATTTTCTCAGGGAAAATATCTGCAGAAGAATTTTGGCTTGTTTTGTTTTGTTTTGCTTAGTTTTTGTTGTTTTGTGGTTTTTGTTTTAAAGCCATCTTTACTCAGTGCCAGCCTGGACTGAAGTGCAGAAGTGGCAGTACTTAGACTTTTTAGCTGAATTTCTTACAGAAGTGAAGCTGCTGCAGCTTTCTTGGCTCTCTGTAAGCCTCCTCTGTCTCAGAGTCAAGCTGATTTTCAGCTCCTGGCTGATCCCAGCCAGATTTGACAAAAAAGTGGAGGTTTCCAAGTTGGGCAGTTCATTTAATCACTGAATCATAGGGTTGGAAGGGATGTCCATAGGTCATCTAGTCGAAACCCTCTGCAACAAGCAGGGACATCTCTAACTAGAACCGATTGCCCAGAGCCTCATCCAGCCTGACCTTGAATGTCTCCAGTTATGAGGACTCCACCACCTCTCTAGGCAACCTGTTCCAGTGATCCATCACCCTCAGATTAAAGAACTTTTTCATGATGTCTAACCTAAACCTGCTGTTTTCCAAGTTCAAACCCTTACCTTGTCTTTCCCTGCCCTTGTGAACAGTTCCTCCCCAGCCTTATCTTCTTCAGTCTGGCCTACTCCAACTCTCTCAGCCTGTCCTTGTAAGAGAGGTGCTTCAGCCCACTGAGCATTTTTGTGGCCTCCTCTGGACCCACTCTAACAGATCTTTGTCCTTCTTGTGTTAGAGGCTCCAGAACTGGACGCAGAACTCCATCAGATTTCCCAATGGTGAGAGGCAGAGACCATCTGCTGCTGAGGGAACAGCTGTAATCACCAAACAGGGATTATAGAACAGCAAAAAAATCATATTTATGAGAAGATAGGTTTCCTAAACCAAGGTGCTTGTTCCTCTCTGCCTGTGTAATGAGCAGAATCACTGGTTTATAAAAGCACTCAAAGGACTCTGCATGAGCCACTTATTTAACGGTTCGTTGTGAGCCTTGATGGGAAAGTGACCTAGTTCAGGTCCCCAGAGGCCACTGCAGTGGAAATAATGATGAATAAGATGACTTGTATCACCATATGGCAGTTTGAAGCATTGCACACACATGGTCTGCAACTGGTTTGTCCAGCAGTGCTGGACTTTCTCTTAAATCTATCTCTCTAGTGAGAGCAGAAGAGGAGAGCTGTCGCTATGAGTCTTCTTCCCCCTGAACCGGCTGCAAATCTGCAATGGCTGCAGAGGGGAGGATGGGTTTTGTTCCACAGGCTGCCCTGGATAATGTACTTTGGGGAGTTGAAATCCTCTGATGGAACAGAATCCCTTTCGCAGGTGCAGAGCACTTAACTTTTTCCTTATAAGACCAAGCAGAGATCTAATTGCTGCTCTCCAGAAGTGCAAAACAAGAGAATGTAATAATTAGAGCTGTCAGGGTGTCCTTTCTTTTATGCTGATGCTGACATGAGCTGCTTCAAAGCCTATTTTTAACCTCTGCAGCCTTGAAGGCTTGATGTGTATTTTCAGTCTGGCTTTATTTGTTTCAAACTTTGTAAATTTTAAGTAATGTAAACTGGGGGGGGGGGAAGAGATGCCGGGAGAAAGAGAAAAATTATGTGAAAATGTTAGCCCTGAAGGAGGGGAGGCTGAGAGGAGACCTTATTGCCCTCTACAGCCACCTGAAAGGAGGTTATAGAGAGGCTAGTGTTGGCCTCTTCTCCCAAACAGCTGACGATAGGACAAGAAGAAATGGCCTTGAGTTGAGCCAGGGGAAATTCAGCTTGGAAATTAGGAACATGTTCTTCAGTGAAACAGTGGTTAAACATTAGAACAGAGTGCCCGGGGAAATGGTGGAGTCACCATCCCTGGATGTGTTCAGAGAGTGAGATGTGGCAATCTGGGACATGGTCTAGTGATCATGGACATGTGTTGGGTTGAAGGTTGGACTGGAAGATCTTAGCAGTCCTTTCCAACCTTAATGATTTTGTGATTCTGTGAAATAGGAAAGAAGGAGGAAAAATGAACTGTGCTGTTTCAGCACTCTGTACATATTATATATGTGTGTGTACGTATGTGTGTGCCCACATGTATGAATAGAGATGGACATGTGTAGTATGGTAAGTGTTGAGGGTGACCCACTGTTTCTTTACTGGAGGCTGTAGACAGCTGAGCTGAGTGAGATGCACCTATGCAGGATCCTAAGAACTTTGCCATGATGCAGCAAAGGGTTCCTCCTGAATTCTGAGTGGGTAAACATGAAGGGCACACTGAAGGTGGACTTACTGGGATGTGAGAAAGACATCCCCAAAGAGCTTTGAGGCTATCACACCTAAATCAAGGCACAGATGGAATAGTAACTGTGGTTGCATGGCCTGGTCTCACAAAATCAGAGCCAGAATGGGATGCTCAGTCATTCCCACCACATGATTTCACATCTCTAGATAAGAGGAAGAAGTTTTTCACTGTGAAGGTGGTGAGACAGTATCACAGTATTACCAAGGTTGGAAGAGACCTCATAGATCATCAAGTCCAACCTGCCATCACAGAGCTCAAGGCTAGACCATGGCACTGGAACAGGTTGCTCAGAGATGTTGTGGATGCCCATCCATGGAAGTGTTCAAGGCCAGGTTGGATATGGGGCTTTGAGCAAGCAGGTCTGGTGGAAGATGTCCCTGCCTATGGCAGAGGTGTTGGAACTAGATAATTTTTAAGGTCACTTTCAACCCAAACTATTCTGTGATTCTATGATTGTTTGATGCAGGTGTTTTTTTCTCTATCTGGCATTTAATTTGGGTGGAGGACTTCTCTTGGCCCCATCTCATGGTAGGATGGACCCTGAAACATCACTCACTGAGCCTGTGGTCAAATCTTCTGGCTATAGCTAGAGAATCCCAGTGGAGGCAGTAGAAGTTGACATGGGGGTGCACGTTAGTGCATCCATTGATACAGGAGAACACAGAGGATGGAGTCTGCAACAGATCTGTGCTACGTTTTCTTAGAGTTTCTTGGCGTGGGTGGCTCATTCCCTGCTTACCCTTTTGGTTCCTCGTAGATGGATTAGAGCATTGTCACTCCAACTGATTGTGGCCCTTTTCTCATGCAAAGTATTGACATCCAAAACACAGATCTCTAATCCTAAAATTATGACCTGCCCTTTCATAATGCAAAATTGGTTAGTTAATCTCCAAATAGTTCCCCAGCCCCTCATTAGTCACTTTGTGCTGTTACCCTCGAGGCAAAGCCTTTATTCTGGCATTAAAACATAACTGTTAAATCTACCCATGGTTTCACCAAGCTGGTGCTGCATAGTCCAAACAAGGAGCAGGTAGCAAAGGATGTAGTTTTCTGCAGATGGAGCAAACACCGGTGGGCTCAGCACTGCCATGGGGAGATGATGGCTTCACTTTCTCAAAGCCTGTTGGTGTGAGTTGTAACACCCAGTGATGTTTGCTTTATTCTGACATTAGGGGAAGCAAGATGTCTGAAGCGCTGACCTGAAAACTGGGATCAAACCCTTTGAGGAGAAGACCCTTGGGGGACCTTATAGCAACTTTCTAATACCTGAAAGGGGGCTATCAGAAGGCTGGAGAGGAACTCTTCATAAGGGCAGGGAAAGACAGGACGAGGACAGGATGAGGGGTCATGGCTTTAAGGTGGAAAGGGGTAGATTTAGGCTGGACATAATGAAAAATGTGTTTACGCTTATTATGTGAGGGTGGTTGATCCCTGGAATAGGTTGCCCAGAGAGGTTGCCTGTGGTGGAGGCCCAATCCCCTGAAGACATTCAAGGTCAGGCTGGATGGGGCTCTATGCAATCTGATCCAGTTAGAGATGTCCCTGCTTGTTGTAGAGAGTTTGGACTAGATGACCTTTGGACATCCCTTCCAACCCAGTGCAGTCTGTGATTCGCATGAGACTGGCATACAGTGGGCATACAGTTTGTGTTTTGCAATCACGGTTAAGCCAGAACCAGGCTCCCCATCTAAGGCTTCTTGAATTTGGGTTGGTTTTGTTATTAACTATTTCTGAAAGAGCAAACTGTGTCTGTGCTTTTGAGATACTGATATAGCTATATATTTCACCCCTTCCCCAGTAATCAGGAAGAAAATAGGCATTTTTACAAGCACTAGAGCTAATAAACAGGATTTCCTTTGTATTTATGTCTCTTGGTTGATTGAGTACTTCCATAATTAAATTAGGATTCTGTTATGTCTGCTTATGCCTGTAGTCTTTCCCTCACATTACTTTTCTGGCAACATAGAAGCTGCTGTAATTGACTGTAGAAAGAGTATGATGGAATTAAAAGCTGTTGGATATAAACCTTGTGAAAGGCTGCGTCCAGCATCCTTCCCCATCCAGCTGCCTGGTTCCAAGAAGTTGGTAGAAAATAATGATCTTTGCTATCTTTGAAGTTAACTTATGGCGTTAAAACTCACGTACGCATGCGTGCACCCGTGTCAAGTCCAGCCTTTGCGTCACCTGGTTCCTGAGGAAACTCAGATAAAATGGTGGCGAGATGGTATCTCTTTAGTACAAGCTGAGCACCGAGGGTTTGTGGCTGTATGCTTTGCTTCAGGAGATGAAGAATGTGTATGGTCAGCACATTAAATATGTTTAACCATGTTAAAGGGTGGTTTGACTGTGGTACATGGCTCGGTGCTTTGTGAGTGCCTGCTGTAGTGGCACTGTCTGCTACAAATGATTGCTGGGTTTGCTTTGAGTCTTTTGTCTAAGCACCTGCTTTTCCTAGATGTGTTCTGTGCCCAGAAATTCAGACTGCATCTTACAAATTGAGTGACTGAGTGCTGAGGGAAACCCTACTGATTTGGGGGCAGCAGGGCATGGTTAAGCCTATGTGTGAAAGCAAAGCTGCTTCTCTTGGAGTGCCATAGCATGAGCATCAATAGGATAAATAGTGTCCCACAGCCCCATGGAAAATGATTTGTTTGTAAGCATTGCTGCCCTCGTCCCTGCCTGAGAAGGAGTGACACCCCCTGAACAAGAGAGCCTTCAAGCTGAGCCTCCTGGGTCCCCATGTTGGACCATATGGAGTTGGATTAGATGACCTTCGGAAGTCACTTCCAATCCAACACATTATATTATACTTCTGCAGGATGAGATAATTTTGCAGCCTTGGAATTGCAGTTTATTCACTTCTCGGTAACTAAATCAGATGTTCTGTTGCTTTTCTGAATTTCTCTGGTTTATTTTGCAAGCTTTTAGGTCATTTTAGGGTTGTGTCCACATGCCATGATTGGAGAAGTATGGTTGGGGAAGGGAGAAATCCTCCTGTCAGTCCCACCCCTGTGGCCCCTAGAAGATGAAACTCTGGGGCTGGTGGCTTTGACCAAATCCTCTGGCATCATCATCAGATGCCTGCCTGGTTTTAGATGGATACCTGGTTTTGCATGGACATCCCACCGTCCTTACGAGGACCTCAGTGGAAAAAGAAGCAGGGAAAAGTGAGATGTGAGAAGGAGAAGAAAATGGCAAGAATGAAAATGAGGAAGGAGGAGGAGGGCAGTGAGGAGGCAGTGGAGGCTTGCGGGTCTTTGAAAGTTGGAGACAAGCAGCTGTCAGACAATGCTGCGGGAAGCCTGAACTTGTATTTTTAGGGATGCTTGGTTTGATATTTACTGTAAATACTGGGTTTGGGGGAGGAGAGAATGAACTCCTTCCTGCCACCTGCTTCACTAGGCTTTTTTTCCACTTCTGCTTTCCCTCCTCTCCCCACCTCAGCATTTGCAGAGCAAGAGGTGTTAGCATCCATCCACCCCACCACTCTTGACACCTGTCCCCAGCATGGTGGGTCATTTTTAGGTGGCATGTGATCTGGGAAACCACACATACTGAGTGAGGTGGGCAAGGATCCAGCTCATTTCCTACAAATCTAGTTTATCCCATCATCAGTTTAATAGGTATTCACCAAACTGGCAACCTTCTGACCCCCAGGACCAGGTTTGCTCTATGTCAGATTTTCCTTTAGGCTTCTGAGTTTGCATTCCAAGCAGCACAAGACCAAAGACTGGTTAATCCAGTTTGTGTGAAATCGTGCTTGTGTGTGGAAGGACAGCTTTGTTTTTGACTGTTCACTCGGCTTTCAGCAGGAGAAATTATTTCAGATTTCCTCGAAGTGATTGCAAGCTCTCCAGGAGTTTAAGGGGAGACCAACCTCATCTTTTTTATTGTCACATTGGGTGTTTTTCACATCTTCTTTCTGACTAACTTGCTGGTGGATCTGGGACACATTTACATTAGATCACAGCATGGTGTGTTGCTGATAGTTTTGTTGAGGCAGGTTCGATGAACTCTTTTTGAAAGCTCTTCCTGCCATCAGCATTTAAGGCAGGCAAATGAGGATGACTTTCATTTATTATCAGCTTAAGCCTTTTCAGGAGGGGTGAGACCATCTTTTCAGGGCACATTAAGAGGCTGGCACAGACGGTGTGTCCTGAACAGGGATAAGGAGCTTTTTCCAGTCTGCAAGTGCTTCCGGAATCTCTTAACAACTGCCCTCCACAACCACAAAACCCAGTTCCCTGTCAGGTGACAACCTGGCTTCACCATCATTCAGGTCAACCAGGTAGTGACCAATCTCTTTAGGTGGCTCTATATCTACACTAAGGCATTTTATCCCTTCTGTATTGCCATTTGTCTTCAGGGTTGATTTTATTTGCCGAATCCCACTTCTTACTGGTCAAACATGTTCATGCTTTGAGATCCTGAGGAGACAAGGAAAGACATTGCAGTAGACATTTTGGGGGGGGGGGGGGGGANTGAAATCACTGGTTCTTCTCATCTGAAAGTTACTGGGAACAGCAGCCTTCAGGGAATACTTCAACTCCTCTCTTTCAGAGATGGGTGGGAATTTGGAAATCTGAAGGAGGGAAACAATGTGAAAATAAAGAAAAAGAGACTTGTAGCACAAATGCCTAATCCAGCCCGTGTATTTGTGTTCCAGATATTTTGATGAGGACTCACTCTTTTGTCTGAAATTACTCATCTTCTTCTCTGTTTAAGGAGCTAGAGGCTCACAGCTTGTAGGCAGCCCTAGTGAGTTGTATCTTCTGCAGTCATCATTTGGACAGACACTGGTGCTGCTGGTCAGGAGGTTGTACATCACCCACACAGAAACTGACACAAATCTTTGCAGGGGTGTTAATCTAATCTGTGCTGACCTGAGACCTGTCAGTCTGAGGAAGAAGGGTGAAGACCCAGTGCTCAGTAGAGTGGCTGATCCTGTTGTCTCCATTTCCATCAGGAGATGCTTGATTGAGAAGTCTTTCTTTTGATGTCCTACCTCTTGAGGGTGATGACCTGAATGAGCATTGGGAGGGAACAGAAATGATCTGTCGCATTTGTTTTGGTGTCTGTGTCATCCACTGTCTAATCTCCCATTTTTGTATGCTTGACTGAATGGCAGATGGACTTCAGGGGTACAGGGGTCTTCGCTACTCTGCTGTGAACATGGGTTTGCTGTTGGAAGTCTGATACTGGAATGGCATTTTGGTCTGACTCTGAGCACAGCTCTGCAGTACTTGTGACAGAACTCTATCCCCGCTGCTTCTCCTGTGCTGCGCTTTGCATGTTAAAAACATTCAGTGTGGACCCGTTGCTGTGATACAAACTCAGCTTCTGCAAAGAGCTGTTTGGCTCAGAGGGATCTGTGTGTGCTTTTGTAGGGAATGCCATTCACCTCTCATGAGGACCCAGGTTGTACAAGTGCACCCTGCAGAATGCAAGAAGAATGTCCCAATGTGGAGACACATGCAGAGGTGTAAGTTCTAGCCTCCTCATGCCTCTGCTGTAAATATCCTCTGCTTCTAACAGTGCTGCTCCTGCTGAGCAAAGGCAGCTCTGCCATTTCCTTCTCATGGATCACCCCTCCTAAAACCTCTCTCTGCCTCCAGCCTGGTGATTCCGATCCCTTCTGCAGGCAGGTGGTTTTTTGGAGATACTGAAGACTAGCAGGTCCTTGTGATTCAGCAGAAAGGAACCAAGTCTCTTGGAGTCACAGCAAGAGCCTCTCTAGGCTCTCTAGCTGTTTGCACTGACCGTTGCTGTGTCCCGTGGGGAAATGCTTTCACTCCGTGAAAGACTTCTCTGGTTAAAATCATTAGCAATATCACAGGTTCTTGTAACACAGCCACCACCTCCAGCGCTAAAGAGTTTGGTCCTTCACTCTCATGGGCTGCTCATTTCTCCACCAAAGCCACCCAGAAATTAAATTAACATTTAAATAAGAATCTAAAGAAGTTAAAACCTAATTTTATCTCTTGGCCTTCATACTTAAGCAAATTTGTCCATAATGGTTCATAAAAGCCATTGGCTTACCATGTACTGTTAGGAAACAGTGCTCCACTGGCAAGAGCTGCTGAGGCCAGGACTAAAGCCTGCAGAAGCTCAAGCTAGGTGCATTCCCCTGAATAAAAAATCAGGTAGACGTGCTAGGAGACCTGCATGGTTGAATAAGGAGCTCCTGAAGGTAATCTCAGGGAAGAAGGGATCTTACAATTCATGGAAGAAGGGATTGGTCACTTGAGAGAACTATAGGGAAGTAGTCAGGGCTTATAGGAAAGCAACAAGGAAGGCCAAAGCCCTCTTGGAACTGAAGCTGGCAAGGGAGGTAAAACAGAACAAGAAAGGCTTCTACAAATACATCAGTAGAAAGAGGAAGAACAAGGAAGGTGTAGGGGCACTACTGAGCGAGGAGGCAGCCTTGATAACTGAGGATGCAGAGAAGGCAGAGTTGCTGAATGCCTTCTTTGCTTCGGTCTTTACATCTAAGGCCGAACTCTCCTATGTCCCCCAGAACTTGGATGAAGGAGAGGAAG
>VXBP01010081.1:426235-488438 GCA_013400115.1 Rhinopomastus cyanomelas
TTATGAGGAGAGGCTGAGGGACTTGGGGCTTTTTAGTCTGGAGAAGAGAAGACTTAGGGGAGATTTGATCAATGTTTATAAGTACCTGAAGGCTGGCCAGGAGGGGGGGGACAGGCTCTTTTCACTTGCTCCCTGTGATAGGACAAGGAGCAATGGGTGTAAGTTGCATCAGAGGAGGTTCCGCCTCAACACAAGGGGGAACTTCTTTACTGTGATGGTCACAGAGCACTGGAACAGACTCCCCAGGGAGGTCGTGGAGTCTCCTTCTCTGGGGACTTTCAAGGCCGCCTGGATGCGTTCCTCTGTGATCTGTGTTAGATAGTTTTGTCCTGCTCCGGCAGGGGGGTTGGACTCGATGATCTCTTGGGTCCCTTCCAACCCCTAACATCTTATGATCCTATAAGCCCGAGTCATCTCCATCTCATAAAGATGATCAGCTTTTTATTACAATTTCCAGAGTGCTTTTTGAGCAGCCTTATGGAAATGCCATTTAGGAGCATCTGAATGACAGTTTCTTCACAACTGTGCTCTTACTCTTGTTGTTAATCTGCTGGGGAAATGAAAGCCCTCTGCTGCAGGAAAAAATATAATTAAGAATTCCTAGAATTATGGTTTAGAAGGTGCAAATGAGGATCCTAATGCAGAAAGTCCCGTGTGTGAGGAACGACTTCCCTTCCCTTCCTTGCTTCTGTGTCCAGGCAGGGCTTTTTGCAATTTTGCATCTAGCATTGCAACACCTTTATGGAGTAGCTGCAGTATTATTTTGCCCCTTTTATTGTGGTTGAGCAACCCAGAGCCTGGTCTTTCACCCAAAGTTGAGTGCAGTTGGTCAGGGTGTAGGAATAGCACCCAGCTGTTTGGATTGGTCCTGACACATCAGCCCATGCTGTGCATCACTGGATGCACTTTCCTTCCTTCTGTGGAGTTTAAGATTCCACAGTGTCCTTAATAATGGATATTAACTTAATCAGAGCTGTAATACAAAGATCTAAGCAAAATATAACATATTTTCTCTGTACATCTCCATAATCTATAAATATGAAGATTGAAGTAAAACATTAAATATTTCATTTATAAATGAAATACAATATTATGTACTAATATAATATAAATTTATATATCCTATTAAGTGCATCAAGACCCTGAACACCAAGCAGCAAATCCAAACTGTTGTTCTGTCCTGCAGCCAACTCTTGCTGCTGGAAGAGATCTTGAGTTTTTAATAGGAATCTGTCTCTGATGGCAGCATTTAGTGCAAGCACTGGTCCTGCTGGGAAATGGTTAAAAGCCTGCAGAAGCTCCAGAGAGGTGACATTATTTGAGCATAGACTGGAACATACGAGGTTCAACTTGAACATAAGGAAAAGCTTTTTTCACTGAGAGGGTAACAGAGCCCTGGAACTGGCTGCCCAGAAATGCTGTTGGGGTCTCCTGCTCTGGAGACATTCAGACCCCACCTGCACACGTTCCTGTGGGATCTGCTCTAAGAGAACCTGCTCTAGCAGGGGAGTTGGACTAGATGATCTCCAGAGGTCCCTTCCAACCCCTACCAGTCTATGATTCTATGATTAACCTGACAGACAGGATGGGGCAAGCAGGTGGCTGGAGCTGTCTTGAGCTTGAAGCAGGACACAGCCAATCCAGAAGAGATGCCTGTAAAACAACACCTTATAATTTTTATTTCTTTTAGTACAGCTGAAATTGCGGTTCATGGCACAGTTTGATGCAGCGCCTGGCCTCGGGTCCTTTGTGACATGCCTAGAGCATGGCATAGTCTGTGCGGATTAGCTGTGGATGAGGTTTCACACCGAGCCTTTCAGATTTCCACTAAGATCTTTATCCAGTGGAATAAAAGGCCATCACCCCCTGCCCATATGTGTTCTCCCTGCAAAGCTGTGGCAGCCTCTGAGCTGCCCACGTTCCAGCAGTCAGGCAGTGCTTTGGCTGCTTCCAGAGCTTTTTGCCTGCTTTTGTTTCACTGGACACATAACAGTGGGGACAATCCACAGCCCTCAGACTGCACGCCATCAATGTGTGCCTGTATGCGTGAGTTCTCTGTAAACAGGACCCTTAATGGCCACATAGCCCTCCCGCATTGCAAACCAAGTCGGGCAGTGGCTGGAGACCCATAATTACCTACACAGCCTGTTCTGGTACCTTGTGTCCCTCAGTGCCGAAGGTGGCAGGGACACTCGGTCCTTTTGGCCTCCTCCCACTCGTTCCTGAGCTGTATTGTTCCTGTGCAGTCTCTGGTACCAGTTTAACCTTCCCCTACTAATCCCAAGTCCTCTTCCTCTCCTTCCACCTTTCAGATCTGACTGAATCTACCACCTTGGCTTAGCTGACTGCTGCAGGGCTAGGTTGAGATTGTGTGCTTTGTGGAATCTTTTAGGGCTTTTTCCTTTCCTAGAGGAGCCTCACACCCCAGACTGACTTGCCACATGATTAAGAATCAAGGTGGTTAGAGCTAAACCGATCCAAGTTTTGGCAGGACTGGAGAGATTCAAGGAGTGAGACAGTAGGAGGATTGTAAGGGTGACTTGCTTAGAAGTTGGTTTGAGGTTATAGGACAAATGTTCATTGCCAGTAAAGGGGCTGGACATCAGTTCAGCCCAAATTTCTCTTCCTCTTAGGACTGGGCCATACAACTCATTGGGATTTTCTTTCTGCAAACTGAAGAAAGTGGGACAGATGAGAATGGAAGAGGTGAGAGCCCCATTTAACCGCTGAGGTGTCTGGTTATCAGATCTGGAGAAATCCAAGGTGGGACCCCAGAAGCTCATCCCATGTTGTCCTGCCTGCAAAGAAACATGGGCCACGGGGGGATGTAGGGCAGAATGTGCAGCTGTTACTGTGCTGTGAAAGGAATGTGGCCCTGCAGTTATATGGAGAAACAGGGAAACAGGAAAGACTTGTGCGGGGAAGGCAGGCTGGGCTGCTCACTGAGCTTTGGGTAATTCATGTGGACATGGACGTGGTTGTTTGATGCCACTGGCAATTCAGTGAAATGCAGTGGAAACCCTTCATGGAAATCCGTCAACAACCACTGAGGTGAATTTCCTGGATTAAATGGTCAGAACATCACTAAAGATAGAGTAGAGCTTTTCCTTCATCCTAGATTTTCCTTGTACAAGAAAAGAAAACCAAAGATAACTGATACTTCCATGTTACCCAGCTACCCCAGTGCCATTCATCCCCGCTGCTGTGGGTCACACTGAACTCTATGATTCATGGGAGGTGGTCCCCCCCTTACACTTTACATGCCAGCCTCCAAACTCGGATCTTGCTACTACGAAACTAGAGCCGAAATCAAACTGACGGCACGAAGAGGTGTTTTCAAGAAGCCACATTTCCGTAAGTACGTGTCTTGTTGTTTCTGTGAGGGCCATGTTTGTAACTCAGATGCAGTTTGCAAGACACTGATGTGTGGCATGGAGTAAAGAGCAGGTGAGACTTCTTCACATGTTGAAATGCAACTGGTTAATACGTAGCACAGATAAATGTGGGACCAAAAGCTTGAGAAGACCTGGGGGTACCTACCTGGTGTTCTGGGGAGAATTGCCTCGGGAGAAAGCAGGAAGCAAGTTAGGAGCAATCTCAAGGGACTTGAGACTTGCAAAAATACAGAGGAAACTGCTAAAGCACATTGGATGGCAGAGATTTTGCTGGTATTGCTGAGCTCTGGACACTGCAGCCCACTGTCATCCCAAAGCAGAAGGTCTGAGGTCATGAGCAGCCCCAGAGATTGCAGAGAAGGTCGTAGAGAGCACTTTGTTAGCCTGGGATGTCTCTTCCTGTATCCTTCCCTTGTGGTCGAAACTGGTGCCCTCAGGCTGGTGGGCTTATCCTGGTGTTTGGGTTTGAATGTTGAAACTGATGTGATTGTAGCCATGATGAAGCCAAGGTGTCCTGGACCATGCAGAAATGTCTATCCAGCAAACTGGGTTGCATACAGCAAAAGCATGTGGAAATTAGGGTCTGCCAGGTGCTCCCTGCTGCAGTCTGTGCCTGGCCAGGTTTATTGTGGTCCCCTGCTACATGTTACATGTTAAAAGCAGTGTGGCCAGCAAGAGTAGGGAATCCCTGTACCAGGCATACCTTGAATCCTGAGTTCAGATTTGGGCCCCTCACTCCAAGAAGGACATTGAAGTGGGTTTCCAGAGAAGGGCAATGAAGCTGGGGAGGGGTCTGGAACACAAGTGATTTGAGGAGCAGTTGAGGGAATTGGCAGAGTTTAGCCTGGAAAAAAAGGAGGCTCAGGGGAGAGCGTGCTCTCTACAACTGCATGTAAGGAGGTTGGATTGAGGTGGGACTGGTCTCTTCTCCCAAGGAACGATGCATAGGATGTGAGGAAACAGTATCAAGTTGTGCCAGGGTAGGTTTAGGTTGGATATCAGGAACAATTTATTCCCTGAAAGGGTTGTCAAGCCCTGGAACAGACATCTCAGGGCTGTGGTGAAGTCTCCATCCCTGGAGCGATTTAAACAACATATCCTGACGCTGGGCATGGTTTAGTGGGGATGTGGCAGTGCTGGTTTAGCAGTTGGACTCAATGTTAAAGGTCTTTTCCAACCTAGATGAAATGATTCTGTGTCAAGAAACAATGTTCTGGAGGAAGGTGTCAACCTGTGGAATAGGGTGGCCCATTGGAGGAGGCCGTGTCTGTCTTGGGCTACTTTCAAGAACCGTGCAGTTGCCTTTGAAGTACCAGCTGGGCTCAGCACACATAGGCAGCACCATTCCCGCCATGGCTGAGAGCTTCCACCTGGAAGGAGCAGCCTGGTGTTACTGTCAGGGCTGTGGTCCCCGTGACAGGGTGCCTGTGGGTCTCCTGAACAGAGATGTAATTTTAGTTTTGAATACTGCTGCACTGAACAGGCAGTGATGTGACACAGAAGCACAGTGGGGGTGTTGAGGGGTGGTAATAACATGGCTGTCATGAACGCATGTTCTTGGAAACACGCTGTTCTGCCTTCCTACAGCTGCAGGAGCGTGCCTTGCAGGGGAGCTGGGGCAAAGGGAGGATGGGCCATGCCATGGACCGGGGAAGTAATCAGCCCCAGGGACCAGCCTCTGCCCTCCCTGCCCTAGGTCCTGCAGATGATGGGCTGCTCCTCATCCATGCTGGGAGCTGCTGGGTTAGACTTGAGTATACTGGGAGTGCTGGAGCAAAGACTGAAGCTTGCAGAGGACCTGGGAAAGTTGTATGGGGTCCTCTGGTAACCATCTACATTTGCTCTGCCCCCTCTGAATACTTCTGTTTTGGTTCTGCTCTGAGAATGTTTTCCTAAGGCACGGTTTGTCCTGGTTCTTTTCGTAGACTCACAGACTGGCTCAGGTTGAAAGGGACCTTAGAGATCATCTACTCCAACCTCCCTGCCATGGGCAGCAGTACATCTCAACTTGGTTGCTCAAGGCCTCATCCAGCCTGGCCTTGAACACCTACAGGGAGAGGGCAGCCACATCCTCTCTGGGCAGTTGATTCCAGAGTCATACACTTCATACACTGCTCTTTCTCGAGGATATCTCTCCTTAGTCTCTTGGTGTCTCAGGTTCCTGTAGGCTGCTCTCTAAACCCATTTTTGGTGTATTTGCTGTCTGCTCTATATCTCTGTCCACTCTATGCTGTTATACTTGGTCCACTCATCTTGCAGCTTTGACCTTGGTGAGGCTTTGACCTCCCTTTATGAGAGTGATGTTTGTTCCTGTGTTCTGAGAAAAACCTGCCACATGCAGGAACATCTTAAAATCTGGTGTGCCACAAGATTTCATGTGACTGTAAAGCCATTCAAACACTACTGGACAAAGCCTGTGCATGGTCCTTGGTGTGAAGCAGGTACACAATTCACCATTGCTAGTTTGGTGGTGTTACATGGTGGTAGTGATGCCTCAGAGAATGGGGGAAACACTTCATAACCAGTGGATTTTCCTGGGTGGTAGTTGGAAGGGCAGCAAGCCACAGGTAGAGGAAGTGTCTACAGAAGCTTCTGAAAGGATCATCCAGGGATGATTTAGGACCTCTTAGGCTGGTGGTTATATCTGTGGAAGAGAGAGACCTCTCTCCCTGAGCTGGAGATGTAAAGGACAGAGGGGGAACAGTGGTGGTCTTAGGGCTGTGTTTCCCTAATATGTAAGGGGATATAACGTGACAGTCTTGCTCACCTATGTGCTGTAGTGAGTGTTATTTATGGAGATGAACAATATGCTAATTTAACAAATTAGCTTGTTAATCTAATAGTCCTGCCTTCTTAACGTCAGACGTGTTGTGCGGCTGCGGTAATGGAATTGCAGCTCTCCCAGCTGCACGGCCCTGATCGAAGCTTGGATTGATACAGAGCATTAGAAGTATTTCAGACCAAAGGTCAGTTTTGTTCAGTTGACTGAGAGCTTGGCCCTGGGCAGCTAGAGGTCTCTGTGCTAGGAGAGAATCATAGAATCATCGAATCATTAGGGATTGGAAGGGACCTCAAAAGGTCATCTAGTCCAATCCTCCTGCAACAGCAGGATTACCTAGACCAAGTCATACAGTCAGTCAGGGTTAGAAGAGACCAGTTCCAACTCCTCTACCATGGGGAGACACCCCACCCTAGATCAGGCTGACCAGAGCC
The DNA here is from genome assembly GCA_013400115.1 of Rhinopomastus cyanomelas. Classification (NCBI taxonomy): domain Eukaryota; kingdom Metazoa; phylum Chordata; class Aves; order Bucerotiformes; family Rhinopomastidae; genus Rhinopomastus; species Rhinopomastus cyanomelas. The sequence goes on from VXBP01010081.1 coordinate 432,844, forward strand.
TTATCCAGCCCGGCCTTAAACACCTCCAAGGATGGGGCTTCCATCACCTTCCTGGGCAACCCATTCCAGCCTCTCACCACTCTCACGGTGAAGAACTTCCTCCTCACATCCACTCTAAATCTACCCATCTCCAGCTTTGCTTCATTCCCCCTCGTCCTGTCACTACCTGACATCCTAAAAAGCCCCTCCCCAACCTTTTTGTAGGCCCCTCTCAGATACTGGAAGGCCACAGTAAGGTCACCTCAGAACCTCCTCTTCTCCAGACTTAACAGCCCCAACTCTCTCACCTGTCCAAGAGATAACATGTCAAGCTTTGTCACCTTTTTATCCTTGCCTTAGACTGTCTCCGTGTCTGAATTCAAAGCAGTGGAGTTACAGAATCACAGAATACCAGGGATTGGAAGAGATCTTGAAAGATCATCTAGTCCAATCCCCCTGCCACAGCAAGATCACCTAGACCAAGTTGCACAGGAACATATACAAGCGGATTTTAAATGTCTCCGGAGAGGGTGACTCCACAACTCCCCTGGGCAGCTTGTTCCAGTGCTCTATCACCCTCACAGGGAAGAAGTTCCTTCTCATATTTATATGGAACCTCCTATGTTCTAGCTGAAAACTATTACCCCTTGTCCTATCACTAGATGACATTGAGAAGAGCCTGGCTCTATCCTCCTAACACCCACCCTTCACATATTTATAGACATTAATGAGGTCACCCTCGTCAGTCTCCTCTTCTCCAAGCTAAAGAGACCCAGCTCCCTCAGCCTTTTCTCATCAGGGAGGTGTTCTACTCCCTTCACATCTTTGTGGCTCTGCACTAGACTCCCTCCAGTGGCATTGTGTCCTTCTTGAATTGAAAGGCCCGGAACTGGACACAATGTTCCAGAGGTGGTCTCACCAGGGCAGAGCAGAGGGANTTCCCGTACCGGCCCTTGGGGGACTCCGCTAGATACAGGCTTCCGACCAGACTCAGGCTTCTATCCTGCAGCCATTTCATGATCCACCTCACTACCCAATCATCTAGACCACACTGCCTCAGTTTGGCTGCGAGGATGGTGTGTGAGACTGTGTTAAATGCCTTACTCAAGTCAAGATAGACCACAGCCACCGCTCTGCCATCATCTAGCCACCTGGTTATGCCCTCATAAAAAGCTATCAGGTTGGTCAAGCATGACTTCCTTTTGGTGAAGCCGTGCTGACTGTCCCAGGCATGTGGTGTGTATGGGAAGATGCTGTTTGCAGAGAATGTGGTGAAGCCTGAGGGGAACAGAGGGTGGTTTAGGTGACCGCACAAGCAGACGGAGTTTGCCCAAAGTGGAGAGAAACTTCATCAAATCACTGAATCATTAGGGTTTGGAAGGGACCTCGAAAGATCATCTAGTCCAGTGCCTTAGGGTAGTATCATTGCCCTGAACCTCTTTATAAAGTTGTTTTTGAAGGTCCCTTCCAATCCCTGATGTTCTGTGAACACAAGAAATCGTGGAAGGGTGGAAGCATGTGCCAATGGAGGGAAATGCGTTGCCGTCATCACAACCATGGTATCGCGCTCACAAAGGGCAGAACAAACTCCTGCTGCAAAGGGTGCAGGGTTTGTCTGAAAGGGAACAAGGGGCTGAGTCCTCAGCCAGGGAGAAGACCTGGTCCCCAGTCTGCAGCATTATCCTGGCTTGATATTCCCCTGCCAGTACCTGGCATTAAGTGCAAGCAGGATCAGTGAGGTTTGGCCCATGATGGCTCTGTTTCAATCAAACAGATGTTTTATTCTTTGTTAAAATAAATATTTTTCTCATCCTGGTCTATGACTCACTTTTTCTTACGCTGACCTGATATTTAGAGAATCTGATGTCTTCATTACCTTCTCAGAGACACAGATCTATCTGAGGTATGTTTGAAAAGTTGTGTAAACCAAGTGCAGAGCTGGAGGAGCTCTCTTATAAAAAAGCTTGCTTTGGAGATCTCTCAGTTTTCATACTAGAAAAATCCTGTATTTCTATCAATAAGTATTTTAGCCCCTTAAACTAGTCAGAGCGGGTGTTGGCACCCTTCAAGATTAATTGCAGTGGTAAACAAAGTACAGAAACATGTCTCTACTCTTTAAAAGCTGAGGCTAAGTCACACAGGTTGCTGTAAAATGGTCTAATTTACTACAGGATGGTGGTTGGGATGTCCAGCTCCTGCTGGAAGGCAAAGTTCCTTCTCCCAGAAAAAACTGTACTTGATTTTTAGGGCATTAAAATTCATAGAATAGAACCATAGAATTGCCTGGGTTGGAAGGGACCTCTAAATGTCATCTAGCCCAACCCCCTGCAGTGAGCAGGGACATCCTCAACTAGATCAGGTTGCCCAGAGCCTTGTCAAGCCTCACCATGAATATCTCCAGGGATGGGGCCTCAACTACATCCATGGGCAACCTGTTCCAATGCTAAAAGTCATGCTGAAAATCTTGGATAGGGTCCTTGAATTGCCTTCAACAGCAGGAAAACAAGGAACTGGCAGAACCTGCTCCAGGATCTGTGCAAAGTTCTAGCCCATCCCAGGAGAGAAATTTCTGGTGTCCCACACTGTTCCTATTGTAGGAAGGATGTGTGTGAGGTGGAGTTGATGATGTTGAGGGCTTGCTGTCTATTGGGATGGTGTAGAGGCAGAAGTTGGCCAGTAGAAAGGGCAGTTGTTGAGTTGCTGGCTTCAGCTTGGTGTTTTAACTGCAACAAAAATGTAATGGAAGAAAACTACTCGGGAGCCTTCTGCCCTGCCAACATGGTAATATTCGAACTTCGAGGAGACTTCTTGGTATTTGTCTCAGTTTACTGGGATTTCTGTATGGAGCAGAGTATTCCTTGGGTTCTGCTTTCTCAGTGATAAGGGGTGGTGTCATGGCCTGGTCCCAGCAAGGCTGTTTATGTCGAACGTTCTGCAGTGCCTTGCAACAACACTCTCACCCTACTTGTTTTAGTATTTTCATGTGACATGGCTGAGGGCATTGCAAAATGGCTGGATCCCAAGTGGTTTGCTTTAGAGTATCAGAAATGCAACTCCATTAAATGCCTGTCATGGGGTTTATGGCTGACACGCAACAGGACTACTCCATTAAGTGTCTGCTGTGGAGATTATGTGTGGGGGATAGCTGTGAGGTTTAAGAGGTGATGCTCTGGGATGAAGGAAATGTGATCTCTGATTCTGGTTGTGTCCTGGTCATGTTTGTCATTGAGTGAACAAGACCAGGCAGCAGAAATTAAATAAATGAGATGGGGTTTATTTCTGGCTACAGAAACTGCAGGTTTTGCTTAAAGGCGAAACCCATGCTTGTGCAAGCAAAATTTTTAAAAGTGACAATCAATCATCTTCTTTCCGTCCTTAAAATGTTGACTTGAATTTTGGGCCGTGATATACAGTTTTCATGTACAAAGGCTGATAGTGAGGCTGGGGTTTATTTATTTAGTAAATATAATGCCTGAGTGCATCAATTAATGTTTAAAAGCATTTACCAGTGTTCCCATTGTGTGCCGACCCACTAGCTTTATGGAGTGTGAGGACCACAACCTTTGAAGGAAAAAAAAGTAGAATTTGTGGTGCCTGCTTCATTTGCAGAAATTAGTCTTAACACTTGACATTAGCAAGTTAGTGATAGTTGATATAACATTTTGAGAGTAATTAGGAGCATGAGTTTATGCTCAGATGGATGTTTAATTAAAAACTGTGGCAGCTTTGAAGTTCACACTTGAATAATCCCAGGCTGAAATGTGAGTTTATACCCAAGTGAACCTTGACAGCAAATCTGGAAAGGAGAAAAATGCTTTAGGAGCTCTGATTTTCTCCTGTTTGTTTTATGCTGTTGTAGCCCTCACGGTGTCTATAACGGCATCAGGTTTATGAAGATGAAAGCAGACCAAGTCAGGCAACCAGGACATTATGGAGCCAGAAACAAAACATGCTTTGGGGAAAGGAGCGTTGAGAGGTTATTTGTGTATTTGAGACCTCCAGAAGCTGTATCCCAGATGATGTTGGAAGTAGTCCTTCCAAATTTAAGAAGAGCCAACACAGGGCAGTGGAATTGCATCTTGGAGATCTCTTCCCTCTCCTTGAACTTTGTGGAGTTCAGTCATCACGCTGTGTGGATGGGGAGGGAGAGGTGGCAAAGCCCATGCTTATGCCCAAAGCTAAGATGATGCCATGCAGGAGTTTGAGTCCCGTGGTTGCATGTTGGGATGTCATGGCAACTTGGGCTTTGAGAGAGTACTGGTCCTTTCGCATTTCTTGCTCTTACATACGGGCAGCTGAGAGCAGCTCACCTGCCACCAACAAGTGGAAAAATCCTGAACAATGCCAGGAGACAAAGGCGGCGAGAAGACAGAATGTTACAGATTGCTACTCAGCTCCTTGTCCGCAGGCAGACAGATGACCAAGAGCTGTTGGCACAGGTTAGCAGGCAGGCAGAAGGCGAGGAGGGTGTGGGAAGCATGACTGGCTGCAGTCACTGATGCTCCTCTCCAGCTTCCTCTGCTTCTGTTCCCAAAACTGATGGTAGTGGTGATGGTATGCTCTGAAGGTTCAGAAGTGACTGCCCTGGAAGGAACCCATCCTTCTGAAGGTTTGCCTGCACCCTTTTGAGAATCCCCCGGGTGAGGTCTTAAGCACAAGGGCACCAGAAAAGAGGAGTTTTGAAAAAGAAAATATTTTGTATTGAATTATAGAATCATTAAGGTTGGAAGAGACTTCCAAGGTCATCAATTCCAACCATCAACCCAGCCCCACCATGCCCACTAAACAATATTCCTTACAGAATGACAGAACATCAGGGATTGGAAGGGACCTCGAAAGGTCATCCAGTCCAATCCCCCTGCCAGAGCATTTTTTGAAGACCTCTAGGGATGACAGCTTCACCACCTTCGCTGGCAACCTATTCCAATCCCTTATCACTCTGTCAATGAAGACATTTTTCCCAATCTAACACCACCACCCTGGCACAACTTGAAGCCATTTTCTCTTGTTCTGTTACTAGTGACTTGGGAGAGGAGACTGATGCCCACTCTCACCTGCAGTTTTACCTGTTTTGACCCGCATCTTTTCTGCTGGGGCAACAGAGGTGACCCCAGGACAAGTTGGGCTTGGTTGCTATACGGAGGGTTTTCCTCTGGTATTGATTTAAAGAAAAAAGCCAGCAAGTTGTGACGTGTGGAGGACACACAGGATGTAAAAGCATATTGCAACAGGGGCTTTTGGGTGCTTTTCTTGGTCTTGCTATCCCAGTCCCCATTTATAGCTTCCTAATAGCAGCGCAAGGTTCTCACTAGAGGATTTAGCACTTACTACACATTAATTAATGATCTCAGCTTGCTGTGGCTTTGTCAGAAATGGATCTGCTGCCTGGTCCAGCTGGATACCTTGGAAAGCCTGCAGGGGCTTTGCTTCTGGGTGGCCAGTATGCAGAAGGTGGGTGGTGGCTAATGCCATGGAAAGGGCTTCTTGTTGCCGTGACATCTTTTAATGTGTCACATGCTATTTTTATTCCTGCTTTGCATTTATCATTTCCAGTTCTCCATGTCTCTCTCCAGCCTGTCTGTATCTGTGCTGCAAACCCTCCAGCAGGGTGAAAATCGGCTGGTTTTTCTAAACTCCGTGTGATGGTTCCAGTGCTGAGCCCTAGGTGTGTTAAATTAAAAGGGATGGTTTATTTTATGTTTGGTAAATGCTTACATGACATTAAGATCTTTGCCTTAATCTATAAATATTTGGGAGGTGTATGATGTGGTGGCAGATCCCTGGGAAAAGGATGATGGGGGCATGCAGGGCCCCTTTTCCCCTTGGCCGGTACCAGAGGTAGGCAGTAGCAGTCCACTGCAGAAGGCTGGGGCAGAATTTCCTCAAAACACAAAAGGTGGTGATGTGTCAGTGCAACAAGCACATAGGTGCCTCAAAGATGTAGAGTGCCCTGGCTGGTGCTTTCTTGGCTTTGAATTAAAGAGTCTGGACGTGTTGGGGTTCCTGGCCAAGCAGATTTAGGCTGGACATTAGGAAAAGACTCTTCAAAAGACTGGAACAGGTTGCCTAGAGAGGTGGTGGAGGCCCCATCCATGGACACATTGAAGAAGGAACTTCTTCACAGTGAGGTTGACAGAGCGCTGAACGAGCTGCCGGGGGAGGGGGGGTGGTGGAGTCTCCTTCTCTGGACACATTTAAAACCCGCCTGGGTGTGTTTCTGTGCTACTTGGTCTGGGTGATCCTGCTGTGGCAGGGGAATTGGACTAGATGATCTTTCAAGGTCCCATCCTTGATGTTCTGTGATTCTGTAATGACGCTTGATGGGGCTCTGAGCAACCTGCTCTAGTTGAAGATGACCCTGCTCACTGCGGGGGGTTGCACTAGATGACCTTTGGCAGTCCCTTCCAACCTAATACATTCTATGATTCTATGAAACAAGGACAAATTTAGGAAAGGGAGGATTTGTTTTTACACATCAAACTGTTCAAATAGTTGATATCCAATATTGTGCCCTTCCATCCCAATGGCCACGTCCAGGGGATGCTCCATGCACAGCCCAGTGCTCCTGGGCTAAGCTTTATTATTTTTTATGTTGCCTGTTTTACAATAAAGCCCTTTTTCTGTTCTTGGAGCATGCAGTTGCTTGGGACATATAAATCTTGTTAATAAATGAGTGAGGAGCTCTGGTGGGTGAATTGGCTTCCTGGTGAAGTCATAAATTTGGAGAGGATGATGCCTCCTTGTTCCACAGCCGGTGCGTGGGTTTGCTCCCCAGTGCTGTGCCTGCACACCCAAGGGACCAAGGAGAGGTCCCCGTGTCTGGCAATTTGGGGTTCTTCTGGGAACCAGGGCACAAACCCCATCTCATCAACAAGCACGACTGGAGGAGCCTGGAATTTAGGAAAACCTCTTGCTTTTCCCGGTTTCTTCTATGCTGCAGGTTGTTCCCTCTTTGCCTCTGGTCCTCATCTGTCCTTGGTGTGTTAATTATCAGTGCTGCAAGACAGGATGTGTATCCTTCCTCCACATGTATCCTGTGGGATGGGGACTTGGGCTTCTCCAGTAGTGTAATGTGACTTGGAAACAGGGAGACCTTGCTTTGCATCCCAGCTCTGCTGCTAGGATCAGGGTTTGCTGGTTTTCCTGGAGACGAAGCTTCTTTTCCTCAAACTCTGTCTGAGTTGTAAGCAGAGCACGTGCTGTCAAATGAAGAGGGAGCAGTGATTTGATATGAGCAATTCTGACATGATTTTGGGTGATCCATTTCTCAGGAGAGGGGATAAAGCTGATCATGGGCTTTGTTGATAGCAACTGTGTTGGTTTTAAGATCCCATCGACAGTTTGGGCTCTCTTAGAGTTTTGCCCATAGCTTCCAGGCATTTTTCCATTAGGATTAATGTAGTCAAGCACTGTGTGACATGCAGTTCATGGCAGCAGCGCTCTAATTAAAGGGGTGTATGTGTCTAGAAGCTTCTGTTACTGTGCTAGCATCCATCTCCTTTAGCACACTCCCCACTTGGGTCCGCTTTGAAGATGGAGTCATTTCCACAGCCAAGAGGCAAATCTTATTTAAAAAACTTCTCCAGCCTGCTAACTGAGGCTTTTTCACAGCCAATAAATGAGTGGGCAAGGTGTGTTATGGTTCCCTGCAGGTCTGGAGCCCATGATGTGACCCGAGAGCTTGGACATGAGTGGACCAAGTCAGGACCACATGGCCATCATCACAGCTCCAGCAGACCATTTTGAGCCGAGAGTCATGCTCTGTGCTCAGGAGAGGCCCGAGCTGGTTGTTTTGTGCATGGCTGAGCAGTAAAGGGCATTTCCAGCACTTGTTTGCAGGAAACTACAGCACTGAAGGCCCTTTACTAATTAATGGCAATGGCAGGAGGAAGGGGAAGGAATTGCTTTTGTATTGTGGCTGCTGTGAAGATGCTCATAAAAAAACAAAAAAGAAGTGTGGATGCTGCTAGGAGGAAGAGACTGTTTAAGTATATTGTTTACTGGGAGGAACATACTGCTACTAAGCAAAACAAATGAGCTTCTCTCTTCTCTTTTGCAGGGTCGTCATGTTAAAACAGGCCAGCTTGCTGCTATTAAGGTTATGGACGTCACCGGGGTAATGTATCCTTCTCTTCCTTCTGCATCCTTACTGTACAGATAAGAGGGGAAAGGGGATGGGATATGACAACTTTGGGGTGATGGTGGAAGGTTTGCATTCTTGGAAAGCAGTATCTGAAGGGGTCCTACAAAAAGGTTGGGGAGGAGCTTTTTAGGATGTCAGGTAGCGACAGGACTAGGGGGAATGGAGCAAAGCTGGAGATGTGTAGATTTAGAGTGGATGTGAGGAGGAAGTTCTTCACCGTGAGAGTGGTGAGAGACTGGAATGGGTTGCCCAGGAAGGTGGTGGAGGCCCCATCCTTGGAAGTGTTTAAGGCTGGGCTGGATAAGGCTCTGGTCAGCCTGATGTAGGGTGGGATGTCCCTGCCCGTGGTAGGGGAGTTGGAACTGGATGATCCTGTGGTCTCTTCTAACCCTGACTGACTGTATGACTTGGTCTGGGTGATCCGGCTGTTGCAGGGGGATTGGACTAGATGATCTTTTGAGGTCCCTTCCAATCCCTAATGATTTGATGATTCTATGAAAGCAAATCCCCTTTGACTTAACACGAGAAGTGCCCTTAAGAGGTTTTTTGTTTAATAAACGTGTGTCAGAAAAATAAATCTGGAAGAGTTTTGGAGATTGGAGCAATTTTATGTGGAAACAAAGCAGCATCCAGTGCCATCAGGGCTCTTTCGAGTATGTTAGTAAAACCACAGTCTGCCCATTTTATTTTTTTTAATTAATGTTTTTAANGGAAGAGACTGTTTAAGTATATTGTTTACTGGGAGGAACATACTGCTACTAAGCAAAACAAATGAGCTTCTCTCTTCTCTTTTGCAGGGTCGTCATGTTAAAACAGGCCAGCTTGCTGCTATTAAGGTTATGGACGTCACCGGGGTAATGTATCCTTCTCTTCCTTCTGCATCCTTACTGTACAGATAAGAGGGGAAAGGGGATGGGATATGACAACTTTGGGGTGATGGTGGAAGGTTTGCATTCTTGGAAAGCAGTATCTGAAAGGGGCCTACAAAAAGGTTGGGGAGGAGCTTTTTAGGATGTCAGGTAGCGACAGGACTAGGGGGAATGGAGCAAAGCTGGAGATGTGTAGATTTAGAGTGGATGTGAGGAGGAAGTTCTTCACCGTGAGAGTGGTGAGAGGCTGGAATGGGTTGCCCAGGAAGGTGGTGGAGGCCCCATCCTTGGAAGTGTTTAAGGCTGGGCTGGATAAGGCTCTGGTCAGCCTGATGTAGGGTGGGATGTCCCTGCCCGTGGTAGGGGAGTTGGAACTGGATGATCCTGTGGTCTCTTCTAACCCTGACTGACTGTATGACTTGGTCTGGGTGATCCGGCTGTTGCAGGGGGATTGGACTAGATGATCTTTTGAGGTCCCTTCCAATCCCTAATGATTTGATGATTCTATGAAAGCAAATCCCCTTTGACTTAACACGAGAAGTGCCCTTAAGAGGTTTTTTGTTTAATAAACGTGTGTCAGAAAAATAAATCTGGAAGAGTTTTGGAGATTGGAGCAATTTTATGTGGAAACAAAGCAGCATCCAGTGCCATCAGGGCTCTTTCGAGTATGTTAGTAAAACCCCAGTCTGCCCATTTTATTTTTTTTAATTAATGTTTTTAGTCAGCTTTCAGGAGTTGAGCACGTTGAGTTGTCTCGCTAGGAAAGCAGCAAGCTGGGCGCAGGAGTATGTTTGGAAATCCCAAAGATGGGGCAGTGTGGTATTAATATCTACAGAACCTTCACCCAGGTTCTTTTTCATGGATGGTGAAGCCATGCATGAAGATAAATGTGAACAAGATTTACTCCTGTTTACTTTCAAGTGCTATTTATCTGGTTCTCATGGGAAGCAGTCTCCAAGGGAATGGACAGACCCACCAAATATAGTCCCATGGCATAAATAGCAGTGAGATTCCCATGGGATGAAGTATGAGGTTACAACAAATTTAAGCTGAGGAATCAGACAGAGGCTTAAGTTTGACTCCGTGCTTTGTTCCATGGTTTTAAAATGTCATCACTTCCAAGTCATGTTGTTGGAGGGCAAAATCCCAAATCAGATCCTGCTCAATAACTGATACTTTCAGCCAGGTCTGTAAGTAGATGTCTGATATCTAAACTTCTACCTTCTAAAGCAGGGTCTTGGGTAAGGTCTCTTGAGTGCCCAGAGAAGTAGATCAGATATTTGGCATGGGATGGGTTGTTTGGATATGTAACGATTTCCCCCTAAGTGGCTTCTAACCACATTAAAACATGCCAGCTATTGTTCTTTATTATATAGGGCTCAAGAGTTGGTCCTCTAAAAAAACACCTGTAACGGAACTTCTCTCTTCTGCCCTACTGGATACCCCATGTGCTGGCTTCTTAGCCTTGGGTAACCCCAATAGTTTGCGAGTAGAGAAGCAAGAGGTACAGGTATTAGCTAAGGTGGGACCTTTGTGTCGCATGAAGGATGTCACTGGCCCATAGTCACCAACAAAAAGCTGGTGAGAGAGCAGGACCAGGCTTGTGTGAGATGGGCAGTGACCACAGTGAAGACAGAGCAAACCTGTGAATATAGTAGGGGCCAGATGGTGCTTCATAGCTGTTAATGCTGAAGTCAGATCTAAACTCCTGTTCATCAGCCACTGCAGGAATGTTCCTGGGAATCACTTCTGGAGTAATCTCTAAAGAAGAATCCTGCATTTTGCCTAGAGCCACATTTGGAACCTGATGCAGGCCCAGGGCAAAGGCTGTTGATGGAAACCTAAATGTGTCTGTTGTAGTATCAGTACAACCTCCTGATATGCACTGGTTTCAGCAGAGCTGCTGCTTCATGCTTTTCAGATCTTCCCTTCTTCCAGTCAACTTGTCTTTCCAGGATGTCCTTGATGACAGTGTGTTGTTCAGAAGCCTACAGAGAACTAGTCTTGTCATCCCAAATGTAGCCAAATCCCCCATATTTTAAGTGAGCTCCTGGCCAGCATCTCATCCCCACTACGTGTCTTGCACCAAACCCTCAAGGCTCCTGACAGTGCTGCTTTGTTTAACTCATCTACACTCTTGCTAATTATGTTAGGGAAGATTGGAGCTTATTGGTCCTCAGATCACAGCATTTGATCAGTTTGTGCAGCCACTATCTCTGAATTAGGAATGTGGGTTCATTTTCCAGGGGCTGGTTCTGCTGTGTGCTGCATGACCTACTGATGGAACAGGATTGATTTGTGGAGGCACAGCATGGCTGTAAAACTTGGTCTGTGGGTTTTGTTGATTTGGGGGCTGGAAGAGTTACAGCAACTCGCTGTAATAATTCTTTTCCCTCCCTCACTGGGTTTGCTGGAGTGATTGCTGGCAGTAGCCCTACTTGGAGCAGGAGACTGGGTTGGAGACCCCAGGTGTGGCCACGCAGGCATGTCCTCAGGTGCCATTCACAGCTCTGATGTCTTGAGATTGTTTTTTCCCCCATTTTGAATACTTCGACCTGAAGAGGAAGTTGGGAGAAAAGCTTAGACCAAGTGTCCTGTTGACCTATTTCCATTTTTCCTGGAGAACCAGGAGTGAGGTGGAAGACAACTGAAGAGCTGGCTAGTGATACCTGGGGAGCTGCTGGGGTTTCACACTGACCACTCCTCTTTGCTCCAGCACCATTGAGCATCCAACTGTTTGTTTTTCTGTTGCTGCTGCAATGGGCTTCAATTAAAAAAGAAATCCCACCAACCCAGTGTTACGTTTCCTGGACAAATGAAAACAAGCAAAGCTGTGTTGTCTGTTTGAAGGAAAGAGGTGGCGAAGGTCTTTCAGAACAGTCACCAGGTTTTCTTTGCAACATCCTCTTTGCTCTCTGTCTTCTTACCGAAGATAAGGTTGGAAGTTGTTTATACAAGCTGCACCTAGCTCCTTCTTTATTTGTTCCTCCTGTCCTCATCTTTACTCTTCTTCCCTGAATTCTCCTGGAAGAGACTGTAGGCATTAAGTCATCTCCTGTGGGAGTTTGAGAAGAAAACCATCTTCTGTCACGTTTTGTGGTGCCTGGTCAGGCAGCATTGCTCTTCCAGAAGAGTTGTTCCTGCAGCTTTGCTCTTTGCTGGGATGTGTTGCCCTTTGCCTGTCTGTAAAGCTGAGGTCAGCATGAAGCAGGCGAGGTCACAAGGGTAATCAAGAAGAATAAAGAAAGAACAGCCCTTCTGTGCCTTTGTAATAAAGCTCATTGACATCAAGGCACTAACTGCTGCTCCACAGCCTGTGGAAATAGAGCAGCTGGATTCTGTGCAGCTCAAAATAAAACAGGACACACTTGATGGTCATGAAGGCAAAGAGGTAGGACCTAGGTAGAATTGTCCCTGTGTACGGAGGTTGGACTAGATGACCTCTAGAGGTCCCTTCCAGCCTAGAACATTCTATGATGCTATCAAAACAAGCATCAGTGCAGTTCCCCTGCCATTGGCACTTTGCAGATGGGATAGAGAGGCACTGTGCAAGCCCATGGGGATGGTGCTTGTCACCAGAACTGAGTTAGTCTGTTAGAGAGTCTGTGTCACCACACCACTAACACTTGCTGTCCCCAAATGTCTTTTGCTGCTTGCAGAGTGGGTGCAGTACGGGAGCACCTTTGCCATGCAATGCTGGATAGAAAACCATATTCTCCAGCCCTTGGTGGGACCAGGAGGGTGTGCTGGTGCATCAGCGTGGTAACGTGAGTGTAGCTGAGCTTCAGAACAACCAAATTGTGTTATGGACTGCTGCCCATCTTGAAATCTGCAGGCACCTTCAGGTTCCTGTTCTAGAGTAGATGCCATAACCTGGATCGTTAGGACACAGTCTGATTTACACATTGCCAAGATCTGTCCAGCTCAGGGGTCAGAAATGTGCCAGGGAGTGTAGCAAATCATATGTTTTCTCATGAGCTTTTGGCTCAAGGAGCAACCTATTAGTTTTCAGTCTTCCAGCTCCCAGGGCTTTACCACTAGAAGTGACTGTAAAAAGGAAGGAGACTTAGGTGAGGTCACTCAGAAATGGGGTGTCTGGAAGTTCAGCCATGCACAGGAAGGAGAACTGGGGTGCAGACTCTTAATGGTTCTGGTATTGTTTTTCTTTTTGCCTCATCCCAGGATGAAGAGGAAGAGATCAAACAAGAGATTAACATGCTGAAAAAATATTCCCACCACCGAAATATTGCTACATATTATGGTGCTTTTATTAAAAAGAACCCACCAGGAATGGATGATCAGCTCTGGGTAAGTTGCTTTCTCTTGTTTAAAATACCTGGGCTTTGGGAACAAATTACTTCCTCTGTGTTGTCCTTCTAGCATGACCTGTATGGCACAAAAAGCTGCATTTTGAATCCATCTGTTTTGGATTCAGAAATCATGGCTTTGAAAAGGCTCTTCCTGCACTGCAGAATGCTTCTCCAGTTTTCCACAGCTTTTCTGCAGGGTGATGATAAAAACATTTTTATTCTGAATTGTCATTAGCAGCATCTTTGTCACCATATTCAATTGCAAATGATGCTGTCCTATGAAAATAAATGCATCCAGAAAAAACCAGTTGCAGGGAGCCAGGAGCGTTGCTGGGAAGATGGAGGCTGGAGGAGGGATGCTGAGCTGATCCCTGCCAGCTCTCGGCACTGCTTCTCCTGTTTCATATTTCACAGAGGCAGTGCAGATGAGGAGAGGGACAGTGAAGGGAGGGCCAAGGTCTGTGGCTGTTGAACCCTTTTGGTGACAGTGCCTCATGTTGATGAAGGGCTGCAAACTGCTTTACCTCACCATAAATCCTAGCCTACTTCCTCTGCTGCTTCCCTTGTCAGTGGCGTCTTAGTTATTAATTTGGTGTTCCCAGCCTGCAGAGGACAGGGTTGAAATCTGCTGTCTATCTCTACAGGGTGTCAGAGCCCACCTCGTTGCTGGGGTGGAGCGCCTAACAGGTTGGGGCTCTGCTGCCATAAGGGAGGTGAAAAATTAATTAAATTTGCTGGGCTGGATTGTGAGCTTGGTTGTGTCTGGGAACCAACAGCCTGTTGTACCCATGGACAGAGTTGGACACTACTTTTGTTAGGGCAGCATTGAAGAGAAAGCTGTATTTGAGTTATCTTCAATATAACAACCTGGATGTTGTCATCTAGTCTAAGTAGCATTTATCTCCTCATCATCTTGTCAGTCCAGTCAGTTCTGAGTTATCCACAGCTGGTTTCCTAAGTTATTCTGTGCCTGAATATTGCCAGAGACTGGTTTTTTTTGGGATAACAAATGCCAGTGGTTCATCTGGAAGGCCGTGGAAGTGTGGAAGAGCACTTTCCTTTAGTTCTACAATCCAGGCTTTGTTTTAGCAGAAGGTTCAGTGGCTTCAGCTGTTTGCCCCTGTGCCCACATGCCAGAGTACAGCTGTGGGATCCAGTGGGGGGTTGGAGGACGTTCCTCTGTGTCACATGGGACCAAATTGGAGCTGATGGGCTTCTGTGCTGCTTCATTACCCGAGAATTTGTGCTATACTGAATTATTGGAAGATCAGAGTTCTTGGACTCCAGGGACTTCTCTTGCTTGGCTATTGGGGTTATTTTTGGTGGGAATCCTTAAAGGACATGTTCTTTGCAGCTGGCCTGGGATTCAGCAAAGAGAAAGCTGTCAAGCTGAGAAGTGCCTTTTCATCCCATGAAATTCCATTTGGCTGTAGCTGGTTTGCAGCTTATTTGAGAAGGGGGGGAAAAAAAGTAGAATACAAAAATAACCCACACCATTTCCCCATGTGCTGCTGAAGTGCCTGGGGAGCAAAACCCCACTGACTGAGTGCCAGAGCGCCCCCAGGAGCTGGACTCTTCTCAGTGCCTTGATAGTGCTTGGGTCTGGAGTTAGCACAATCTGACCAGAGAACAAGGCTTGGTCTTGTCTTTCCTTCATCTGTGGTGCAAAGTGCTCCTGGCTCATACTGGTGTTGAAAAAATAATAGCTTTTAAAGTATTTCCCCAGCCAAAGCAGCCCAAATCTCACCAAATAAAAGCTCAATGGAAATAAAAGCTCAATAGAAAAATCCTTGGATTAACACAGACTCTTTTATCATATCTTTGTTAAAAAGTCCTTTACAGTAAGGGTGCTGGACCACTGCAACAGGTTGCCCAGAGAGGTGGTGGAGGCTCCATTCCTGGAGACATTCAAGGTCAGGCTGGATGGTGATCTGGGCAACCTGATGAGACTAGTTTACAGGCAGAGTTTTGGGTTTTTCGATAATAACTGGTTTTATAAGGCGCCAGACTTTACAGGTACATATGGGAAGGCTTTATCTCAGAAAGGAAAAAGGGTTCTGGGGCAGCAGAAGTTCAAGCAAGAGAGGAGTTTGTCTTGGTTGATGAGGACTGAGTTAGGGATAAGTTGAGCAAACTAATTGTACATAAATCCATGTGCCCAGATGGGTTGCACCCATGCATGCTAAGGGAGACGGCGGAAGTCATTGCTGAGCCACTCTCCATCATATTCTCTAAATCATGGGGATCAGGAGAGGTGCCTAGGGACTGGAGGGTAGCAAATGTCACTCCAATCTTCAAAAAGGGTAAGAAGGAAGACCCAGGTAACTATAGAACGGTCAGCCTCACCTCCATCCCAGGAAAGGTGATGGAACAATTTGTTCTAGAGGCTGTCTCCAGGCACATCAAGGACAGGAGGGTCATTAGGGACAGTCAGCATGGCTTCACCAAGGGAAAGTCATGCTTGACCAACCTGATAGCTTTTTATGAGGGCGTAACCAATTGGATAGATGATGGCAAAACAGTGGATGTGATCTATCTTGACTTGAGTAAGGCATTTAACACAGTCTCACACACCATCCTCGCAGCCAAACTGAGGCAGTGTGGTCTAGATGATTGGGTAATGAGGTGGATCATGAACTGGCTGCAGGATAGAAGCCAGAGAGTAGTGGTCAATGGGACAGAGTCTAGTTGGAGGCCTGTATCTAGTGGAGTGCCCCAGGGATCGGTGCTGGGACCAGTCCTGTTCAATCTATTCCTTGATGACTTGGATGAGGGATTGGCATGCACTGTCAGCAAGTTTGCTGATGACACAAAGCTGGGTGGTGTTGCTGACACCCCTGCAGACTGAGCTGCCATTCAGTGAGATCTGGACAGGCTGGAGAGCTGGGCAGAGAGAAATGTAATGAAGTATAAAAAGGGCAAGGTCTTGCATCTGGGCAAGAACAACCCCAGGCACCAGTATAAGCTGGGGACTGACCTGTTGGAGAGTAGTGGAGGAGAAAGAGACCTGGGGGTCCTGGTGGACAGCAGGATTACCAAGAGCCAGCAATGTGCTCTTGTAGCCAAGAGATCTAGCAGCATCCTGGGGTGTATGAGAAAGGGGATGTTTAGCAGATGGAGAGAGGTTCTCCTCTCCCTCTGCTCTGCCCTGGTGAGACCACATCTGGAATATTGTGTCCAGTTCTGGGCCACAAGTTCAAGAGGCATGTGAAGATTCTGGAGAGAGTCCAGCGTAAAGCAATGAGGATGATGAAGTGGAGCACCTCTCTGATGAGGAGAGGCTGAGAGAGCTGGTTCTGTTTAGCCTGGAGAAGAGGAGACTGAGGGGTGACCTCTCTAATGTCTGTAAATATTTGAGGGGTGGGTGTTAGGAGGATGGAGCCAGGCTTTTCTCAATGTCATGTAGTGATAGGACAAGGGGCAATAGTTTTCAGCTAGAACATAGGAGGTTCCGTATAATTATGAGAAGGAACTTCTTCCCAGTGAGGGTGACAGAGCACTGTAACAGGCTGCCCGGGATGTTGTGGCGTCTCCTTCACTGGAGACGTTTAAAGCCCGCCTGGATATGTTCCTGTGCAAGTTCCCTTCCAAACCCTAACGATTCTGTGTTCTACTTAGAAATGTACTTGCTCACTGCATGGGGGGGTTGGAGTAGATGAGCTTTAAAGGTCCCTTCCAGCACAACACAATTTGTGATTCTGTGGTCCCCATCCTCATGGAACAGCAGAGGATGCTGTGTGTTCTGTATCACCCTTAGATGCCCAAAGTCAAGGACAGAATCTTTTTTTTTTTACTTGTGGATCATCCAGGCAAGGGGAGAAGGTATCATCACCCAGCTGTCCCCAGGAAATTCAGATAATCTAAACTTCCTTCAATTTTCTTAGAATCATAGGATCATTCAGGTTGGAAAAGACCCTTGAGATCATCAAGTCCAACCACTAACCCTACTCTACCGAGGTCACTGCTAAACTGTATCGCTGAGCACATCTAAATGATCTTTAAACACATTCAGGGATGGTCACTCAACCCCCTCCCTGGGCAGCCTGTTCCAGTCTCTGACTACTTTTTCCATATAATATTTCTTCTTGATGTCCAAGTTAAACCTCCCCTGGTGCAGCTTGAGGCCGTTCCCTCTTGTTGTATCACTATTACCTGGGAGGAAGGACCAGGGAACTTCTTTACTGTGAGGGTCACAGAGCACTGGAACAGACTCCCCAGGGAGGTGGCGGAGTCTCCTTCTCTGGGGACTTTCAAGGCCCTCCTGGATGCGTTCCTCTGTGATCTGTGTTAGATAGTTTTGTCCTGCTCCGGCAGGGGGGTTGGACTCGATGATCTCTTGGGTCCCTTCCAACTCCTAACATCCTATGATCCTATGATCCTATGACCAGCACCTACCTCTCTACAGTGTCCCTTCAGGAGATAGCTGTAGAGGGGGATTAGGTCTCCCCTCAGGCTCTTCTTCCTCAGGCTAAGCAGCCTCAGCTCCCTCAGCTGCTCCTCATCAGAACTTATTGCCTAGGCCCTTTACCAGCTTTGTTGCACTTCTTTTGGGGCCTTTCTTATGGGCTAGTGAAAAAAAAACCTGTTACAAATACTGCTCTTCTTGCAGTGGAAAGCACTGGGGTGCGATGGGTTTTAGAGTCTGTGCCCAGTGCTGTTGCTGGTGCAGGTGTTCAGGGAACATCTCGGTGCCTGTGGAGGAGCGGGGTGCTGGTGTGGCCGCCTACAGCAGCCGTTGTTTCAGGATCTGATTGAATTAGGACTCGCGCGAGCTCTATTGCTCTTGCCGCACAGATAAAGGCTTGTTTATTTTTCATTGGCCCTTTGTTGAAATAAAACGGTTTCTGATAATGCCCCAGTAACTCTTTTTATCGACAGTCAGGAGGCTGATACGGAAATAAAAAACAGGGAGCTCTTTCAGGGGAGATTAAGATCTCTCGGGAGTGTGTCAGGTTCCTGATATGAAGTATTGTCACTGCCTCTGCCACTGTGCTGAGCAGCCAGTCCTGCCCTGCCGCTGCTCCGGTCATTAAGATGAGCCTGAACAACCCAGTTCTCCCAGAATTAAAGAGCTGCATGGAGGGTGTTTTAGCAGATGACAGTGGGGATGTTCGTCACAAATGATTCCACATTAGGGAGGAAAAAAAAGGAAGTAAATGTCATAGGGACAATATTTATGCAATGGGGTTTTTTTAAATTAAAAAATAGGAGATGAGTTTATTCTGATTCTGGGTAATGTGCTGCTTTCTGGGGTGCAGGGGACCATGAGGAAAGGTTGTGTCTGTCTAACTGAGACAAGGGGTTCCTGCCCTGGGGAAGCCTGTAGTGCAAGGGGGCAAAGAAAGAGAGGGAAATAGGGAAATGCCACAGGGGGATAGTTAGGACCCTAGAAGAGGAGGGAAGGGGGCAAAGAAAAGTTGGTCACAGAACATGGGGAAATGAACCAGGGGGTTTGTGAGAACCCCAAAGCAAGGGGCAAAGAGAAGGTGGCCACAGAAATCTGTGATGTTCCCCAGGGGAGTGCTGAGAACACCATAACAGGGGGCAAAGAGAGAAGGTGGC
Source organism: Rhinopomastus cyanomelas (assembly GCA_013400115.1). Classification (NCBI taxonomy): domain Eukaryota; kingdom Metazoa; phylum Chordata; class Aves; order Bucerotiformes; family Rhinopomastidae; genus Rhinopomastus; species Rhinopomastus cyanomelas. The sequence continues at coordinate 451,707 of VXBP01010081.1, forward strand.
CACAAAAACTGGGGAAGTGAGCCAGGGCATGGTTAGGGCCCCAGAGCAGGAGACTGGGTGGTGGTTGGTATCAGTTCAGGGCAGAACCCACTGCGGTCCACAGGGCCCAGTGGTGCTGCTGGCTGCCAATGAATGATGGATGGCTGCCATGGCAACCCCGCCTGCACCCAGAGCTGCGTCTGCCACAAATGGGAGAAAAATTGCCAGCAGGCAAGTTGCCAAATACCTGCTTGTGAACATAGCAGGGTGGCCTGCGCATATCCTCTGCAACAGTAATCTGGAGCAGTTTGGGGGAAGGAGGAATTGGGGTGATGCAGGGCTGGCAGCTAAGTCAGGGTGAAAGCCCTGCAGTGCCCAGGGCTGTCATCCGGAGTTACAGTGTGCTTTTGCACCATATTAAGCCTTGTGGGGTTGCGTGGAATCGCCACAGGGTTGTATGAACAGAGCCACACAGGGATCTGGAAATCAAAAATGGGAGCTGCGAGGCTCTGTGAAAAATGGAGCAGGAGCCGTTGTAGCCCTGGGTTACACCCATGCCACTCAGAGCAGGATTGCTCTTTTGTGCGGGTAAGCAGAGAAGATATTTTGGGGCAGTCAGTGACACCTTGCATCACAGGAATTAAATTACGAGAGGAGATGGGTTTTGGGTGAGCTGTAATTCTCTCTAGTCCTGCAGCCCCAGGGAGGTTGTGGAGGGAGCAGGGCTGCTCTCTCAGCCCCGGCCATGAGCCTAGGGAGAGCACAGGGGCTTTTATACTGCTGGCTGGCTGAGTAAGCCAACGTGATTTCATTCTCACTCCTCTTCAAAGCGATGTCAGTGCTGTAAACACTGCCAGACTGCAAGCCCAGCTCCTTTCGCTGCCAGCCTTAAGCCCAGAGTTTAAGCCCATGAGCCCATCAGCTCCCTGAGGGGCATGAATCACTCAAAGTGCAGGGAGGTGCCGGCAGGGCACAGCCAGGCAGGTCATTTATTTATGAGCATGCAAGAGTAGCGGGGAGAGCGGAGCCACACTGGCCCTCCTGCCCCCATCCTGCTGGAGCACCAGCACAGGCAATTAAAACCCACATTTCTCATCCAGCAGAATATTCTAGTTGCTGCTTAATACCACCCCAGTCAATATTTCTGTTTCTGAAATGGGCATCAGCTTCTCTGCTGATCCACCAAGTGAAGGTCTGCATGTTTTTTTAATGATCTGTCAATGGCTTCGAGTGCCACAATGTTCTGCTCCTGCTCTGCTCTGCCTTGGTGAGGCCACATCTGGAATATCATTTCCAGTCCTGGGCCCCTCATTTGAAGAAGGATAGGGAACTGCTTCAAGTTGTCCAGCACAGAGCCACAAGGATGATGGAGTGGAGCATCTGCCTTCCAAGGAAAGGCTGAGGGAGCTGGGTATCTTCAGCTCAGAGAAGAAGAGAAACATTTTCACTGTGAGGGTGATGGAGCCCTGGAACAGGCTGCCCGGAGAGGTTGTGGAGTCTCCTGCTCTGGAGACTTTCAAAACTTTCCAGCATGTGCTCCTTTGTGTCCTGCCCTAGGTGATCCTGCTTTGGTAGGGTGCTTGGACTAGGTCTTTAGGTGGTTGATCTTTGACATCCGTTTCATTCTCTTAATGTTCTGTGAATCTGTGGTCCCTTCCAATCTCTGGCATTCTGTGATGTGTGCAACGTGCAGGCTGTGGGATGGGAGGGTTGGCTGATCTGGGCATAGGGGACTCCATCACATCCAGGTTCTGTTTTCAGAAGGATTTCCAGCAGCATTTAGCCTGAGGCTAGGGTGTGCTCATCTTTTGTAAAAGAGAAGTCAAACTGTGGTGTGAGGAGCAGGACACAAGGATTTGGCTGCAGAGTAAAGCTGTTGGATGGTTTTGGGGAGTTGCTCTGGACAAGCTGTGACGGTTCCCAATAAGCTGTGTTGGGGTTTCTGTATGAAGGCTGGTCAGGTTTGAGCCCTTTCAGGTAATATGCAGCAAAGGTCTTAATGGCCACTCCCAGTTTGGGGAAGGTGGGTAGTTGATTTGAAAGCTGCAAAGGCTTCTTAAACAAAAAATGAGACAGCAGGACACAGAGATTTATAGCTGCTGCTTCTGAATTTGCCTTGCTTGTGGAGTTTTCTGTCACTCTGATACAGGGAGCTAAGTAAATGCTAAATGAACTGTATTTAAAAAGACTTCCTCAATAAATGGCCTTGCAAATAAATTTTCAGGAGATAATCTTACTTTTAGCCTGTCTTGATGATAATTTTAATTATGGTTAGTGAAAGTTCAGTCTGCATTTCAAGTTTGCTTTAACCCATCATGACATCATCCTTTAGTATGATGGGTAGTGACAGAAAGGTCTGCAGGGCAAAGCCCTGACCTGGAGACATGGGGCTAGTAAGAAAGAGTCTTTCCTGAGCATACTAAGCTCAGCCCTAAAGTCATGGAATCACAGAATGTATTGGATTTGAAAGGAGCCTCCACAGGTCACCTACTCCAAACTCGCTGCAACAAGCAGGAACATCACTCACTAGACCAGATTGCCCAGAGGCCGATAAAGACTGAACTTAAATGTCTCAAGGAATGGGGCCTCCACCACCTTTCTAGGCAACCTGTTCCAGGTTCAGAAGAACTCAGATTAAAGAACTTTTTCCTCATGTCCAGCCTAAATCTATCCTTTTCCAGCTTATAACTGTGACTCTTCATCCTATTGTTCCTCACTTTTGTTAACAGTCTTCCCCAGCCTTCTGATAGGACCCTTTCAGGTATTGGAAGGCCACTCTAAGGTTCCCCCAGGGTTCCTCCCATTCAATCCTAACCTTCTGGAAAACGTTTTTCACTTGAGTGTCTATCAGCCTTTCATTGTAGACAGGGATGCTCAGGCAGCCTCATCTTCCTCCCGCTGCTCATTTTCTGGGCCAATTCATGCCAGAGCTTTAGGCCAGCGCCTTGCTGTCAGCAGCACGTGCCACTGCTGAGCCCCCCCTCGCCCCTGTACAACTGGTCCTGGAGCCTGCTGGTGCTGCCAGGGATCTGCCAGGGCTGGATGTTTTCCTGTGGATGTTACAGGACTGTGTGGCTCTTAAAGAGCCAGTTGGAAATGCTCCCCCTGGGAGTTTCTCTTTCCCTCTCTCTGTTTCTTTTGTTCTTTAATCTCCATGTGATTTCACAATTACCGATTTGGGATATATCAGCAAGTGGCCCTGTTATTCACCTCCTGGTACAAAATTAATCTTTGTTTTGTGGAAACCAAGGACAGGGTAGAGGACTGAGGGAACTGCAATCTGGCAAATTAATGGATGCACTGTGTACTTTTAATAAGATTTATTGCATCTTCTTTTAAGCATTGTGATGGCTGCACACAGCATAGCATGTGCCCTTCCTCCTGCCCCAAACCCTGGCAAGAGCCTGCAGATGAAGTTCCATGGAAGGGAACTGGAGTTGTAAATCATTTGTGCCTGGCTCAGTTCATAGAATCATAGAATCGTAGAATCATTAAGGATTGGAAGGGACCTTGAAAGATCATCCAGTCCAATCCCCCTGCCAGAGCAGGATCACCTAGACCAAGTCACACAGGAACACATCCAGGTGGGTTTTAAACGTCTCAAATGAAGGAGACTCCACAACCCCCCTGGGCAGCCTGTTCCGTGCTCTGTCACCCTCACTCTTCAGGGTTTTCCTTTCTGAGCTTGCTCCTGTGGTATCCCAAACGTTCCTGTAGTAAGAAACATGTGCAGATGCTGATACACCCCACAAACGTTCAGAGGGAAGAAAGAGAGGAGAAGCAACTGCAAAACCTGTTGTTTCATTATTCCCTGTTCAAAGGGCACTGAGTAACCATGATTCTTCCCCTTTACTCTGCTCTTGTGAGACCCCCACCTCAAATACTGCATCAGGTTCTGGTGTCCCCAACAAAGAAGGGGGGAGGGAGGAGGACACAAAGTTAGGCTGAGGAAGCTGAGGTGGTTCAGCCTAGAGAAGAGAAAACTCCAGGGGGGAGCCTTATAGCCGTCTTCCAATACCTGAAGGGAACCTACAGGAAAGCAGGAGAGGGACTTTTCACAAGCAGACCTAGCCACAAGACAAGGGGAAGTGATTTTATACTGAAGGGGAATAAGCTCCAACTAGATGTTCAGAAATTCTTCAGTACAAGAGTGGAGAGACTCTGGAATCGGTTGCTCAGCGAGGATGTGGCTGCCCCCTCCCCGGAGGTGTTCAGGGCCAGGTTGGATGAGACCTTGAGCAACCAAGTCTAGTTGAGAGGCGTCACTGCTCATGGCAGGGGGGTTGGAGTAGCTGTCCCTTCCAACCTAAGCCATTCAATGAGGACATATCCCAGTGACCCAGCTGGGTTGCTGGTCTCCTTTGAGGGTAGAAGAGCTGCAAACACCACAGGAGTGGTCCTCACTTTGCACGGGGCAGACTTGGGCCAGTTACACCTCTGTTTCTTGAAACCAGGTTCCTGATGTTACAGGGATACCCAAATAATTTTTCAACTGTTGGTCTAAGAAGGAAAGAGAAACTAAAATAAAAACTTAAGGATCCTAGTATGGTCAAAGCCAAGTAAGGTGTGATCAGCTGACCTATTTTATTTAGCCTGAAGCTGTATAGCAGTGCTATGTCTGGATTTTATGAACGTTCATTTATGGTGATCCTTCACATCCCAGGCTTTGAACCGTTTGATTAGGAGTAACCTGTCTGCAGTTTCTTTCTCTTCTCTTCTTGGCCTGTGATTTGAATAAAGTGATGTCACCTGCTTGGAAAACATTAAATGCCATGTAAATTTCATGTCACGAGAAGCTTGAAACATGCACATTGAAGAATCTGGCAAGACACTACTTGGAAGGGAATATCTCTTGGTAGCAAGCTGGTCTAATTGGAAAAAATGGTTTGACATCTGAGAGAAACACTTGCCCGGCTCTTGGAGGAGGCTGGCTGCATACACAGGCTGTGCTTGTTTCTGGAGCACACTGACACCTCCTGCACCCTGGGGATCTGTGGTGTCCCTAGGAGGCAGGTGCAGATCCCATGCTATTTTTATAAGGTATGTTTCATGATTGCTTAATGACAAGATTAAGTTTTGGACTGGGTTCATAATACCAGATATTATGAAACTCTGGAAGTGGTGCAAGTGGTGGTGCCCAGTCTCATTTGAAACAACCTGAGAAGTAGGACACCAGCTTTCTCCTGGAGAACCTGAGCTGCATGGTAAGATGTCACTCAATGAAGGTTTCCTACTCAAAAAAGTGATCAAAACTAACTTTCTTCTGGAAATTTAAAAAAAAAGGTTTTAAAACTACCTGTTTTCTAAGGTTGTAGGAAACTTTCAAACATCTTCCTTGTTGCCTTCACATTTTCAGAGTTGAAGAACTTCTATGGATCAGGTAGAGTTTTGCTTGTGTTGTTGTTGACACGTATGCGCAATGAGGTCTGAGATTTCTGAGGTTTCAAATTTCCTCTGCTGATTTTCAGCACTAGACTGATTCCTCTTTCTTGCTCTCAACCTTCTGGAGAGCAACAAACCTTCCAAGCCTTCCAGCTTTTTCTTATTTCATTTTTGTAATAAAAACCACATGGATTACAAGCTTATAGCTTCAAGATTATGTCCCAATGGCCCTGAACAGCACTGTGGTGACCCCACAGTTACATGGCCAGCACCAGGGTCCTACCATGGGGTCAGGGAGCCCAGAGGATGCTGTCTCTGTCATTGCAATAATTCACATTTCTGTTCCCTTTTCAGCTGGTGATGGAGTTCTGCGGCGCGGGCTCTGTCACAGACCTCATCAAGAACACGAAGGGGAACACCTTGAAGGAGGAGTGGATTGCCTACATCTGCAGAGAAATTTTAAGGGTATGTGTCCAGAGGGAGCGAAACGTCAGGGGATGTTGGAGTGTCGCACTTGGTGCTCAGGGACATGGAGAGGTTCTTCAAGGCTGTCACAGGCTGGATGGAGCCTCTGCGGTGCCAGTGGGCATGAATGATTCATGTGCTTGTATGATGCATAATAAATAAGCCCATTTTAATGCCCTTTAGCTCTGTTAGTTCCCTGATTATTAGCCCTCTTTTTTCCTTCAACAAAAATGTTATTTCCTTAGTATTAACAGAGCAAAGATTTGTTTGTATTAGAGTTATTTTTTCATTCCATAGGAAGGTGAGGACTAATGAGCCCTTTGGAAAGAATCTTCATGATTAAAAAGCACCCTGTGTTTTACTGAACCCACATGTTTCTGGCTTTAATGAGGATGCTGCAGCTTTTATAGCCACAAGATGAATGTTTAAATGGAATGTCTTAAAATGGGCAGTGCCAGAGTTTCATGGACTGGGAGATGGCAGTTTCAGCTTGCGTTTTGTATTTGTTGGATTTTGCACAGCTGAGGTCAGATGATGTGGCTGTAATGGTTGCCTGACACTAAAATCAATTGTGCTGTGAACAGAGGTTTTGTTCAAGACAAAACATAAATATTTGGCATGTGGAGGGAACCCAGAGAAGAGCCATTCAAACGATAGGACAAGAGAAAATGGCCTCAGGTTAGACCAGGGGAGTTTTCGTTTGGGTATTAAGAAAAATGTCTTCACCAAAAGGGTTGTCAAGACCTAGCAAAGGCTACCCAGAGCAGTAGTGGAGTCCCCATCCCTGGAGGGATTTAAAAGAGTTGTAGATGTGATGTGGAGGGCCATGGTTTAGTGGTGAAATGTCAACACTGGATTAATGATTGGACTTGATGATCTTAAAGGAGTTTTCCAACCAAAATGATTCTATGATTCTATGGGAAAAAAAAACCGAACAAAACAAGGCAAAATTACTGCTCTGAAAGGAGGTGTCTGACATTGCTGCTGAGGCTGCGAGTGGTGTCTGCAGGTGACATAGCACTTCTCTGTTGACCCGGGATGCCACTGCCCGCACCAGCATGGGCTGCAGAAGGTGCTGGCACTGAAGCTAATCATTTGTTGGATGGACACTGCTTTCCGTGCCAGGAAACCACAGTTACACAGGCTTATTTTAAATGTAAGAGCTCTGTGAGCCTCCTTCTTAAAATAGACCCTGGCAGTGAGTCAGAACCCAGTCACTGACTCATGTCCTAGGGCTACCATCAAGTGTCATTTGCATTTTGGCCGTGCACTGGGGCTGGTGACCTTCATTTGGACTCAGCTGATGATAAGCTCCCACTTTAATGATGCAGAAGGTGGCTCAGTCTTCCTTCAAATGTTGACAAGCAGTTGTAATTCTTGACATGAGACTTGATGCCATGCTGGCAAAAGGTCTATTGAAATTCAATGAAATTTTTGCTTTGCCACCAGTGCACAGAGGTGCCTCTAACCATGTGTACCCTGGCTAAAAAAAAAAGGCTTTCGAACAGATAAAACCTGTTCCACGCTGTTGTCCCAAGGTAACAAGCATAACATAACTAATAACTACCAGCAGTGGCAGCAGAAATTAGTTTCTTCCTCAAATATGGATGTTTAGTATGTAAGTATAAAACTCATGCAGACTTCATTTGTGAAGCCATCCATATTTTTCCAAAGCTGGCAAAAGCTGCATGTTACTCAGAACAGAAGTAATAAATGAAGGAAATAGAAGTGTAGCTGGCAAAAAGAAATTCATGAACTAATGAAAAAGCACACCAGTAAAGCCAGTTTACCTTTAGCCTTTCAGATAAGCTTTTCATTTGAGCTGTGTCTCTGTTGGGAAATGTGCAAGTTAGGACATTTGTATTTGCGTAGCAATTTTATTAACAGAGGCTTTTTGGGATATTAAAGCCCAGTTTATTGGACCAATATAACGAGAATCGTTCTCTTCAGTTTCTGGATGATGGAAAAACAGAACGGAGACAAAACCATTCTATTATTTCTGCCACAGAAATGGCTCCCTAAGACAAGGGAGCACGTGGAGGGAAAACATATCTATAGCAGCAATGGAATTTAGGTTAATATGTGTTCCTGCAGGAGCAGAGAGGATGGGTTTAATCACAGAATATTAGGGGTTGGAAGGGACCTCGAAAGATCATCTAATCCAACCCCCCTTCAGAGCAGGATCACCTAGGGCAGGTCACACAGGAACACGTGCTGGCAAGTTTTGAAAGTCTCCAGAGCAGGAGACTCCACACCTCTCTGGGCAGCCTGTTCCAGGGCTTTGTCACCCTCACAGTGAAAATGTTTTTCCTTACTTTTACATCGAGCCTCCTGTGCTGCAGCTTGCACCCATTGCCTCTTGTTCTGCCACTGGACAGCTGGTTCCATCCTCTTGACACTCAGGCTTCACATATCTGTAAACATGAATGAGGTCACTCGTCAGTCTCCTCCAAGCTGAAGATACCCAGCTTTCTCAGGCTTTCCTCATAAGGCAGCTTCCACTCTGATCATCATCTTTGTGGCTTTGTGTGAGACTCTCAAGCAGTTCTGTGTCCTTGAACTGAGGGGCTCAGAACTGGACACAATATTCCAGATGCAGAATTAATCCCTATAGAATTGATAATACATAATTCCTATAGAATTGATGGTTCTCCTGCAATGGAGAGCACTCACAGCAGCACGTGTAGCCCATTGGTGGGCATCTTGCTTGCCAGCCGTGTCCTCCCGGCATGGGAAGTAGGACAGTATTGGGAACACATGATAAACAAAAGCATTCTCAAGTGCTGAACTCCAACTGTGAATCTTTCGTTTCTGGAGCATAATTGGGTTGAGAAGGAATGTCAGAAAATAACAGGCTTTGAACTTGGACTCCTCTAACCTTTCTCTGAATTCTTCAGGGTTTGAGTCATCTACACCAGCACAAAGTAATTCATCGAGACATCAAGGGACAGAACGTATTGCTGACGGAAAATGCAGAGGTTAAACTAGGTAAGAGCGGGTTTGAGCTCTTGGAAACTGCAAGTGGGCTGGCTGGAAGGAAGCAGGAAAGCTGGCTTGTACATGGCTTGGAGAAAGGGCATGGATTGCCACTCTCAATGAGATGACCTTGGGTGTTGATCGAGTGCTGTGCAATAAACTGCTGGTGGTTGATGGCCAAGTTCTGCAGGCACAGATGTACTTGCAGTTGTGTTTCTGTTCAGACAAGTAGTTTGAATAGCTCTGCCCTCATATGCAGGTCAAGTTTCATGCCCCTCTTACAGTATTGAAGGCTGTTCCCCTGCAGCTTCACAGTAGTGTCCTACAGGATCATAAATTATTCAGTGTGACATAGTCCAGACTTGTTTTCCAAGCTAACCTGTTATTAAGAGCTAAATTTGCAAGAATTAGTCAGAATTCTATGTGTGACATTTGTCACCCTGGAGAAGGCCAGGCATTCATGTGAAGGTAATGGAAGATGGATATCTGCACAGTGCTGATATCCTCAGTTGTCCAGCACCAGTGTTATTAAGGTTGTCCTTATTTTAATTTGTGCTAATAATGAATGTTCCCCTACACAGCCAAGTGAGGTGCAAACCCTATTATCCCACAACTCTCTTCTCTCTTTGAAGCAGAATAACTGCCCAACTTAACAGATGGCACCACCAGCCTGTTTAGCTTTATGCTGGTGAAGGTCTTCCTCCAAGGGGAAATTCTCCAGGGCTAATCTCCAGCCACTGTGTTTCACAAAGTGAACTTAGTGGACCATAGAGTATTCTCTCGTTGATTTGATTTCATCAGTTTTTGCTTCATTTCTCAACTCTCTGCTTGACATTTCCCTATGTGCCTTTGTCTTTGGCCCTTAATTCCTGAAGTGTTTTGCATTTTTGCCATTTCCAGCAAGAATTTAGGTAGAAAAATGAGACTTCTACTGATATTTGGCAGGCTTTAATTCAAATGAGAGAACATAGAACAAAGGCTGCTGCTTATTTATGTTGCTATCCCTGTTTCTCATTAGTATGAGGAGCTGTGATTTCTTTTCATTGCCTCCTGGCAAGGAGGAAAAGGCAAAAGGTTTTGTACAAAATCTGGACATCATATGATCAGGTTTGTCCTTGATTGACCTCTACTGATGCCAGTAGAGATCAAACAGGAGTGTCTCTGTCTTCCTTTCCTGCCCATACAGAGGAGTTGATCTGAATGAGCTCAGTGTTTTACGTTCAGTAACAGAGTGTTGCTCAGGTTCTGCTCTGACCTTACAATGCCCTGTTGTCTTTCTGATCTACAGTGGATTTTGGTGTCAGTGCTCAGCTGGACAGGACAGTGGGCAGGAGGAACACCTTCATTGGAACGCCTTACTGGATGGCCCCAGAGGTCATCGCCTGCGATGAAAATCCTGACGCCACTTACGACTTCAAGGTACCTGAACAAGCATCTTCCTACTCTTTCATATGTTATTGCAAATGTAATCCTCGCAAAGTCTACCACATTTTACTCATAAGGCAGAGAAGGAACTAAATCAGCATTTCTGGTGCTTGCACTGAGAGTTGTGATCATAAACATCTGAAGGATGTGCTTCTATGCCCTGGTGCCATGAACTTCAGCACTCAGGAGTTTAGCCTGTTCTTGCAGCTTTGAGGCATATGCTGACAAGCAGCAAGGTCCCTCCTGCTCTCTGGCTGTTGAGTTTTTGAGATGCTACCTTAGGTCCAATGGGAATCTTTGTTGTGCTGTTCACATATCCAGATTTACTGTGAAGAAGTCTTTCCCCATGCTGTTAAAGGTGTCAGACTGCAGCTTCCTACCTGTGAGCCCGCTTTCCAGTGCTGCATGCTTCAATCCTACAGTCAAACATGCTGCATTTACTCTAGTTACTCCAGAGAGAAGTCAGGTCAGCTTTAGAACGGACAAAACCACATCTTGTGGCCTGCAGGCTGATGTTTGCAGGGAGATCTGAAGGCTGCCACACAATCAGACGTTTGAGGGGGGCTGACCTACGTTCCACATGTCTCTAGCCTGTTTGAAGTTAATTTTGGGATCAGTGGCAGCACAACGTTGTTGCTGAGATGTAGCATAGCAGAGAGCCCCGTGCCATGGTGCAGATCTGCAGGAGGATTATGAGTCCCGCCTGCACGTTCAGACTGCAGCAAGGTCTGATGCTTTACAGCAGGAAGAGAGCTTAGTATATTTTTACCCTGTTTCCTGCCTCACTGCAAGTTCCTGAACACATCTGTAGAAATATTCCTCTTGGGTTTTTTTGGTCACTCAATGTTTTGAAGTGTCCAGAACTTGAATTTATAGCTCCAAAATCTCAAAGATTCACTGAGTGTGTTCAGAGCGGAGAGCAAGACACTGATATATGAACTCTAGAGGGAGAAGCTCAGTTGCAGATAAAGTTCACTGTAAGGCTGTCAGGTGCCTGTGGAGAGGTCACTCCACAAGGAAATATTTAAAGAAGGATTTTGAGGCCCTTTGTGTGGAGGACAAACAGTAGGACACCACAATGTAATGGTGCGATTTGGGAAGAAATTACCAGTCACTCAGAGAAACATTTGGGGGATGAAGGATTTTGAAAGAATCCAGCGATGGTTCGCTATCGCAGCTATTTAAGTACCTCAGTCAACTTTTGAACTGATGATTTTCCGGAGAGCAGCTCCCGGTCTGGGTTCAGACTCTGGGTTATATAAAGCGTTAATCATAAGGACATGTAGAAAGAGTTTAATCTGCAATTACTTAATGCTGTCTGATTAAGCAATTACAACAGGCGTTCCTTCTGCTCCGTTGATGGCAGTGCTGTGTGGTGGGGCTGCAGCCACATCTCTACTGTCAGGTGCCTGGAGCAATGCTATAATAATAACAATAATAATTAATTAATATATACACAATAAACATTTTATTATTACTGATATTATTCTTATTTTAAAAGGATTGATGTCTTCTTAGGCTACTTAGACCCTCAGAAATCCATGAGTTTGCTTATTATTATTATTATTATTAAAAAATGGACTGATGTCTTCATAGACTGCTTTCTACCCTCAGAAATCCCCGAGGTTTTTCCTCTTTCCAGAGTAACTAGAGCACCTAATATGCTGTTGACTGATGCAAAAGCGCCAGTACCAGAATCCCTCTGTTGTCCCCACAGATCAATCGCTCCTTGCCAGTTTGTGCCTCTGAGGCTGGCTTTGGCCCTTTTCCCTTGGCTGGGAATGAAGCAGAAGGCTGGTTGCTGCTGACACACTCACTGCAGGGTGTTCTTGGAACTCCTGGTGATGTGGGAGCCACTGGATATTCTGCATGTACCCCCCCTTCCCATCACATTCCTGCACCTGATGCTCTCACTTAGAAGTGGGGGGAAAAATTTAAATGACAATGTATTTTTTGTTTTGAAAGGGGTGCAAATCAGACACTTGCAGGGTTTAAAATGGTGAATACAAAAGACGAGATTTATAGGGTAAGAAAATGAATCCTTTCAGGCTTAATCTGTTGGACATAAAGCCTCTGATCTCCCTGTTTTCTTATCCTGAAAAAGATGCTTGTGTAATCTATGGAAAGAGGCAGTAAATACCTTCTCACAAATATAAACCACTTTAAAAAAGAACAAATAGAAACCCCACATTGTCGAGGTTGTTTATTGCTTTGGAGGTTTTTTCCCCCCAGCTGTTTTTCCTTTTTTCTTCAGATATCTTGTCAATAGACTTAGAAACAAAATGGGGATGGGGGGAGAAGTTGCTTCCATTCCCAAATCAAGACAATGCAAATCTAAAGCTTTTCAGACTCAAAAATAGTAAGATAAAATAAAAAACCCCACAAAACCCCTCTCTGAATTCCAGATCATTATAGAATGCCCGCTGAGGCTTCTGCTTTTGCTGGGAGACTTAGAGAGGTGATAATCCTTTTCTGTATTGCTCCAGCTTTAAGATCGCTTGGCATCTCACGTATAATACCAGACACCTCGGTGTGGAAAGACACAGTAGGAATTTGGAAGGAGTTCAGTGGCAACCCAGAGGGAAGGGGTCATGTGTGCTGAATCATGTGGAAAGTCTGCCGTAATTAAGTATGAGGCAGAAATCCCAGCTGACCAGGAACAAAGAATGGATGAGCCTTCCTATGAAAGGGCTGGAAGTAAGCTTTGAGAGAGAATTTTTAAGCAGGTGTTAAGATGTGTAGCAAGAACAGCATCTGTTAGGGGAGAACTTGAGTTATAAATAAGGAGAAGGTGCCTTGACATTGAAAATACCAGTTGTCTTTCGTGGTTGGGTATGTGCAAAGGTGTTTGTGGTCCCTAGAGATGGGCTCTGGCTGAGCTTCTGGGGCTCTGTGCTGAGAAATAACAGCCTTTCTGGGATTTAGTTGCTAAATAGCAAGTTTAGAGGATTGAGGCAGTTTCAGAACAGCAGCTCTTCAGACAGAGAGAAGACTGAAGTGGACTGCAGGGACATGGCAGAGAACAAGGTGAAGGGAGAGTAATACATGAGAGCTGGAGGGGCCGGAGGAAGGGTAGAAGGCAGAGTTTGACTCTTCCACCTTATTTGCAACATTTGCTGGTTTGATGTGCTAACTGGCATTTAGCTGGGCTCCAGAAAACAATCTGCAGCTACATAGTGTGAGGTTTGCTCTGATCCCCTGTGCACCTGCAGCTTCTGCCCTTGCCTTTGCCACCCTTCTGCCTCAGGCAGGTCTCTCCACCCACTGGAGATGTATCCAAGGCTGTGTTTGAGCTGAAGGCACCAAAATTCATCTGGGTCCTACTCCCAGTTCAGTGGGTGCTGGGCTGTGAATTGTTTGTAGCACTGGGCAGTGTCCTGAGTCACGAATCAGTCTCCTTCTGGCAAAACACTGAGTGTGGCAGAGCCGTTAGGGCAAATTCTCGCTTTCTTTCACCGGCACAGAGTGTCTCTGCCTCTGCTGCTGCCAGGAGAGCTCAGTGTCCTCTGGCTCGTTATCAGATCTAGAGGTGCTACCACAGCTCAGGAGTGATGGTGGGGTGGAGTGGAGAGGAGCTCATCACCACTCTCTGGCAGGGAGCTGGGGATACAGATTCCCACTTTGAAAAGGGAGAATAAGGAAGGAAGAGTGATGTAAGTATGAAATCAGAATTTTCTAAATAGCTGCATTCTTGATCATTCAGGAGATACAGCCAGCCACATGTGCTGAGTAGGGCTTGGGAACAAGGTGAACAAAAGTGCTTGTTTCTCCTTCCACTGGTGAAACACTGCTTTACAGGCTTTCACTTAATGAGCAGCCCATGATACAAGGGTTTTTTGAGGTACGTCGAGATACTTCATGTTTTTAATTTATTCCAAGCAACCTCTTTTCTGTGGAGCTGTATCAGATCCATGCTTGGGTATCACCCAACTTCAAGCAAGGAGCTGGCAGCCAGGTTTTCTGCTTTCCCCAGCCATGAAGCTGGGGAATAATTTCTCACCATCTGATCCAGGAGCTGGGGGCATTAATGCACAGAGCTTATTAAGATGTCCCCTCAGGAGAACTTGAGGTCTTCAGCACTATCTCAGGTGTCGTCCGTACCAGGGCTACTGGGACAGTCCCCCCCATGAAGTGTCCGTCTCCCACAGCAAAAGTGCCTTGAAGGTTTTGAAATAAATCTTGGGCTAAACAGTGCTCTTTCAAAGCTCTAACACATGGCAGGGGGATGAGATAAGCTCCAGAGGTGTGGATCTAGGGGATTCGCAGATGACATGGAGACCTGGCTCACAAGACTGAGACCCCTCAACGAGTGGATGCTCCCCTGCATCATATATGTCCCTCTGCTTTCTTTTACAGAGCGACTTGTGGTCTTTGGGGATAACGGCCATCGAGATGGCAGAGGGTGCTCCCCGTAAGTAGCTGCATTGCTCTGCTTTATGTACGCCAGGGTTGCAGTGAGCTGGGGGTGCTGAGCTCCAGCCAGTGCTCATCTCTGCACACAAAGGTTTTCCCAGGCAGCCTCAGCTCACTGGGATGAAGTTCACAGGGTCCTTGGGTACAAAGCTGCCAGGGGACAGGATGAGCAGCAAGCAAAAGCATGCAATGCTGTGTGACTCCTGGTACGTCACTTGAGTACTCTGGGACCTGTAGACACACGCAGATGTCTGGGGAAAAGGGTAGATTTAGGTTAGACATGAAGAAAATATTCTTTAATCTGAGAGAACACGTTGCCTTGAGAGGTAGTGGAGGCCCCATCCGTGGAGAGATCCAGCGTCAGGCTGTATGGGCTTCAGGGCAATCTGGTCTAGTAAGTGATGTCCCTGCTTGTTGCAGAGGGGTTGAACTAGATGACATTTGGAGGTTGCTTCCAACTCTATGGTTCTGTGTCTCCAGCCAGCCCCTGCTGCTGAGCCTGGCAGGGCTAGAGACACAGATATTGCTTGTCTGGGGACATTAGCTCTTCCCTACACTCCAGAACAGGGGTTGTCTGTAGAGGGTTGTCACCACAAACCCACCCTGCCATGTGGATCTTGTAGCTTCTGAAGCAGCATGGGTCTCCCCAGCTGGGCATGTAGACTTTGTAGGAAACTTGGGTGAGGGCTGCAAGCCACTGTGTCATGTCTAATGCCTTTTCTTGCAAATCACAGCTCTATGTGACATGCACCCCATGAGAGCCCTCTTCCTCATCCCCCGCAACCCGGCCCCGAGGTTGAAATCAAAGAAGTGGTGAGTCTCTTTCTCAGTCTTCAAGGACCATAAAGATGTTTCTGGATGAACTTATTTCTGCAGCTCCAGAGCACAGGGAACTTGGTGGTGGTGTTCATGCAGTTTCAGCAGTTGGTGATGGTCTCCAGTATCAGTCTGCCGAGTGGAGGGTTAGGTCTTGATCTCCTAGGGAGAGGCTTTCTTTGCCGAAGGAGCCCCTTGATGTGGGCTGCAGGGTTTCCTAGATAGTCAGAGAGGAGAACATTATCTAATGTGAACATTTCACAGCACTGAGTTGGCTTTTCCAAAGCAGTTTGTGGTGCCTGAAGCTAGATGCAATTCAATTGGCTCCTGTTTCTTTCCAGTCAGGTTCTGTTTTCAAGTGGAAACGTCTATGCAGGCCAAAAAAAGAGGACAGTTCATCATGAAGGCCCAGGAATCCAGAGATTTGGACTTGGTTTGGCCTTTTTTCTAGAATTTTGCAGGAAAAAATACATCACTGCTTTGTGGTATACCAACAGAAACACATAATGAAAATATTCCTAAAGCCCAGCAGATGTTTGGTTCCTGTGTGTTCTGAACTGATGGAGCTAGAGGCCTTAAAAACATTCACCCTTGCGTCGTGCTGTTGCCTGCCCCATGTTTTCAGCAGTGGTTCAGTCAGCAGGGATCTGAGAGATGTTAGGAAAGCAGCATTGCCCCTTGCTCTCACACAGGCCGAGGTCATGGAGGGAAGTTCTCCCTTATTCCTTGAAGTTGTGCTTGTTATCTTGTCAAAGACACGTGAAAAAGAAGAACAATTGGTAGTTGCCACAACAGCAGGTGTTTTTTTAGCTGGGAGAGGAGCAAGAGTTGCTTGGAGCCCTCTGCATTGGGTGCACGGTGTTGGGTTTTTAGGACTAGCCCTTAAAAACTCGTCCAGGTTTTGACAGGAGGTGTCTTCTCAGCCCAATCATTAAGTGCACCAGTACCAAACCAGGAGGAGAGGGACTTTTACAGGCTGGTTCTGCAGAAGGTGTCAGAGATGCTTGTTCTCACACAGCCCTTTGAAGATAACATTAGCCAACTGAGAAAAACACTTATTTTCTGCCACAGCCCTGGCCTCTTATTTCACTATTCCTCCTGCTCCAGCACAAAATGGATTGTGAGACTCTGGAGTTTGTTTTTCATATTTTTCAAGTGCTGTTTATTCAGCAGTGGCTTCCCCAACCTCCAGGCAGAGGGTAGCTGATGACAGCAGGTTTTGAGCAACACATTTCCCCATCTCCTACAGATAAATGCAGAGCTGGGGTGCAAGTTGTGTTTTAGTCCCTGCTCTGAGATACCAGGACATGCTCTGTGCAAGCCAGGGTATTTCTTGACACCACCTTCCCCTCATGTGTCTGGTGGCTGTCTCAGGTTTTCCTGTCTCGTAGTGGTGAAGTGTGGTGGTATCTGATCAGGGTCAGCTGGTCTGTTCAGGGCTGTGCCCTGCCCATGCCAGGGAGAGCATCCTGGGTGCTTTGAGAAAGGAATCTATTGGGAATAGCATTGGAAGACAAGGAACCTAAGAAGTCGAGCTGGAAATTCCATGTGAACCCTTCCAGGGGAGTGTAGTGCTCACCCCTCCATGAGCAAGTAGGGATCCCTGGTCTCCAGCAGAGCTGGGACACTTGTATCCCCGTCAGCTCAAACCTATATCCATCTTCCAAGCTTTGATTGCTTTGGGAGCTACAAAGGTCCAGATGAAGATCCACTGATTCCTTAAGAGAAGCTTTTTTCAGGATTTTCCATGGGACACCAGGCAAACCATGTCCTTAGCTGAAGGTTTTGGGCCTGGCCAGGATGACTCCTGGAGTCCTGCAAGTCCAGCCCAAAAAGACTGGAGATGAAAAGCAAAATGAAGGAAGGTTGAAGATGGACCTTAGTTCATGCTCACTTTTGTGTGCAGCAACACACAGAAGTACCTCAAGTGGGCAGAACCATGTCCTTCCTTATGTGAAAGAGATAGCAAGGTATCTCCAGCACCTTTGAGGGGTAAGTCATGGAAAGCCAAGGCGAAAAGACTTTTGTTGCTTAGTAAATCCTTGAACTTGCTTTAAAAATACTGCTGCGTTCGTATTAATTTAAATTCTTGGGTGTTGGACAAGGGGCAAGGGGTGTAAGCTGGAACATAGGAACTTCCACATAAATATGAGAAGGAACTTCCTCACAGGGTGACATATCACTGGAACGGGCTGCCCAGTGGGGTTGTGGAATCTCCTTCTCTGGTGACATTTAAAACCCAGGTGATCCTGGTCTAGGTGATCCTTCTGTGGCAGGGGGATTGGACTAGATGGTCTTTCGAGGTCCCTTCCAGTCCCTAATGTTCTGTGATTCTATGATTCTGTGATCATCTTCTCTCTCAATTAAAGCCAGCCAGCATCAAAGCTTTATTTCCTCCTGTGTTTCACAGGTAAAATGAACTGTAGTGATGGCATTCCATAAACACCTCCTAGCCCTGCCGTGTAAGAGATGGTAAAGGCTCTTTGTTAGTTAAGTGCTGTGTGCACTATGAGACCACATTTCAGCTTTACAAACACCATAACTGAAGCAGTGTGTGTTTCATGAAGATGGACTAACCTGTGCCAGGAGAGGGTGAGCCATGTCATGGTGCAGAACCACGATGAAAGCCCTTGTCTTCCACTCTAGCGAGGGCTGAACTGTGCCGCTGGACAGGCTTGTTTCTTAGAGAGGAAGATTTCAGCAGAACCAGAGGCCTGAGCTCATCCCTGTCCATAGCTGCTCAGCCAGCTCAGGGATGCAAAGTTGTCTTAAGTCATCACAGGACTCTGGAACCCCATCACTAAGAGATGGACAGACCCATCATTTACTGGGGGATAACTTTTTTAACTACTACTTCACCTTGACCTGATTTGTGGATGCTGGACCACACATCCAGGACTGGAGTCTCCAGCTTGACTCTAGCAGTGGAAAATCAGATTTTAGAAGCAGATTTGTTTGAGCACCACATGAATTGTCCCTTTGGGATCCATTGAGACACTGAGTTTCTTGAGGCAAGGTGGGACAGAAAGATTTGCTCATTAATAAAGCTGAAGGGAGGATTTAATTGGATCTAGTCATGTATTTTATTTTCTGCATCTCAATTTGTATGGATTAGTACTTAAAAGATAAATCACTTTTAGTCTGACAGCTTAAGAGTAAAATCCCTGAAAGCTTATTGTTTTACTTCTAATACAATGTTGTAGTATCTCTTGGCTTCTGACATGAATTTACACTTATTTTCCTGTTTGCTTGTCATGGTTTATCCCCAGACAGTGCCTGAGCACAGTGCAGCCCTCACTCCTTCCTCTCTCCACTAGTGGGATGCGGAGGAGAAAAGAAAACAAGTGAAACTCATGGATTGAATTCAAAGCAGTTTAATAACTGAAATAAAAATAATTTATAATACCAATAGTTTTAATAATTGTAATTAAAAGCCAGAGTGAAATAAAGCCCAAGGCAGACAAGTGATGGACAGCACAGTTGCTCACCACCTGCTGACTGATGCCCAGACCCTCCCGACCAGCTCTCCCCCAGTTTACATACTGGTCATGATGTCCTGTAGAATATTAATTTGGCTGGTTGGGTTGAGCTGTCCTGCCTGTGTCCTCTCCCAGTTTCTCATGCTCCTCCAGCCTTATCACTGGCTGGGCATGAGAAGCTGAAAAATCTTTGACTTAGTATAAACACCTTCTTAGCAACCACTGAAAACACCAATATTATTCTCCTGCTAAAGCCAAAACACAGCACTGCACCAGCTGCAAGGAACAAACTTAACTCTACCCCAGCCAGAACCAGGAGGTTATTGCTAAAGCAATACAGAGTATAGTGGCCTGTCAACATCTCAACCCATGTTCTCTTGGGTTTATAGTGTGGAGACTTTAGTTCCAGGAAAACTTCCGGTGCGCAACACTTGAGAGTAAGAGAAAACTGTTCATTGAAGATTTCACTGAAGCTGTTTTAGCTGAAATTGAATTTAACCATTTGTGGGAAGGGAGGCAATGAGGAGGGGCAGGGCTCTGGCACCTGCAGTCATGTTCCCACCAAAGAACACATCTCATTCTTCTGGATATGTGGTCAGGGAGCATGGTGGCCCAGGTCTGAGAAAGCAGGGAAGGGCTGCAGGCAATGAGCTTCACCCAGAGGTTGTCTGCGCTTTAACAAGCTTTAACAAGCCACATAATGTTGGGTGGTTAAATCTGAACAAACCGCGTCAACCTAGCCTTTCCCACTCATCTTCAGAAAAATGCATTTCTTGAAACACTGCCAGGGATATAAAAACTGAGAAACAAATAATTAAGGAATTAGATTTATATCTTTATGTGCCGTCTGTCAATTCTATCTGCAGTTTCACAGGGCAGAGGGAAGGGAGGAGGAACACTCCTTTAATTTTCTTGTTTGCCGTTGACAACTCTGGTGGCTCCCTGGTCTTGCTGATGGTTCCCAACTTTCTCTAAACTCAGATTTATTTTTTTTTCTCATTGCACCAGGATAGGAACATGCACAGGAAGAGTGGATATGGGTGAAGTGATGGAGGATACATGTGATGGTGCAGCTTTGACACAGGGCTAAGCATCAACAGAGACATCACAGGAATCCTTTTGGAGGGCTGCACCTGAGCAAGAATTGCGTAGCAGCTAAATGATCTTCTCAAATGCCCTTGCTTTATAATATGCAAGTCAATATGTTTACCTGGTATTTCTGTAACTTCTTTTTCTGTCTTGGACAGGTCTAAAAAGTTTCAGTCCTTCATAGAGAGCTGCTTAGTGAAGAACCACAGCCAGAGACCAACCACAGAGCAGCTGATGAAGCACCCCTTCATCCGAGACCAGCCCAACGAAAGGCAGGTCCGCATCCAGCTCAAGGACCACATCGACAGGACTAAGAAAAAGCGAGGCGAGAAAGGTTAGTGGAAGAGTCAGAAGGGTTAGTGAAGCAGCAACACTCTGGGCTGTTCTTGACCTTTGCCACGTGCTTGGAGATCCCTAGTGTAGACCAAGGCATGTCTGTGTGTGTGAAGTTGGGTCGTTCATGGTCTCAGTACCAATTTTCTGTATTGGGTTGACTAAGTTTGTTCACTGACTGGTTGAGTTAAATAGGTGCAGTCCTTCCATGTGACCACACTTCTTATTGCTTTGAGGTCAGGTTATTTGATTTGATTCCTCTCACTCATTGAAAAAAAACTAAATACTGATAACAGTCTGGGATTATACAGAGCCTGTGGGTCACTGTCATTAGAGCTAATCAGTGGTTTGTAAGTTAAGGGTGTTACATGATGAAAAATTATGTCTTTTTTATCCATTCAGCACTTAAGCTTTGCTTTGCTGAACTGGGCATATAAAATTGATATCTGTGTGTGTACGTACTGGCATGTGGGAGGGAAAAGCTGCTAAGCTGATTTGTTCCTTAGCTCGCATATTTCATGCCAAGTCTGTTGACCTACGTGACATTCACTGCTGCACCACACTGATGAGTGGAGCTTTGCAAACCAACAGCCAGATAAGACCCTTGCCCCATAGCAGTGCCATTGAGTGGGAATAACCGTTTTAACTGGATGTTTCCAGTGAACTCCAAGCCCTGTCAAAGTCCACTGAATGGAAGATCAGACAGACAAGAAACTTGTTAAAGCATTCAGCTGCTCGTGAACCAAATTAATTTGAAAGCTCAAGTTAATTCTTTGTTATTTCTCACTGGTGGCAGAATTGATTTTTCATGCATACCTTGCGGCCCCTTGTAAGAGATATCACTACAGTCAAAATAATAAAAAAGGATCCTGATTAAGTATTAGATGTGTTTGATCTGGAAAACAAAGGTTGGACTCTAGAGGAGAATAGCTGGACAAATGCACAAGCCTTTCCTTGACTATCATCGCCTTCGTCCAGTAAAAGATATCCCAAAAGAACTCACAGTGTGGAGCACAGCACTGCAGTTGGGCTTTTGTGTAGATAGTTTCATTGCCTGGAAAATACATAGGTTTACAGAATCATGGAATCACAGAATGTTCAGGTTTGAAAGTGATCTTGAAACATCATCTAGTCCAACACCCCTACCAGAGTAGGACCACCTAGTGTAGGTCACTAAGGGACACATCCAGGCAGGTTTTGAATGTCTCCAGAGAAGGAGAGAAGAGCATATGTTTAGGGGGAGATGAGTTGGTGCCTTCAGAACTGTAGTTGAATCCCACCTTCCAGTGCCTGTGAATTCAGTAGCCTGTGGTACGCCTGTGTTTGAAGAAACCTCCTGCAGAAGGAGGTCACTTGCTGTCTTTGCCCTTCTTCGCTGGTGCTGCCCACCAGCACAGCCATGTGAGGTGCCAGCACCCAAGGAGCCCATTCATGCTTCCCTGGCCTTGCAGGTCCCTGTGAAAAAAACAGGGAATGCAGGGAAATTATTCTGCTTATTCGTTGTCATGGGAGAAAAAAAGAAGATGTTCTGCCTTCAGAGTTCTGGGGTTTTTGACCACTGGAAAAACAAATTAGTCCAGCAAAAGGCACTGATGAGCAATTCTGTTCCTAGATGAGACAGAGTATGAGTACAGTGGGAGTGAGGAGGAGGAGGAGGAAAATGACTCTGGAGAGCCCAGGTAAGAATCAGCATTTCGTTCCTGCCCTTGTTTCTCTTTAGCTGTCTATAAAGTCAGTCTGAGTTGCAGGCGGGTGTGAGCTAGGAGTGGGAAAAGGACAGTCTGAGTCTCAGTCCTGTTCCCTGGCAGAACACAGTATATTCCCTCTGCTGAATAGTATATGGCTGCAAACTGATACTATACATCACCTTATCCAGGAGCTGCAGAAGATGACCTGAGTACCCCATCGTCTGTGGGTTCTGCAGCGTCAGGGTGATGCCATTATGCGAATGAGGGTATTTAGATGCAGAAGTAATGGGAGGAGAAATTAAAGAATCATAGTGTGCATTGGGTTAAAAGGGACCTTTAAAGGTCATTTAGTCCAACTCCCTTGAGGAGGACATCTCCAACTAGATCAGATTGCCCAGAGCCTCATCCAGCCTGACCTTGAATGTCTTCGGAGATGGGGCCTCCACCACCTCCCTGGGCAACCTGTTTCTGTGTTTCATAACTCTCATTGTAAAAAGTTTCTTCCTTATATCCAGTCTAAACAAGATTCTTTGAAATGCAGTTCCTTAAATCCAGGTGTAACTCCCTACTTCCTTGTAACTGTTTACCTCTGGTACTGCTGCAAGCACGGTAGGGCTGGAAGATTCTTTGGTGACATTTTTCAGAGCTGTTGTAATTAGTATCAGGTTATTTCATTATTTCACTGAGATAATATAGGATTTTAATAGCTGGCAGTGATTCATGTTAAATGTGCTTTGTGAACAGTTAAATATAGCGTGTGCCACTGCAGCGCAGGAGATTTCACTTAAAGGAAACATTGAGCAGTTACTGGTGGGCCATGGACAGAGACCACTGTCTGCTGCCCTGAGATCCCACCATCTTCTGCTGCCCAAGTTCAGTCAGGTGCTTGCATGCTGTTGGAATAAACGGGAGAGGGGCAACATTAGGAAATCAGGCTGAACTCACTCTGGCAATATGTTTACATGTGCAGGGAAGGGAATCTTCTCTGACGCTTCTCTCCCATACAGCTCCATCCTAAACCTGCCCGGGGAGTCAACGCTGAGGCGAGATTTTTTGAGGCTGCAGCTGGCTAACAAGGAGCGGTCGGAGGCTCTGCGCCGGCAGCAGCTGGAGCAGCAACAGCGGGAGAATGAGGAGCACAAGCGGCAATTGCTGGCTGAGCGGCAGAAGCGGATTGAGGAGCAGAAGGAGCAGAGGCGAAGGCTGGAGGAGGTAACTGGCCAGAGCCACGCAGTGGGCTGGAAGAGGCTGTTTCCAGTGGAACAGCAGGATTTCTGATAGCAGGTCTCAAATTATTGTTCTCAGCCTGGTTTCACAAGAGCACGTCCTAACCTCTCTAGTCAGTAATCCCCAAAGTTACATTACACTGGCCAAACACCCCTGCTTATCCTTTCGGCACATTCATGTCCAGGGTCTCTCTTCACCACAGTACACCTTGCCAACTTGTGAAGGTGATGGAGTTGGTTTGCCATAAGTAGACTCTTGGAATACCAAACTTAAAGGGATCCCCAAAACTATGGAGTTCCCCTGTTATTGGAGTGATGGCTCTATTCCATCAAGTTGGGCAGAACTCTTACTGATCCAGGCATCCATCAAGTTAATTATAATTGTTTGCTGCTGCGGAGATGCTGAAAAGCCCCATTTACCCTTTCCCCACATCCATGGTGGCACTTCTGTACCCATTAACCCCTAATTTCAACTCCAAACCCTGACAATTACAATTTCTTTTGCAGGGGAGGGGCAGATGCCTGCCTGACTTGTGCAATGATCCATATGTGCCCCGAAGCATAAGATTTCGTTACCCTTGTCTTAACATACCAACTACAAATGCATTCGGTCATAAAATTATCCACCCCATTTAAAATCCAGCTGCAGCATTTGACTGGGTGACTTTGGGTGTCCCTGAGCCATATACTCTGTAGGAAGCACTTGCTTTTGGTTTGCCTCCTGGTTCTCAGATTGGAGAAGTCCTCCATGAAATAAGAGGACTCTTCTGCTTTTGGGGTTTGGGGTGGCATTTTGCATAAAACCACCCTTCGCCTCACAGTGAACTAACCTCAAGCGCCTGATGGAAGGCTTCATACATTAAGGGTAATTAAATTAGCTTTCTGAAAAGGTCACAGATATGTCTGAAGAACTTGCAGTAAAAAGACTATTAGAGCAGCCACCCCTTTGATTTGCACAAGCCAGAATGTCTGTTATGTATAACCTGACCCTCCCTGTTCTGGGTAATGCCCCCAGGCCAGGGGCACAGACAGGAAAGAATTTCAGGCAGCTGATGGTGGTGGTGATGATGGTGGTGATGGTAGGGCCTCTCTCTTTGAGGAGGTCCTCTGAGCCCCTGGGGGTGAAAGTCAGCACTGGTAAACCCAAAGCAAAGCATTGTTTCAGTCCAGTAACTATGTAGGTCTGTTGTGCTGTGAGAACACAGAGGAACAGAGCATCTGTGTGCAGGACCTTGTAGGTCAGGGTTTGCTTGCATCCCACACCCTTCCCAAAAGTCCTGAGCTGCTCTGACAGAGCACCCCAAAATCCCATACACCAGTGGATGTTTATGGGCACTGTTGTAAGGAAGCCTGGCTCTGCCTTTGTCCCAGTCTGCTCACTGCAAGCACTACAGAAGCAGAAGAACAGCAGAATAAAGGCAGACAACAGATTAGCTGCAATCCTGTAATGAATACAATGCTTGACCCCCTATTAATATGTTCTCTTCGCATAGAAGAAAGTTGTTCCCTCTCTTTACCACTCCCCAAGCAGGTTTTGAATCATAGAACTAATCCCCCTGCTAAGCTGGAGAGCTCTACTCTGAGCTCTGGAGATGCTGCCTTGTGGGGCTGGGCTCTGCAGGTCCCCTCTGTTCTTTTCCCCACGTCATTAAAAGCTGATGCCACCATAGTTAGGAGCTGCAATCGCTGCCTCTGTTTCTCGTGGCTCTAATAGTCCCCTTGGGCTTTTCACCCATTGCCTTCATTCCAGTTGCCTTACAGTTTTCAGACCTACATTGACAGAGTGATATCTGTGGAAGCAACGCTGGCAAAGAGGCTTTCTCTTGCCCCTGATGTCTTGGAGAAGTGAGCAAAGTAGGGCTGTAACTGAGGAGCAACTCCTAACTGCACCAGTGTGGGGCTAGTGGCATGATCAGCCTATGGGTTCAGCCACAATTAGGGCAGAGCACAATTAGTGATGGCACCAGCCATCTGCCTCTCCACAGCCGCACAAAGCAAAATGAGCTCTGCCTTCGATCCAACACCCATTTGCATGGCAAGCAAGAGACAAGGCCAAGTTGCTATGGTGAGGATTAAAGCAGGAGACCTTGCAGAGGTCCAGACCTTCTGTTGCAAACATGGTGGGTTGTGGCAGGGACACTCCCCAGTGCAGCCAGCTGTGGCCTTGCTGTCTGCAAGATGTCGTGTAGCTGCTGTAGGAAAAACAGAAAAATAGCAGAGGCAGAGATTAGCAGAGCAAAAGTTTCATCACTCCTGATGGGAGATGAGTAAAGAAGCCTCGTAAGCAGCCTTGAGTATCATCCTCTAGAGCTTCATCCTCACAGAAGAGATCCAGTGTCCACTCTGAGGAGGGGGATGCTGCCTCGGCCCAGGATGCAGGAAGGAATTTGTACCCCCACACTATCCCAGTGTTTCCAGCACACACAGTCAGTGGTGGATACGGTTTGGTCTTTGATCTTCCTAGAGGTTTTGGGGCAGAGAGCATCTGATGGCCAGACAGAGGCACCAAGCAGTGGCTGTCACAGCTGTGTGGTTTGACAGCATAGCCTGAGGCACCCCACACACTCCGTCCATGTCACAGCTGTTGTGCTCCAGAGAGCAGCACTGCTCTGGCTCTGCTGCCTATGACAGCAGCACCCAAACCCTACAGCAGCAGTCAGGCTGTTCCTTTTGAGCCTCTCTGCTTCTTTGTACACCAGCTTTGCACTGACTTCAGTTGTTGACTCTTGGCTCTGGCTGTATTTTCGTTCATGAGAACAGGATTTCTTCCATGCTGCTTTATGGTCTGACTAAGGTGGGGTGTGCCCCCAGTAAGGCAGATCTTTGACAGGAGAGACCAATCGAAGACTCAGATTACTTTATTTTCAAAATAAAGTTGACCTTCACAACCCAACATAGCATCCAGGACAAATACACACTCCGGGCTGGTGCCTTTTGGGACAACTAAGTCACCCTGTTTAGTACTGCCGGCAGTATCCGGAGCTCTGACTCATCGTAAGATGCCATGAAGGTGGCCAGGCTGAGTGAGTGCATTGGTTGGGCCCAAGCACAGTGTGTAAAGGATTGACTTAGGAGGATGCCAAGCTCAAAACCACCTAGAGTTCATTTGTACTAGAGATGCCCAGCAAAAGAGATGGAGAAAGGCCTGTTAGTGGGACAACTGGTCCATTTCTCTGTCAGTGCATACCTTCAGCAGATTTAATATTTTTTTCATGTCCCAATCTTGTCTTTAAATATTGTCAAGGTCAGAGCTGCTATTTCTGTTTCCTCACCCAGCAGAGCTCAAAATGAAGGAGCAGCTCTCATTGTATGGCATTTTTGGGGAAATCCCACTACCTCATGATTCTGCTCTGACAATAGCATCAAATGCCTATATATAAAAAAGTCAAGTGAAAAAAAAAAAAAGTCTCCTAGTGCTCTCTTGGTCCACTTCGTAGAGACCTGCTGCCACCTTTGCGTGACTCTCTGCATCTGTTGGACACTTGGATCTTTCCCAACAGCTGACCTGTTTCCTTCTCTGAGCCTGAATCCTTCTTCCAGGCAGCCAAAGGGATTTAGATTTGCAGCTGTCTGTAACTGCAAAAATCCCCAGGCTAGCTCTGCAACCAGGACCTTCAGGGGAGCAGAGTCACAGCTTTGTTTTCCCTTGTGCAGAAAGTTGGTCTCATGAATTCAACCCAAAAATTAGAACTGATTATGAATAGACCAAAGAGCACCAGGGAAAATATTTGTGTAATGCAGAATGGTGAATAGGCTTGAATATATTTTCATTTTCCCCTATATATACATATATTAGATATATCTAGTTCCCTAGTAAGCCCTCTGTTTATTGCTGGCACAGAGTGAGCCTTGCTGCACCATTTTAACCAGCAAAGTTCCAGCTTAGCTGTAGGAATTAACACGTCTTCTGGTCAGGATGATGTGGAATCCTGCGAGACAAATCTCTGTGCAGACCCCTTGGCAGCAGCAAGCAGATGTAGTCAAGCAGGGCTTTACATAAGCCCATTTTTCCACCCTGTTGTGGGTTTTTTTTTTTCCATTCTACATATAAGACAAAGGTCAGATCTTTATGGGGAACACACAAGGCAAATCTCAGCATCTTGCTCTTTGCGTGTGAGGATTCATTCAGTGCAGTTAAGAGCTGGGTGTTCAGGTGATAAAAATTGCTGCAGCTCCTTGGTACATGAAGCAGCAGATGACCATTACTGGAAGCTCTTACAAGGCAATGCAAAAAGATTCCAGCGATTAATTATAGATAAACTTCAGTTAGCTAAAATGGGGGGGGGGGGGGATTTTTTTNATCTGCTTATGCAGGTGCCAAATAGCTTATAGGAACATTTTCACTGAGATGACAACCTCCTGCAGTAATAAGGGTAAGTGGGGACACTGCAGTGGTCCTGGCAGCAGCCCTGTACCCTGTTTCCAAAGAAGGCTGCTTTACGGCAGCTGCTGTAGAACGATACGTGCTAAGCCTTACATCCCCCTAGGTGGGAAAGGACATAGAACTCAGTTTGTGAAGGATGAGCCTTTTCCTGCATGGAGCATCCCATTATGATGTTCCCATCTAAAAGCTCCTGTAATAGTTCAGAGCATATCAGATCCCTGTTTGCCATGGTGGGAAGTTCTGACCCAGTTTCTCTACCAGTGGGAAACACCTCTGTGTGCTCCAGTGCTTGGTATGTCAGGAAAGATGATGTTCCAGCCACAGTCACTCCTTCCCTGGTGGCTCAGATAAATGAGCTTGTCACAACAACACAGCCACCTAGAATATTTGTTTTCGTTTGTCACTTGGAATTCCCTTTCTACTGCTTTTCTGGCTCATGCTCATGTTTGGGAGCAGCAGCCAAGGTTTCCAGGAGCTTCTTGCAAGCATTGGTGCCTTTCTGAGTTCACCAGGGTCATAGGGTGGCTGCAGCTCACTGACTGCTCGTAGTCCTGAGTACATCTGATCTAGCAAAGTGATCTTGGTGCTTTGAAGTCCTTGTTTCATGCCAGGCCTCCAGGGGCCTTCACACCAGAGGTTTTGCTTCATGTGTCTTCCCTCATCAATGTTTAAAACCTGTCATTTCTAGTGCAGTGCAAATTCGGGTTTACAAGCCACTACACAAAGCCTTACCTGCAGTTATATAAATGCAGTCCTAATTAATTGGTGCTCTTGCCTCGCATGAATAATAGATCTGGGTGGTGTAAATACAGTAGATTCAGGCTTGGGAAATGTGGGAAGTGTGTGTTCGCAGTGGGAGAGGGAGGGCAGAAAACTGAGAGAAAAAGAGGCAAATGAAGCGAGATCTTCCCGTCTCTCCTTATTTCTTTCCCTGTCCTTTCCTCATGCAGTTTTCAGCTGCATCTTGCTCAGTTGCTGCTTAAAGCAGGGTCCCCATCATCCTGGCATGGCTCAGCACCAGCGTGGGCAGAGGTGGAGAGAAGATGAAGGCATTGCTGGAGGCTTCACCTGCTGCAATGCCAGGTCTTCTCCAGATGTTTGCCAGCTGCTGAAGTAGGGTCTTACTGGGAAGGCAGCAGAGCGTGCCTGGAGGCTGTGCTGCTGCCAATTCAACCCTGCTCTGCTGAGGCAGTGATGTTTAGCTGAAGGTGCTCCTGATGCGCCTGTGACAGATGACTTGCGTATAATGTGACCTGACAACACCACTGTTGAGCTGGAGGGAAATGCTGTGCTCCTGCTCCCAGATACAGCAGTGTGCAGAGGTCCTTTAAATATCCACAAATGCATCAGGCCTGGCTTTTTGAAAAAAAAAAATGTGCCCTGGAGGACTCAACTCCCAGCTCCTGGGGTTAAATGGGCCTTTCCTTGTGAAGGAGGCTGGTGGTTAGATGCTGCCTTGCAGGAGAGAGGCCAGAAGTGGGGCAAGCTCACTGGGGCTGCTGAGCACATGGTACCCTGGAAGGATGGTGGTACACAGCTCCCTCCCTGGGAAAAACACTTTTGTCTCCTTCCCTGGAGGGGTTTGGCTTTATTCACCTGACAAATTGGAAATACAGCCCAACTGGGTGATTTTTATTCAAGAAAGAGCTCTGGTATTCAGGGCCTTGCCTCCTGCCAGCCAAGCCCAGCCTACACAAGCATGATGTGCTTTATTCACCAGCATGCTATTTTAGCTGAAAAAGCCAATGTTGAAGCCCACCCAAACGCTGATGCACACTGGTTGGAAGCTCAGGGTAATGTGTGCTTAACCTGAGTGAAAGACCTGTGTTCCTGAGCACATGGGAGCAGCAACCATCACTGTTAGTGCTTATCTGAGGAGGAATGGGAGTGTTGGCAAAGCCAAGAATCCCCCTGTGCTGCCATTGCTGCTGCAGAGTTGCCACGTCCCACTGACATATCTTCTGCGATTTCTAGCGCAGGATTCAAAACATTACAAGCAGCCTCACGTTTGCGTTGGGCTCGGCAAGGACAGGCATACACGCGGAGTAACACATGCATCCTCGGCTTACGTGGGCAGCGCGAGTGACTGTGCCTGGCGTGGGACACGCCGGAGTCTGGAGCTGGCAGGTTATTTCAGGTTGGCTGCAGTTTTTTCCCTTCCCTGAGGAGAGTAGAACAGCGCTGGTAAATGTGGCTATAGGTGACACTAAAGCTGTGCTGCAGCCTAAACATTGAGCCAGAGAAAATCATCAGCATCCCTGTGCAAGTTGGTGGGGATGAAGAGACAGCAGTGAGACAGGCAGTGGCTCCTCTATGTATGGAAATGTTGGTGTGTCTTTAGATATTTGTTAAACAGATATCTTTATACCTACCACAGTACCTATCTATATAGTAGCTAATAGGATCGATCTATAAAGGTATAATAACATACAGTATCTATAAATACATAATAATAAAGATATAGTATCTATAATCTGTAAATATGTAATAGTAAATACATAGTGCTATAAAGTATAAATGCAAAGATATACAGTCTACAGTGGATCTATCTATGAAGATATAACAATCATACAATACTGAAGTTGGAAGGAATCTTTAAAGTTCATCTAGTCCAACCACCAAATATCTACAGGTGTTTATAGGAAAATGGAGAAAGAGACATACAAAGACTAGAATGTGGAGACACACATACATAGACATAGAATTATAATATCTGTAATACGTATGTATTTAATAATGTAGATCTCTATTAGCTAGGTATCTTATATATGTGTTTCACTGGATCTGTTAGATACCTGCTCTGTAGATGCATTTAATAATATGATGTAATACCTCTATAGATGAGTAATAGGGATAGCTATCTAGGCAGGAGTTACCTGTCTGTAAATAGGTAATTTCAGATCCATCTGCATGTCCAGTGCAGGTTTACTGCAGAGCAGCATTTTCAAGCAGATGCATCTTTGTCTCAGAGCGCTCAGCCAGCTCTTTGGGCAGAGCCACCGTAGTCCACTGCAGCTCCAGCCCTCCATGTAATTTATCCAGTGCATGGCACTACCAACCCCTCCACTGCCTGCCTCTCTGCAGTCTGATCAGCCACTGTGTGCCAGTGATGGGAAAGAAGAAAACAAGTGGGGGAAAAAAGGATAAAAGGGGCCTCCCTGAGTGCTGCACACATGCCGCTGCACCCAGGGATTCAGCAATGATGGAGTTATGGTGGGTGGGGAGCCCCAGTAGCCAATACTGGCTTTTGAGTGCCCTCTGCTGATGCAGTAGCTATGGCCACTGGCTCCTCTGCTTCCATGGCAGAGCAGTTTGCAGTGAGCCACTGCTCTGCAGCTGGAGAGGGTACACTGGGGTGTGGGGCTGCAAGGGTCACCTGAGTGCCCTGGGTGCAGCAGGCTGCAGGTCATCAGCATACCAACCTGCCCTGGAGTGCTGTCAGCAAAGATGCCACAGAGCAAGCAGGGAGTGGACCCAGGAGGGAGGGAAACCTCCCTCTGTGGCTCATTTCATCTTTCAAAAAGGAAAAGCCTTTGAATTTTGGGTCCTCTCTGCTATCTTCTGGTCTCAGCAAGTGTTAGGAGTGTGTTCCCCTATTGGCAGGCAGGAGTTCGTCTGGCACCTCTGTCATCCTTGCAGGTGGATTTGGGGCTGAGATACAAGTTCTCCATACGATGGACTGGTGCAGCTTCAGGTGTCTTGAGTCCAGATTAGCCCACCAGTTGGGCACACTGGTAATTCGGGACAATGCATTGCCCGCATGGCCTCAAGTGGGACAAGAAATGAGGTTATGTGCATGGACTGGTGCCAGCCAGGAGGCTGCTGTGCGTTCTCTGTAGCCAGTGCCTAACAATAGAGAACATGAGGATGGGATCAACAGGCCCCTCTGTCACCTCAAACAACCTGCCTGCGGGCTGGGCATCTGGTGGGATGGAGTGTTGTGAGTTGCTTGGCGAGATGTTTCCGTAAAGATGCTAAGAAAAAAGTTTCTTTTGCTCCAGGGGAGAGCAGTGGGTGAGGGTCCCCCTGACCTGTCCCTCTGACCTCCACAGCAACAGAGGCGGGAGAAGGAGCTGCGCAAGCAGCAGGAGCGGGAGCAGCGGCGACACTATGAGGAGCAGATGCGGCGGGAGGAGGAACGGCGGCGTGCAGAGCACGAGCAGGTAACCTGCAGGATCTTCCTCTTCCTCTAATCAGAGATTCTCTTATAAATACTCAGATTTTTTTCCACGAGAGCAAATTGCTTAATTGTTAGCACCACATGTGCTGCTTTCCACTGTTGTTTATTTCCATGTGGATCCACTTGCTGGCCAGCAGGTGTGGAGACACTCTGGTGCAAGTTTTCCCCACCCACTTGTTCCTGGGGTGGGGTTTTGTGATGTTTCCAGTTAATGTGGTTTTCTTTCTTTCCCCTTGGAGGTCCCTTGCAGAGTGGTGGCACCCTAGGCACTTTGGGCTGGGATGGAGGGTGCCTGGTGCATTCATCGATGGGTGGAGTGGATGCGGGTGCCCACTTCATTCTCCTTTCTCTTGGGAAACACTGGCTCTTTCACCTTCTCTCTTTTTTGCCTTCTGTCCTTGCTGCCCGTGCCTCCAGGAGTACATCAGGCGACAGTTAGAGGAGGAGCAGAGACAGTTAGAGATCCTGCAGCAGCAGTTGTTGCAGGAGCAAGCTCTACTTCTGGTAAATGGGAGGCCCTGGCCATGCCTGCTGCTTGCTGCCCCTGTCGTGTCTGCATGTGCTCGTGTGTCCCCCGAGAGCCTCCCGCTGTGCTGAGATGCGGGGGATGCTGCTGCACGAGCAGACCTAGCTTGATCCCCCAATGCTGCTTTGGGTCGTTCCCCTTGCAGTGCATGGTGGATCTGTCCTTGCATCCCTTCTGCAGCATCTCTGTGCTTGTGCCCCATGAGAGGAGCAGCCCCCCGCTGGCTCCAAAGGCTGCAGCATGTTGCAGGGGGGCAGAGCTGTTGCGTGCCTGCACCCTGCAAACCCAGCCTGCTGTGGAGCTCTCTTATTCCCAGAGGCTTTTGTTTCCATTTCCTCACAGGAGCTCTGTGTATCCCCTCAGTGCTGTTTGCCTTTGGGATGTTCTCTTTATTTTATCTCATTTGTTCAAGTTACCCTTTTTAGTGCTGGTAGCTGTGAACTCTCACTGCATTTCCTTTTAATCTGCAGGGATCACTCTTTTTTGTTCTTGCGATTATTTTTATTTAGAGCAAAGAGAAGCCCTCGCACAAGCCCCTGCCTTTTAAAAATGCCTTTTCAAAATTATTTACTCAGTAAATCTCTCAGAGCCATAGGAATCCAGAAGGATCACACAGTTGGCTCGGCTGTGCAGCCTTTCCCGCAAACAGCAAATCAGCCCTACAGAGCAATTGGCTTCACTTGGGTTTTGCTTGATGACCCGGTGATGTTTGACACTTCATTGGATCAGTCCTGTGTTCTTCCCATCCAGAAAATTCTGAACAGAGTCACTGGTAACTCCTAAGTGGACTTCAGCCCTTGGCAGTGGTCTTGCAGGGTTTCCCCAACTCCATCCCCAGCAGCTGGGTCAGTTTAGTGTTGATGCCAGGGTGACAACTCTTGAGTTGTTGTCTTGGTCTCCCCTAGGATGCTGTACAGCTCAGTCCCAGCACAGAGAACAGCCTTTCTCTACTCAGGCCCCTTTTTCCACCCAAACAGCAAAATCTACAGTTTGCAGCCCTGTGGTGGCAGGCTGCTCGGGCACTGGTGTCACTATGCTTTCTTCTGGCTAGGAGTATAAACGCAAGCAGCTGGAGGAGCAGCGGCAAGCAGAGAGGCTGCAGAGGCAGCTCCAGCAGGAGCGGGACTACCTGGTGTCCCTGCAGCAGCAGCAGCGACAGGACCAGAGGCCAGCAGAGAAAAAACCCCTCTACCATTACAAAGAAGGGATAAATGCCAGCGAGAAGCCAGCGTGGGCCAAGGAGGTAGGAGAGATCAAGGAGCGTGGTGCTGCTTGACCACATCCATGGGGCTGGGCATGCGGTTTGGTCTGAATTCCATACAGCAGATTGCACTCTGCTGCCTCAGCATCCAGCAGATGCCATTAGCTCTGCTGGAAACACTCCCATGTTAGCGCAGTACGTCTGCTTGGAAGTTCATGCAAGCAAAGACTATGGGGCAAGGAGGTTTCTCCAATGGGGATATGTAAGTAGGAGGTTCCTGGAGGGATTCAGCTGTAGCTGGGGACTTGTGGACATGCCAGGTGCTGCTGGTGCTCCTTCCTGGCGCATCCATGAGCCTGTTGGGGGTTGGGGGCAGATGCTTAGGGTGGTTGTAGCAGGGTTCCTTGCTGAGCAGTTCCCCATAGTCAAACCAGGATCAGACAGCTTTTCCTCTTGTCCTTGGGGCTGCATCTCTTAGGGTTGCTCTTCTTTGATGATTTTCAGGAAAAAAAGCCACATGGCTGACTTTCTTTTTCTCTCCAGCCAAAAAAGGGAACTGCTGTGAGAATTGTGAGATCTGGAATATTAATTATTGCCTGGCTGAATAGTCTTGAAAAAACGAAGACGTGTTTTGTCTGCAGTATGGTTGCAGGATCCTGTGCAAGCTATTTCTCCTTAATCTCTTTGTGGTGGTTCCAGTAAGACTGGCGTCCGCTCTTGCTATTAATTTTTCCGGAGTTCTTTGTGTTTAGTTGGTTTAGTTTTGCAACTCTACTCCTGGGCAGAAAGATCTTCTAACAACTCACCTATTCTTCCTTGCTAAGCATGCTCCCTGCTCTGCTACCAGATGTCTGGCAACCTTCAGTCCTGGCAGAGATGCCATGTGCATCCACATGTAGCTTTTTCCTCTTGAAAGCCCTCTGCTGCACCCACAATACCTGCAAGCATCAAATGCTCAAGAAATTCAACCAACTGGCCATTGCAAAGTAAAGGCCAATAATGCAAACAGTTCTGAGTCTTTCTAAACTATCACAGAGACAGATGTGGGCATCAGAACCCCTTTTCACCTCTTTATACATCCTTGGGTTTCCCTTTCATTGATTTTCAGTTTAGTCTTCAGAGTCCTTTGGTGGCAATGCTCTGCATGACAGATCTTGATGGAGTTGGAGCATCATTCTCCGCCCGTTCCAGTGGAAGAAGAGGTTTGTAGGAGTGTCTGCATCTACGTTCCAGATGTGCTGAGCCACCTCTGACAGAAGTGGCTTCCGGGGTAGTAGCTCTGTGCAGAACTGAGTCTTGTCCATCTGCAGAAGTGCTAAGAGTAGGTAGCAGGTAGCAGTAAGAGAGTAAACTCTGTCTTTCATGGCCTGGTTTTAAATAAATCCTATAGAGCATTGATAAAGGTACCTCTAGCACTGTCTTCAAAATTATAACAAAGGCATGTAAGAGGGAATCTTATTCTTTGTTTAGGGTGAAGGAGAAAGGACTGGATTTAACTTTCCATTTCAAACCCAAAGGTCCATTTCTTCAGTTCCACCTTGTCTGGTTTTGGTGCCATTGCTGAAAACACGGGGAACTGTACAGTGTCAATAAGAGCAGCAGAATGTGGCCTCATACCCCTTGCTGAGGGAAGATGAGGTTTGCTGTTGTTGGGGAACATCTCCAGCTTCCACCAGTTAGCTCCTCAAACCATTTATTCTTTACCTATGTCACCCTTTCTGGTTTTTGATGAAATGATCAAAGCAGCGACTACTGTGGCATCTTTCTGCTCTTGTGAGGAGCAGTTTGATAGACTGCCTTGACACAACACCTGTGGGAACTTACCAAAATTGCAACCCTTGCCTCCATCCCCTCTTTTATGTACTGCATAGTCCCTCTTTCAGCACAATTCAGCTACTTTGCTGCATACACTGAAGTACCCTCCTTGCTGGCTGCACAGGCTTGTGATGATACTCAATCATCCTACCAAGGTGCTGGCTATAGATTAGCAATTTCCATATCCACCAAATCCATTTAACATAAATTCTGAGGCTTTGTTCTTCTTTGGGAACAGGGGAAAGACAAGCCTGGTGCTGAGCTTACAACTTCTGGAGGCTGGTATTTCCTGAGGATTTGGCATGGTGCCCCATCCTTGGTTTTATGCTCTTTGGTCTCAAGTCTTCATCACCACAGCTGAGTTCTCCTCATGCCATGCCCCTGTCTGCTTTTCATACCTCTCTTTTATGCACTTGTTTTCCCACTTCACTCATCTTCACATGGTAACTCCAAGACCCTGCAGATGATGTGTAAAGCATGAAAGTGAGGCTGTGGCCACTCATGTTGTGATTGTGTCCCTAGGTCCCATTGTTAAGGGACTGCCTGTTGGTGAAGACAAAGCTCTGGGCTGCAAACCAGGCTGTACTGCATCTTTCAGAGCTTCCTCAGGGCACAGCCAAGGATTTATCTTCTTTATGCTAAACAGAGCAGTCTGATCAAATAGTCATAGAATAGTTTGGGTTGGAAACAACTTTGAAGACCATCTAGTTCCAAGCTTCCTACTATGGGCAGGGACACCTTCCACTAGACCAGGTTCCTCAAAGCCCTGGGTAGATGCATGAACACACGTCTTCATCTGCTGTCTTTTTCTTGTGTCTCCATCTGCTTTAACTCATCTTCCGGTGAGTGAAGGGATCACAGAATCATAAGGGAATGGGAGGGACCTCGAAAGATCATCTTGTCCAATCCCCCTGTCAGAGCAGGCTCACCTGACTGGAGAAGCCATGGAATCAGAGTCACTCAGGGTAGAAAGGAACCATCATCCAGTTCCAACACCCCCAGCACAGGCAGGGACACCCCACCCTAGACCAGACTGGCCAGAGCCCCATCCAGCCTGGCCTTAAACACCTCCAGGGATGCGGCCCCAACCACCTCCCTGGGCAACTCATTCCAGGCTTTCACCACTCTCACGGTGAAGAACTTCTTCCTCGCATCCACTCTAAATCTACCCATCTCCAGCTTTGCTCCATTCCCCCTAGTCCTGAAACTACACGCCATCCTAAATAGTCCCTCCCCAGCCTTTTTGTAGGTCCCCTTCAGATACTGAAAGGCCACAAGAAGGTCACCTGGGAGCCTCCTCTTCTCCAGACTGAACAGCCCAAATTCTTTCAGTCTATCCTCATAGGAGAGGTGCT
>VXBP01010081.1:489116-563848 GCA_013400115.1 Rhinopomastus cyanomelas
GGGCAGCATCCTTATGTTCCCCCCATTCTTGCTGTCCTCCCTTACACTCCTTGTAGAGTTTCTTTTGGTGTGACAGCATGTCCAGGAGCTCCTTGTTCAGCCAAGCAGGTCTCCTAGCATTCTTCCCTGCTTTCTTCTTTGTTGGTATGTATTGCTCCTGGACACAGAGGAGGTGATCCTTGAATACTAAGCAGCTGTCCTGGGCCCCTTTTCCCTCAAGGGCTTCATCCCATGATACTTTGACCAGCAGATCCCTGAAGCAATCAAAGTCTGCACGCCCAAAGTCCAGGGACGTAAGCTTGGAACACTTTCTTGTGGTTGCCCTGAGGATCTTAACTTCAACTGCTTCATGATCACTGCAGCCAAGGCTGTCCGGGAGCCTCACATTGGTCACCAGCCCTTCACTGTTGGTGAGAACGAGGTCCACAATAGCATCTTTTCTTGTTGGTTCCTCCCCCATTTGAAGGAGGAAGTTATCATCAATGCAATCCAAAAACAACCGGGATTGTTGGTACCTTGCTGTGTTGTCCCTCCAGCATATGTCAGGGTGGTTGAAATCCCCTGTGAGGACCAGGGTCTGTGACCTGGAAGCTGCTGCTATCTGCCTATGAAGGGCCTCATCTGCTAGTTTTTGCTGGTCAGGTGGCCTATAGCAGACCCCTACAGTAATATCACCATCGCCTGTCATCCCCTTTATTTATAACCACTGAAAGCTAACCTGGACTGTGTCTTGCATGCTTTCCCAGACTGCCCCGTAAGAAGGCACAGCTCTTCTTATAATCAAGGACTAGCTGACCTTTTCTGGACATCATGTCAGGATGATCCAGCCAGGAACATGGCTTTAGCACTTACACTGTGATTAGCACCTCTGTCCATTACTGACTCTTTTATGGACCAACATTTGAGAAACAAAGTGATGCAGATAGCCACATCTAAGTTCTGGTGACAGAGAATGTTGATCAGCTGAAGGATAGATTTGGGCAGGTATGTGCTGTGCATGGCCATGTGTAAAGGAGGGGATGAGTTTAATGGGACAGTTTCCTTTTATGGGTTGTGCCCTGTGGTGCTTCCCTGCAGCTCAGAGCTTTCCAGGAGCTGGATTGTGCGTCAGGAGCCAGACTGTTCTCTGCAGCAGCCAACACGCACATCACCTCCTCCTTCAGCCCCTGTGGCTATTATCCTTCTTTCCCTTTGATGCATTAAAACATGAGCAGCCTTCCACTGAGACCTGCTCAGAAGCTGTTAAGGATGTTTCCTGTTTGAGTGAAGTCTTGAGTTCTGTTAGAAATGGCTTGAACTCCTGCAGGGTTTTGCTGCTTTTTCCGATTCCGTTCCTAACAGTGGAGTCTGTAAGGCTTCATGAAGTTCAGCTGGAGAGTCCCAAAATCATCCTCTGCTATGGTGATGCAACAAAGTGAGAAGATGTTGGCAGTGGAAAAGCAAGCGCCTTTCTCCTTCTCAGTGCACAGACATCCCCATTTCATCACTCTCCTGCCTTCTTAGAAGCTGCTTCTTCTAGCCAGAGGACTCATGGCGACACTGTCCATTCGTGCCAAGGCTTGGCTGGTAGAGATGTATCCGACCAGTGCTGTAACCTAGCCCTAGTGCTGATGCTCCATGCTTCAGTGACAGTTCTCTTCAGCTTTGTGTCTTCTCCCACAGGTATTGCTGAACCGAGCTTTGCACCGCCTCTGCCAGCCAATGGAGGAGGTTGTGATGACCCCTTAGGACATGACAGTGGCCTAAGTGGTCCCTCATTAACCGGAAAAAGTCCATAGCACAAATGACTTGCCTAAATTTTACTCTGACCCGGTATCCAAAGGAGGGAGAAACTAATTTTTATTAGTTTAAGGGCTCTGTTGTTTTCATGAGGATTTATTTATTTAGAGAACAGCTGTGTGTTTTCCAGGCAAACCTACCACAAAGACTGCCTGATACCAGGAGTTGTAGCTGGTGGAGTCAAAGCATACTAAGGGTATTTTGACACGTTAACGATGCGTAAATATGTCAGATCTGGAGGTATCCAGAGCTCTGCATAGCATATGCTGCATGAATACCAATGTCTGACTGCAGGAGCACCCAGCTTGCTCTTTTGTCTGGATTAGCTGAAGCCACTGATCGGGGGAACTGGAAGCAGTGGGCTTTGGGTTTATTTCTCTAACAGTAATAGAGGTTTTTTTTCCACCTTTTGTACCTGACAAGGTGCCAGACTCACTAAACCTAGATGAAAGCCAGCCATTTTCTGGCTGCCATGCTTATCCTTTTATTCACATCAAACCAAAGCTCTCCTTGTGTTCTTGACAGCAGTGGAGGAAAAGGGTCCACTTGCTTAAAGACGCATTTGAGAAGAAGCAAGAGCTTCTCAGAAGTCATCTTTTAGAAAAACACCTCTTCGAGGCATGTTGCCTTCATTTTTCCATTCAGTTGTTCAGAAATCCATCATGCCCATGAATACAAATAGTCCTTTTGGTTTCTTTAAAATGAATTTGTTGCTCAGTCTGCTGGGTATCACAGTATTATCACAGTATCACAGTATTATCAAGGTTGGAAGAGACCTCATAGATCATCAAGTCCAACCTGTCACCACAGAGCTCAAGGCTAGACCATGGCACCAAGTGCCACGTCCAATCCTGCCTTGAACAGCTCCAGTATTGTGGATTTGGTGATCATATGGTAGATATGAAATACCTAAAGAGAAAAGAGCTTCCTGTATTTCTGTGCATACCTTGGATTTCAGTTGGAAATGGCTTTTTACAAGGTGTTCACCCACCCTCCCCATCTCACTACAGGTGGAGGAGCGCTCCCGGCTCAATCGCCAGAGCTCACCAGCCATGCCCCATAAGGTGGCCAACAGGATTTCTGACCCAAACCTGCCTCCTCGGTCAGAGTCATTCAGCATTAGCGGTGTGCAGCCGGCCCGGACCCCACCCCTGCTCCGACCTGTGGATCCACAGGTAATGGTGCTTCCCCGGCACGCTGCCCTATGGAGCCAGGATGCTGGGGATGCTGGTAAGGTAAAGAGAAAATGAGTGGATTAAAGGGAAATTAGTGTCTTGCTCCCTGTTTCTCACCCGTAAGTGTATTTGTGAGTAAAAGCAGCATCTACATTCATGAGTGGCTTCTTCTTGTCACCTTCATGTGTTAGAAACATCACGCTGGTTTATACCTTCCTTTGAAGCATCACATACTAGTTACTGCCAGAAACAAGCAGGAGGACAGAGAGGAACCGCTGACCTGGTCCAGTGCAGCAGTTGCTTGATTCCTCTTTGGATCTGGTTGATGTAAAGGGCTAAAAGCCCAGCACCTGGTATGGAAGCCCTGGGATGCTTTGGTGCTGAGGATCATCAGGAAGAGGTTTTGCTTTCTTTGCTGCTTTAATTCAAGGTTTTGTTTTGGTTTTCCATTGAGTTGACATCAGTCACAAACACATCTGAAGAGGGCATAGATCACCATGACCGTCACACAGGAGGGGCATCATTAGTTTAAAAGTTCCTCTGAGCCAGAAGGTCTGAAAGTACTCTGCCACCAGAAGCTATATAGGGCTGTTGGTGCTGGCTCAGGTCCAGCCCTGCAATGGATCCTGCAGATCCACAGACTACCTCAGGGATTTCAGAGGACAGTACAAAGCCTTTGCTCTTAAGTCCAGCTGGGCTTTCTGTGGGACAATGTGTCATCTAAGTGCCATCCATGCATGGTGCGTGCACCTTCAGGACAGCAGGACAATGCCAGTTTTAAACAACAAACGTAGGGGAAAGCCTTTAACTGTGTGGCTTTTTTTACCCAGTGTACATGGTGTCTGTATCTGTTGGGAAGTGGGGGAAGCCCCATCTCACTATAACCTCTCCAACTGACCAAGTATTTTTCAGTGACCTTTTGGAAACCTGTGTCATTGACAGCTGCAAAGACTTTTATTTGGCAGTAAAATACTAATGGAAAAGCTGCTTGAAACTCACAGACCCATGTAAATCTGCGCAGACACATGCGTATACACATGGTTCATGTACATGTGTGTGGAGAAACGTCAGGTTACAGCCTCGCTGTGGCAGAGCGCAGCTTCACGGGGTCCTGGGAAGAAGCTCGGATTTCACACCCTCTAACTGTGAATGTCTCAGATTTCCTAGAACCGATGTCTCTATTCCTTTCACTCATAACATTTAGATGTGTAGAGGCTACCAGGGCCTGTAGAGAATCATGCCTCAAGTTCCCTTTTTTCAAGCCATCTATGCCTCAGAATTCCTGCCAATTCCCTTTTTTTTTAAATTAATTATTATTTATTATTGTTTCCTTTTTTTTCATTTTTAACAGGGAAAATTCATGCCAAACTTCATTAGCATAACCTTAGCAGGCATAGGAGCTGGGGTGGGCACGGTGCTTGTGGGAGCTGGCTGGAGGGAGCGGCTGGTCAGAGCCGCAGCGCCGTGCAGTCAAGACTGGAGCATGTTGTTGCCTGATTTTGAAAGGCAGAACTATGAAACCGAGGCAGTGCTGAGCTCAGACCAAGGGGGCTTTTCAGTGCTAATTTTTAAAAAACCCATTTTTTAAATCAAATTTTGAAATATCTTTTTTGATTCCTTTTTTTTTTTTTCACTTTGTACTGATAGTTCTGTTTTGACTTGGTGCTTAGATTCCACATCTGGTCACTGTGAAATCCCAAGGAAGCTCCTTGTCTGGGTCTCAGTCACTGCATGAACAGCCTGCAAAGGGACTGGCTGGGTTTCAGGAGGCTCTGACGGTGACCTCTCACCGCACTGAGATGCCAAGGCAGAACTCGGACCCCACCTCAGAAAACCCTCCTCTGCCCCCTCGCATTGAAAAGTTTGACCGAAGTTCTTGGTTACGGCAGGAGGAAGACATTCCACCAAAGGTAACACTGTTGCTCCTCACTTTCAGCACGTCAAAGAGGCAAACCCAGAGCTAAGTCCCTCCAGTGAGGCAGAGTGGGCAGGACTGAGCCCACCCCCATGGCTCCACGGTGGGTACCCACCTGCCTGGGGTCTGCATTTCCCCATACAGGTTTTGTGCTAGGAGCTGCTCTCCGTGCACACCCAGCGCTGCAAAACACTGTTGCCCTCCAGCAAAGAACATTCTCGAGCCCGGACAGAGGCCAAGATAAATTAATATCTCCTTTCCCTAGGAAAAAAACTGCAACCTTCTGTTTAAATAGAATTATAGGAACATAAAATTTATCATCCTCAATAAGATGAGTCCTTTTTAGTCTGGTAGCATGCCTCCAGTTGCAATCAATATTTGATGGAAGACTTGTAAGGGCTCCAGCAGCTTTATACGTTCATTGACATTTTGGCAGCGTCTGGCGGTACCTCTTTAATTAAGACTCTTCTGGACCAGTATTTCAATCGCATTGTTTGTACACCTTCGTTTTGGAAGAATTATAACTCGTCCGTTCAAGTTCCCCTCACAGTGAGTCAGTGCTGAGCCTGGGAAGATTTTTACAGAGGAAAAAATGATTACAAATTGATTAGTGACAGCAAGGCAGGGTTTGTCCCTGATGGAGAGGCAGTTTTTCAGTGTGTTAACAAAGTGAGGGACTTGACTTCTTAAAAGCAAAACACCAAGTCACCCTCTGTGCATAGGGTCTGTGGTGGCCTGTCACAAGAAGCAAGTGATAAGACAAGAGGAAATGGCCTCAAGTTGCACCACGGAAAGTTTAGGTTGAACATTAGGAAACTGAAAAGCCCATCAGGCCCTGGAACAAGCTGCCCAGGGACAGGGTTGAATCACCATCGCTGGACGTGTTTAAAGGTTGTGTAGATCTGGAGCTTAGGGACGACATTTAATGGTGGTCTTGGGACAATTGGGTTGATAGTTTTACTCGATGATCCTAAAGGTCTTTTCCAACCTAAACAATTCTGATTCTGTTTGTGAATAATGTTCCTGTTTCTGCTCCCACCAAGCAAGACTTCAGTGCTCCCCTAGTATGAAAACAACCTAACAGCTCCAGGAGCTGTTTGTGTCCTTTGGTTGTGCAGGAGAGTGGCTGCCTGTTTTGAACCCAAGTTCCAAAGACCGCTTGCAGTTTCATAGTGGGTTTTGCCTCAAGTCCTTGGAGAAGGGCATCTCGTAACTGCAACGATGTGCTGCATGGGGAGACTTGGACCTGCTCCTTCCTTGGATAAAAGCAGTTTCCAGAACTGTGGAGTTTTTCCTCCTTGGATGAGGGAGCAGGAGCTCTGGAAGTGGACCCCACCAGATCACATTTAAGGCCATTGTGGAAGTAGTAATGCCATGAGGAGTCCGATTTCACATTTCACTGCCTGAAGTGTGCTCAATGTGTTTGTAAGGGGAACAGCAGGACTGCCCTATGAGGGAGGACCAGCTGTCTCTGTGATCCAGGGGCTCTCTGGTCCGGGGTCTTGTTTCTGCCTG
This sequence comes from Rhinopomastus cyanomelas, assembly GCA_013400115.1. Classification (NCBI taxonomy): domain Eukaryota; kingdom Metazoa; phylum Chordata; class Aves; order Bucerotiformes; family Rhinopomastidae; genus Rhinopomastus; species Rhinopomastus cyanomelas. The sequence continues at coordinate 495,501 of VXBP01010081.1, forward strand.
TGCTTATGGCTGGATGCTTCAGAGGAAGGTAAAAAAACTCCCCAGGTCCTGACACAGCACCCTCCCTGCAGCAGAGATCACTATTTACTGAGACAACCTGTAGCTAATGATGCCATGTAACATGAAGCTCTCTCTTTAAATCTTTTTATCGTTCTTAACATAACTGCCTGTTTATTTAAAAAAAAAATTAAAGCCGAATGCATTTTTTGCTAATCCAGCCAATCCCTGAGTTACCTGCTGTAAGGTACTGTACGGTGAGTATTGTCATGGGTCTCCATGGGGATGAGACCACCACCATACCTATGGCCCTGTGGCAATGTCTGGACTCCTGTGGGACAAGGCAGGAATCCGGGCAGCACCTACTGCAGCACCCTTAGGCTGCCCCTGGCTTTGGGTGTTGGTGGTGAGGCAAATGGCCAGGAGTGGGGTTTTGGCAGCAGCACCCAAAGCTCGGTGAAGGTCACGATGTTTAATGAGAGCCTTAGGAGGATTGGTGTAGATCTTCCCACCGTCAGCTCTTTTGTTTGTCCACCAGTTAACGCCTCTCTGCTGGCACATGTCATGTCTGAACTAGAGATGCTAATAATGCACCGTGACTGCTCACATGCACTTCAGTCTGAATTTTACCTTAAAACTGGGTTTTATTTGGTTTAACTTATATGTGTACCTGTTTGTGTGCGTGTGTGTTTTTGTGTATGTGTGTGTAAACATTCATTTTTTAATAATCATTGAGCTGCTCCATGTGCTGCTTGGGGCTCCTCTGTCTGGAGCATCCCTGACTGCACCTTCCCAGCTGATTCCTGACTGAAGTCATTCCTCCTAAAAGCTGAGAGCTTTGTGGTTTGTAATTGCCATAAATGCTGCCCATCTCTCTTGGGTAATGAGCTGTAAATCAAGTGTCAAGGCAGAGCTGAAAGGTGACCTCTCAGATGTGCAGGGCACTGCCTGAAGTGTTGGGACAGACTGGGTGAATGTCTTTGCTCTTTTCCAGGTGCCTCAGCGAACCACTTCCATATCCCCTGCTCTAGCAAGGAAGAACTCCCCAGGCAATGGCAGTGCCCTGGGCCCCCGGCTGGGTTCCCAGCCCATTCGGGCAAGGTACGGACACCAAGGGGGATGGGCAGGGTGATCCCAGTATGCCACTGCCCACGCTTCTCCTGGCATCGCCCAGCTGGGGGGCTTAGCCCTGCTTTGGTGACTGATAACACGCGAGATTGCTATGCTTCTCTTGTTGCTGGGATCATCTTTGCATTCCTTAGTATTTTGTGCTGGCAGCAGAGACCATGAGCACTTTGGGTTCCCAGAGGCTTGGCTTCCTCAGGCTGGGTAATTCCTGGCATTGAGGGGTCTGAAGATGGATGTTGCATCTGCTGCTGTGGGGTCAAACAGGAATTTTTCTTCTCCCTTTAATGAAATTGGGTTCCATTTGTCCAAGTGACACCTCTTGCATATAGGAGGATCCATGCAAGCCAGTGGGCAGATCTCAGTGATAGACCACAGCAGTTCCTACACTTCAGCTTTTCACACATAGTGACTAAGGAATGTGCTGAGGGGCAGACACTGATACAGCCTGGGGAGATAATCCATAAATGTAGGGCAAAGATTAATTCCTTTCCACTTCTTAGGACTAGGGCATTTAGCTTAGCCAGACCCAGCTCTCCAGCGTGGCAGTGTGCAGGGCAAGCTCACAGCACTGAGAGGAAGGATGCAGCACCACAACAGCACTGATCTCTGCCGTGTCACAGCTGTCCCTGGGCATGTTGAACCAGCCGGAAGATTGACAGGCTCTGCTCAGAGCTGGATGGAAAACCATGGCTTAGTCATGAGAGAGCTTCTCTCTAGCTTGCAGAGTGTTGTGGGCAGCTCTGGACCTCAGAGAGACATAGTTCAGGGTAGTGTTCCACGTGGCCTTACGTGATGGTACTCTTTCATTTCTTCTTCCTGCCTTGTCCTTTCATGGTGGGGTCAAAAAGCAGATGCTGGGATGTTCATGACCATTTGCCATCACCAGTTTCTTACCAAATGATTGCCCCAGCTGTGCACCAGCAAACTCCCTACAGCAGGCAGCGGCCTAGAGGAGCTGGCAGGGCTAACAGAAGGAATCATTTTGGCTGTTTTTTAAAAACAGACAAAACCCATTCATGCCATGGTTGGTTCCTCTTTATTACTGAAGAATTTTGAATTCTTAAAAATGTTGTTCTTTAAATTAGCTGTTGCCTGAAGCACCATTTAAAATGCAGAGGGATATTGGGATGTATGGTGCTAGTAAATGATGGTGTTGAAAGTAAAAGGGTAATGGAAGTCTGTGGGATTCGAGCTGAAGGTTTCACAGTGTTTTCTGCAGCATCCCAGTCAGTAAAGGTAATTATATTAGTTGCCAACGTTTTCAAAGAAGTTTAATGAATTCATTTAGCTAAGGATGTGTCAACCATACAACATGAGCTGGAGACCTTCAGTCTGATAAATGTTGGAAATTATTAGAATGCCACCATGTCCATTAAACCAAGTAGTCAGTAAAATTATTTCATATTGTATTTCTGTCACGGTAGTGCAACATCTCTCCAATTTTCCTTGTTAACCACATTTTCCTCTTGGTACTTGATTCTTCCCCTGCATAAATGTAGATGTTATTAACACAGGTTTTCTTTTGTTTGTCACCCTGTTGTAACAAACCAGGGGGTATTTCCTTGCAAGATACTGCCGTGCAAGTCACTTAAAAGTTTCCTTCTAAGTTACTGTCCTGCTGTCATAATTTTTAATACCCTTCTGGGTCAACACTGGGTGACACCAGGCAGGAATTGTGTATAATACCCACATCAGGCAGTGTCCAAGCAATTCTGCCAATTGATGCCTTTTGATGACATCACTTTTAAGTGCACAAAGTCCTAATTGGACTTGATGGATAGAGGTTTCCTTAAGTTTTGAGCAGGACTTGGAATAATGAGATCACTTACAGAGGTAATGTATAAAACCGAACTGCAAAGCTCGGCATGAATGTGCTTCCTGGTGTCATTTCAGTGCCAAATAAGAATTAATTTCCTAAAGGCATCTGGTACCCAGAGAGACGTCAGTCACTCTTTGTGTACCAAAGATGCTTTTTATCCTGGATTTGTGCTATGCTCACACAGTGAGGGAAATCAAAGAGGAAAAGTGGTTATCAGATGCAAATTTGAAGTGGAGCCATGATAACTGGAAAGTGTAAGTGGTGAAAGTAATCTGCAGCCCTGGTGCTAACTTGAGCTCCTTTCTTCGCTGAAATATTCTTTCTCTGTCTAACAGCAATTTGCCAGGCTCTTGCTTTTACAATGAAAAGGGGTGATTAATCGGATTGCTCCAGCATTGCTCATCTGCAGGCCAAAAGGGGGTTCCAAGCAAAGTATCTTGTCAGTTTTACCAAACTGGGCAAAATCAGAGCAGAAAGCTGCCCTAGCTAATTTTTCATTGTGGTTATGGTGCTCCTCCTTAAAGATCTTCAGTAGGTAGTCCCTCAGAGGGATCTGCAGCTTCTTAAAAGCCTCGGGAGAGAAGACCTCAGCCCTGTCTTCTCCAGCAGAGGAGGTGTCTCCTCACCTCTGCAACTGTGCCTGTCACTGAGGAATGGTTCTGAAGACCTGGAGGTGCATGTGACACTGCCTGATGCTGCCCATCTGTTTTGTGCTCCTGCAGCAACCCAGACCTGAGGAGGACGGAGACCATCGTAGAGAGCCCACTGCAGAGGACCAGCAGCGGTAGCTCCTCCAGCTCCAGCACTCCGAGCTCCCAACCCAGCTCCCAGGGTGGCTCCCAGCCCGGCTCCCAGGCTGGCTCCAGTGAGCGCAACAGAGTCAGAGGTGAGCTTGAGAACACCCCTTGGCACCAGGCACACCTGAACTTGATTGAGAATCATAGAATCACTATGGTTTGGAAGGGACCTCAAAAGACCATCTAGTCCAATCCCCCTGACACAGCAGGATCACCTAGACCAAGTCCCACAGGAACATGTCCAGGCGGGCCTTGAACATCTCCAGTGAAGGAGACTCCACAACCACCCTGGGCAGCCTGTTCCAGTGCTCTGTCACCCTCACTGTGAAAACGTTCCTTCTCAGATTGATGTGGAACCTTCTCTATGTTCCAGCTTACAACCATTGCCCCTTGTCCTATCACTACATGACACCGAGAATAGCCAAGCTCCATCCTCCCGACACCCACCCCTCAAATATTTGTGGACATTTATGAGGTCTTCTATCCCTCAGTCTTCTCTTCTCCAAGCAAAAGAGACCCAGCTCCCTCAGCCTCTCCTGAGGTAAGGGAGGTGCTCCACTTCCTTCATCATCTTCGTTGCCCTACTCTGGACCCTCTCCAGCAGCTCCACATCCCTCTTGAACTGAGGAGCCCAGAACTGGACACAGTACTCCAGGTGTGGTCTCACCAGTGCAGAGTAGAGGGGGAGAAGAACCTCTCTTGATCTGCTAACCACCCCTCTTCTGATCCACCCCAGGATGCTGTTGGCCCTCTTGGCCACAAGAGCGCATTGCTGGCTCATGGTCATCCTGCTATCCAACAGGACCCCCAGGTCCCTTTCCCCTACACTGCTCTCCATCAAGTCAGTCCCCAGCTTATATTGGTACCTGGGGTTGTTCTTGCCCAGATGCAAGACTCTACACTTACCCTTCTTATACCTCATTAAATTTCTCCCTGCCCAGCTCTCCAGCCTGTCCAGATCTCGCTGAATGGCAGCACAGTCTGCTGCTGCCTTTTGGCAGAAGCCAAAAGGGCAAGAAGTAATCTCATGTATGTTTTCTAAAAAGGTCTAAAGCTCAAAGGGTTCATAATTTCTGATGTATTTCTGTGAGCGGCCGGCCAGCTTGCAGAGAGGCAGACATTTCCTTTAGCCTGGTTGCTGATGTCAGATGCCTCCTCCACCTGACATTGTAGAAAGCATGTGGGGGTTATGCCTTAGCGTAAACAAAAGAATACCAGTGTGCTGGAGTCTTTGTCAACCCAAGCTCACCTCTTTGGTGGTGGGTCCTTTAGGGCTGTGTTTCACCAGTTTGGTGGGTACATAAAGTTTTGGGGGGAGCTTTGTTTTAGTGCAAAGCCTGAGATGGAAGCAGAGGAGTGAATTAGCTCATGAGAAGCTTCCTCTGAAATGCTTTTGCCAGGCAGCCTTGCTGACACTGGGTTTGTGTTCTTAGCCAAATTGTTTCCTCTCATCTTAGAGCCACTCTTAAAGATATTCCATTCCCCTGTTTAATCACAGTAGGGTTGCTAAAGCACATACAGCTCATACATCTGCATTTCTGGCACAGCCGCGCATTATAAATCCTCAGGGCTGAAGAACATTCAAACAAATGCTGCCTCCATGCCTTGAATGTTTTATGGCTTGGCCATAAGCTGACGTGTCTGGTGTTGAAATCATCACTCCTCTAGCTAGTCAATAAAAGGTGTTTTTCACCAATTGTCCTGTTTGGATGGCTTTTGTTTTTACTAATGAGGAATCCCATAACAAATGATGCCCTGACATTGTCAGATGCTGCAGAGCCTCTATTTATCACATAACCTGCTCTTTTAGAAAGTGGATTTGTTTCTTTTGTAGGAAAAAAGGCAGTAGCTCTGTGAGAGGGGCTGTCAGCAGAGGATGGGCTGAATTGTGGCTTTTGTTGCTGTACTGCTGGTGACTTGTGGTAGTGATGATCAAGCAACTATTGCTGCAGCCAGTCCAGCAGGTGTATGGAAGTTCTTTTCCCCCCTCTACTGTGGTAGAGCCCTGATGAGACCACACCTGGAATACTGTATCGAGTTTTGGGCTCCCCAGTTCAGGAGAGACAGGGATCTACTGGAGAAAGTCTAATGGAGAGCTATGAGGATGATGAAGGGACTTGAACACCCCTCCCATGAAGGGAAGAACACTGTCTCCCATGAGAGAACAGGGGCTTGTTAGTCTGGAGAAGACAAGGCTGAGAGGGGATCTTATTAATATCTGTAAATGTCTGAGGGGTGAGTGGCTAGAGGAAGGAGTCAGTCTCTTTTTGAAGGTGCCAAGTGATAGGACAAGAAATAATTGGGATAAGCTACAACATAGGAAGTCCCACCTCAACATGAAGAGAAACTTCTTTACTGTGAGGGTGATGGAGCAATGTAACAGGCTGCCCAGAGAGAAGCTGTGGAATCTCCTTGTCTGGAGACTTTTAAAACCAGTCTGGCTGCAGCTCTGTGTGACATGTCCTAAGTGATTCTGCATTGACAGGGGGATTGGACTCGATGATCTCTAGAGGACCCTTCCAACCCTTAACATTCTGTGATTCTAAGCAGAGAGGAGCAGGAGGGAATTTTAAGACAACAGAAGCAACAGCCCGTCTGTGCAGCTTTCAGGAGCGTTTTAACTCCCACTCTCTCCACTTGCCTTTCACCCAGGGAACACCAAGCCTGAAGGGTCTCCTGTGCTCTCCCATGAGCCTGCCAAGGTAAAGCAGGAAGACAACAGGGACGTGACACGACCGAGCCGACCCGCTGTGAGTCTCAAATCATTTCCCATGGGAATGTTGCTAGGCAGCTTGGCCACATTGCCCTTCAGTGTAGTAGCACAACCGCGGAGACTCCAAAAATGGGGCTAGTGCTGCCACTCCTCCAGCAGAGAGGCTGGAAAGTGGCCATATGGCCAAGGCCCACGGGATATCTGAATGCTGAAGAGAGTGCATGAGACGTATCAGGAGCCCAAGTCTAAGAGAAAGCACTTAAGCCTGTGTTTCCACGTGAAGCAGATGCTTAAGGGCTTTGCTAGCTTGGGCGCCGTAGTTGCCGATGGCACATTGTTGTGTTCTGTGCTGCATGTCCCCGCGCAGCAGCCCGGTGGAGGGATGCTTTGCTCAGGAAGGCTGGGCAACCAGCCCCCGACAGCCTCTGCAGCTTAACACCAACCATGGTAGTGGTCTCTGTACACTCCTGTTCTACTATCCTGAGCAAAATCTCATCCGAAGTGTTTCCTCCTGGTTTAATGATGTTTCCATTTTGTAATTTAAAACTGCAGAGTCGGCATAATGACAAAATGAATTTCCACTGCTTCTCTATTTTAATGTGTATTAATGTTTTGTTGACTATGTTGTTTTTTTTCTCTACACTCCACAGCGTTGAGCTAACAATTCTAATTTTATTTCTAACCTGCTTGCCCTTCCTCTGGCTTTTTCCTGTCCCGATCTGTTTCCTCTGATGCTGATTATTCTTCCTTTACCCACAGAGCTATAAGAAAGCTATAGATGAGGTTAGTGATATCTTTTCTCAGTGGGTCATGCCTATGCAAGGTTGTCTAGTTAGTGCTTAATATCAACACGGGTTTTCTCGGTGCTGACACTAAAAGAGGTAGTGATGCGGTCTCGGGCCAGCCAGGAGCCCGAGCGATCGCATTCCGACGTAGGGAACCCACCCCTGGGGAGGGGAGCAGCATTGCTGGTGTGTTTTGCTTGGCCGTGGGCTGACGACACCACTTGCATGGAGGCCATGGTGAGAAGCACCCCAGCGTTCACACGCCGAGCAAGCGGGTCTGTTGGTGTCAGTCCAGCGGGTCTGAAAGAGAAGGAGTGAAAACAGAGGTTTCTTGTGCCAGTGGAGGTGGTGTGGGCAGCCTGCACAGCTCATCGCATTCTGCTCTCAGCTACAGCCCCTGGCATTCTACTGAGTTCAGTGGGGCCATCAAGCACTGCTTGAAACACATTTTACCTAATTCAGGTGAGGGAACTTCATAAATAAAGGAAAACAGCAGTGGGATACAGCAAGTGATTCATTCTCATAGACCAGACCATGAGGCAGAGTCAGCAGAACCACCTTGGATGATGATGAGTGATGCTGGCCTTCATCCATCCTCTTAAACAAACAAGTCCTGAATACACACTGTATCCTGGTATTTGAAATGTGTGTGGATCTGTGGATGGCAAATGCTTGACATTCATGGGAGAAGACAAAGCATTCCTGAGTCAGTGTTTAACTTGGTACCAGGTATCAGCAGCCTCTCCTGCAGCCTCTTTCCTCTGAAAATAAAAGATACAAAATAAGATGGGCTGGTTAGTTAACTTGTTCTCTCAGATAAAACACGAACCATGCGTTTTGTTTAATGAGGCACTTTGTTAAGGACCAGGCACATAAATCAGTGTCTGAGCAGAGGCACCATGTGGGCTAATTCTCCTCCAGTGAGCCATGGGAGTTTGGAAACCAATCTGACTTGATTCCAGCAAATATTAAATCTAAAGGAGGCCTTGTAATTAAAAGTAATTAAAGAGCACTGATCCTGCTCACTTATGTATTATGTCACCCTCAGTAATAACGTTTCACACGTGTGTGGAGCTGCAGAGCACTTTCGTTTTAGTTGTCAGATTGTTTTTGGTCCAAGAGCAACTCGGTGAAACCATTTAATCCTACAAAGTGCTCATTACTTAGAGAGAGCGATAGCATCAGAGAATTAACCATCCTGAGGCAAAGCTGCAGCTAGGAAGCGGGACTTATCTGATGATATTGTCTGAGAGTATTATTGCTGTTATAGCTTCCAAATTAGTCATTAAATACTAATTAAGATGCGTTTTTAAATACTTGACTCTCTTCTAGTGATGACCAGAGAAGGCTGGTGGGGTGCCCTGAAGCATGTCAGGGTTGGAAAGTGCAGAAAAGGAGTAATTTCTGCAGTCCATCACTGTAAAGGGGAAGGGTTTGGTCCTAGTCCTGCGCTGCAGTAAGTCCAGCTGCAGATTTAAGAGGCTCTGACACAGTCCTAAAGTCTTTTTTAAACTTGGGAAGGCTCTACTTCAACTCCAAAGTGCTGGATAAAGAGTACATTGCATACTCCAAATGGAAAATATCGTGACACCATTGAAACCGTCACTGATTCTTATTAGGGAGAGACACAATCAGATCATAGAAGCTGCTACTGTGCTAATTAAAATAATTAGTTGTCGTGACTGCAGATTTTACTTTTTTCAATCCTAAATATGTTGGCATCAAAAACAAGCTCCTGAAATACCACAGTCTCTTTAATCATGATAAAAGCCTTTTTTTAAGGTGCAGAGAGCTTTTGGAGAGGGCTATTTAGTACTCGTCACAGGTACCTGCTGCAAAACAAGGATTGACTTTTGGTGTTGGTTTTTTTAAAAGCTATGTTTAGTTCTATGAATATTACAGTTATTACTATGTTCTTTTATGAATGTTCTATAAATGTATAAAGATGATTTTTTAAAGGTGTGTTTATGGTTCTGATGCAAAGCTTTGACATCCATGGGAGCCTCTGCTTTACATCAGAGACCAGGCAGGGCAGACCTGGGAGCAGAATGTGGGGCTGTCCACCTGTAGGAGCCCACAGGAGGTGTGGGTCATCAACAACCAAAGTACAGATTGCTGGCAAAATATTCCTGCTTCACAATTTGAAAACACACTGGGTTTGCACCTTGGCCAGAGAGGTCGGTTCTTCATCGTTCTCTTCACGTGTCGACAGGATAGATTTTTAAGAGCTCCCTTTGCAACCGTAATTAACGTTGCCGTAGTCGCCCTGGTGGAATGGTAATCTGGAAGTGCAGTAAATGGGAGTGTGGCCGTAAGACGATTGTGGAATCTGGTCTTTTTTCAATGAGTTTCTTTCTCCCTAATCCTTTATCTCTGACCGAATGCACTGATGCCTACCTCGGTCACTAATATAGGGAGAAATGGTAAGACTGACAATTGCGATGCTTTGTTCGTCATGTGCATGTCTTGTGCAACAGAGTTCTCTAACCCATTCTAATTCGAGCTCTCATGCTTTTCTGCCCTACTGCTTCCCCCTGCATTGCTATAAAAGCATGTAAGATAACAAAAAGTCTCTTTTCTACACGATGCCTGCCATGTTCCTTGTTTTGAAATAGCAGTGTCTATTTTATATGACTGTTGGGTCCGAGACCTCATCAAAGTCATGGTAAACTGAAAAATTGTTACTAGGCTTTGGGACTGCTCCTCTTTTTTTCTTGTTTCTGAGGCGCTTTTTTGTTGTTGTTTTTTTGGGGTTTTTTTGGCTTGTAGGCTGCCACATTTCACATAAAGTGCTTAATGGGTCCCGCCAAGGGAATTTTTTTGGTTGTTTTGTTATTTTTTTGAGCGTGTGGCTGACTCAGAGCTGTGACTGCAAAGTCTGGCTGAGCTGGACGCTTCTCCTCGTGCTCCTCACTGCCTCTCGGCAGCCGCCTGACAGCGGAGACTCACCACGGAAGCAGCTCTTGATGCACCACTCCATGGGAGATGCTGCCATTGCTTCCTTCCCAAATGCATTTATTACAGAATAAATACAATTCCGGGGGGGTCTCTTTGAGAAGTTTGAAAGAAGAGAAAACCCTGCAGGAGAAATTCTCTGAGCCAATCTTTGAGATGATGTTGTTTTCCAGTTTACTATGATGGTGACTTGAACTTCACCTTTTCCAACAAATACAATTTTGTCGTGTATCTACATATGAGTGTGTGTATATCTATGCACATACACGTTCCAAACAGAAAACAAAGAGGTTGGCTATTGATTTTTTTCAGTGAGCGTAAATCAGTTTTGTTTTGTTTAATAAATGCTACATGCTACAAACATCGTCTTACGTTCGTCTCATGTTTGTAACGACTCCGTAGAGCTATTTCTCGTTGCTCGTGCTGTTAGCATTGGCTTTTGAAGAGATGTGTGTGATGTTCTCCTCACCTCAAAGAGAATAGCCATCCCTCTCTTGTTTTCTTGCCCCCATCCCCTTTAGGATCTGACGGCCTTAGCCAAAGAGTTGAGGGAGCTGCGCATCGAAGAAACCAACCGTCCCCTGAAGAAGGTCACTGACTATTCCTCCTCCAGCGAAGAGTCAGAAAGCAGTGAGGAGGAGGAAGAAGACGGGGAAAACGAGACGCATGATGGGACCGTACCTGTCAGTGACATCCCACGGCTTATGTAAGAAGCACTTTCTTTTGGCGAGGCAGACAGTCCCACCGTGCTGGGTCTGGGTCTGCAGGAGCAGTAGCTGTGATGTGGGACGTGTCCAAGGCACATCAGTGTTTGGTGGCTGGCACTGGGTGCCGTGTCGCAGTTGCAAGGGATAATTTACTCAGATGAGTCTTTCTCCTGGTCCAAACTGGAGATACTTAATTATTTCCACCGCACATGCCATGGACTTGGACTCCAAGCTGATGACCCTGGTCCTGCAAGATTTTAGCCTGAGCAGACATGTCTGTCCTCTTCAGCATGTCAGATGGCATTTTGAAGCTCTGCCTGCTCTTGAGCCTGGCACTGCCCCACATCAAGCCATGCTGAAGTGCAGTGCTTGTGGCCTGTCCTGTGCCAGCTGCTAAAGCCAGGATTAATAATGATCCTGTATCTTGGACTCTGATTTTTCTCCTTGGCTTGGTCAGTGTGCAGGCAGTGAAACGTGGTGGGCACTGGAAGGTCTCTGCCTGGCAGCAGAGTCTGACTCCTACCCCTTTGAATTTGCAGAGGAGTTGTGGGAAGGCTTTAGGGGATTATTTGCATTTTCTTCAGTTAATTTCCCTTCATCTTAATTGTTATTTGACACTGGGTGTACCTGACTTCATAGCAGTGGCATGAAGAGAGTGAGAAGGGGACCTAGGGACCTCTGTGCCAAGTTCCTGTGTTAGAGCTTCCTTCCAGTAGAAGGAAAAATCCAAGCTCCTGACTAGAAGTGACCATTGACTCCTTCCACCCTGTAGATACCTTTTCTTCACCTAAAGACCCTCCTCATCTCCCTCTGAGCTACAAAGCCAGCTCTTGTCAGTGTCCAGGGATTTCCTGCGCGGTGACATGGAACCTAAGTGCCAGTGAAATGGGGGACCTCAGAGCTACCACAGCCAGTCCTTCACCCACTGTATGGTCTCAAAATTAGCGTAATCCTCTTCTTCTCTGCTTTCTCATTTCTAGAACTAGAATCACTGTGTTATCAGCAACATCTTCAGAACCGCCATCAGCACCTTCCAGTGCACTGGGCTGGGTAACCCAGAGGCTCTTTATTACTTGCTTTTGGGTTCGTTAGAGTTATATTTAAGCAGCTAGTCTGCTAAGAATCTAATAATAACCTAATAATGATGATAACCTAATAACAATAAAATTACAGTGGCTGCTCACCAGCTGCAGCATCTGCTCTGACAGTGCTAAAATCTAACGTGTGGAATTCCAGCCTCTCTTGAGATGTGAGCACAGAAAGAAACTCAAGGCAAGGCCATGGGTTAGGGCTACATTTTTACCTGGAAAACAGCACAGAGCGTCAGTAATGCTTCTCTGTTCTGTCCTCAGACCAACGGGAATTCCTGGAAACAATGAGTCGTACAACCTGGGAATGGTGACTACCCACGGCCTAGAGACTTCCCATGCAGATACGTTTAGCAATATTTCAAGGGAAGGGACTTTAATGGTGAGGGAGGTAAGTTGTACCTAAGTAAGTTGTAAGATATTTCCATGGAGCATCTTCAGGAGGTTTTACCCATGTAAGCACAGAAACGAACAGTGCTGTGTGTCCGGAACACAAAATGACTCCGTAAATTGTGCTCGTTAGCGCTCTCGTTCGTGCAATTTACACTCGGAGCAAATGTGACAAGTGCAAATGTTTCTCAGAACTACAAACAGCAGTGAATAGTAGTGCCAGGGCGTGGTGGAGAGGCTGCTTCTACAGAGGACTCTGCCCTAATCGCACAGCAGCTCCAAACAACAAAAGCTGTGGCACAAAGCTCTTCTTCCCTGCCTTTGCCACCATGTACTGTCAGGAGCGTGCGGCATGTGGAGACCTTTCTGGGGTCCGGCTCTACCCAGGGAGAACCAAGCCCCCATCCCCGCTAGCCAGCCATCTAGCACTCGCCCAGCAAGCTGGCTCGGGGTGGGGGCACTGGATGTCTCACATGGCTGTGAGCCCCTGTCCCTGGCTTTGGCATTGCAGTGGGAGCAGTCCCAGAGGATGTGGCCGGATGTATCCTGGGCTGGGTCAAAAGCAGCCGGGGAAGGGATTCTGCCCCTCTAACCCACTCTGGTGAGACCCCACTCAGTGTACTGTGTCCAGCTCTGGAGTCCTCAGCACAGGAGAGGCATGGACCTGTTGGAGTGAGGCCAAAGGAGGGCCGTGGAGATGACCAGAGGAGTGGAACTTCTGCTATGCAAGCAGGCTTGGAGAGTTGTGGTTGTTCAGCCTGGAGAAGAGAAGGCTTCAGACAGACCACAGAGCGGTCTTTCTTTACTTAAGTAGGGGGGCCTGTGACAAAGCTGGGGAGGGATGTTTTACAAGGACAAAGGGACATAGGGCAAGGGATGATGGAATTAAACTGAAAGAGGATTGATTTAGAGTAGACCTTAGGAAGAAAGTCTTTGCTGTGCTGGTGCTGAGGCACTGGAACAGGTTGCCCAGAAAGGCTGTGGAAGCCCCATCCATGGGAGTGTTCAAGGCCAGGTTGGATGGGACTCTGGGCAACCTGGTCTTGTGAGAGGTGTCCCTGCTTATGGCAGGGGGTTGGGACTAGATGATATTTAAGGCCCCTTCCAACCTAAAGCATTCTGTGATTCTAAAGGAGGATGCATGTTCAGTTGTCTTGGAAGATTTCCTCCAGTGTTTCTCTGTTGCCCAGATGCTGGAATGTGCTGGTGATGCTGCTGGAAACACAGATAAGTACCAGGTCTGCTGGTGAGGGAGCAGGAGGCTTTAGCAGTTAGTAGAACAGGGGAGTCACTTCTGCCAGCACATCAAGGAGGTGGATGGGAGAGGAAGAAGGAGGGAGGGGAGTTTGGAGTCAATGCTCATGAAGGAGGAATGTTTAGATCAAATGAAAACTAGACCTGAGCAGCATTTGAATGGTTAATCCCATTCACATAGGGGTAAAAAAATAGCAAATCCAACTTTGTAAAAGAGTCAGGAGCGAGCAGAAGAAGATGTTTGTGCCTTTCTCCTGGAATTCTGGAGAGAGGCAGCAAAGCACAGCTATTCTCCCCCATCACTGGTGTGGAGCTCTTCAGAGCTGGGGTCCCCACAGCCTGGGCAGCCCTATAGCAGGGGCGATGATCTGGAGAACAAGTCTCTGCTGCAACAGGCAGCCACTTCTGCGAGGAGCTTGGTGTTAACCATCACAACTGTAGAATACATGCCATGCCAGTAAGACCCCATGACAAAAGCGGTGATGCAGAGGGGTTTAAAAGCCACAGGCAGCCAGCCAAGAAACCCTTCCGGGAGGAGGAAGCATGATAAGAAACCCAAACAGCAGCCTCATGCTGATTGCTCACTGTTTGCTCCCCACTACTGCCACAGCCCTCAGAGGACAGACTCACCAAGGCTTTGGACAAAGGGCTTTTTGCTCTTTGATGGCAAGGTGATTGAAGGTGGTGCTGTCTAGTGACCAAAAGATAAACGTTGTCAGGCCTGGTCAGAAGCTTGGTGAGCCTGTTCAGGGGAAGCTTTCCACTAATCCCAGTAAATGGACAGGTCTCTGCAACCAACTCATCAGTGTGCTCCAAGGAGGTGGGATTCATCAAAATGGCAACTATCTCAAAGTAATAAAGGAGAAACTTTATCACCTGCCTTGCTCAAGGCGCGGCTGGAGAGGAAGAGGAACCCACTTGTGCGCAGAGTGAGGTGCTGGTCATTCTGCCACTGTTCACTGCTGTTTTGGGTCACAGAAACATGTGACGGGGGCTGTTGGCATTTGCAGACAGGCTACTCGCTGCCGTAGCTGTGCAGAGTCGTTCAGGCTAACACTGATCCAGGGGTCAGATTCTGCTGTCACCAGTGGCCGTGTGGGAGGAGATTTTGGCCATGGGATTTGCACCCATAGTGGCAAGAGCAGAATCTGCCCTATGTTCCTCGTGTCAAAATGATGGTGATCAGGCTTCTCTCGCTCTAACATGGCTAATTACTCTGTATTGACTTTGTGAATAATCCTGTCTTTATTTCTTCTGGGATGGGGGTTTGGTTTGCTGCTTGCCACATTGCATGGGGATGGAGACAGAGAGAGTCCTCCTGGAATTGGTCTGGGAACCGAGGGACTGCCAATGACTTGGTTTTGTTTGGTTCGGTTTTTTTCCTCTTCTTTTTCTCTTTTTTTCCCCTCCCTTCTCTTTCTTCTTCATGCCTTGTATCTCTGCAGACCTCTGGTGAAAAAAAGCGTTCTGGCCATGCAGCCAGCAATGGCTTTGCAGGTCACATCAATCTTCCTGACCTGGTGCAGCAAAGCCACTCGCCTGCAGGCACACCGACCGAGGCCCTGGGGCGAGTCTCCACGCATGCGCAGGACATGGACTCGGTGCCTGAAGTAGGTGGTGGGGGTGCTCCTCTTTCCCCTTTGCATCACTTTAAACAAGTATTAACATCTCCACCCCAAAAAGAGGCTTTCCCGCTTTCCTCCCTGGCTTTATTGGCTCTTTCTCTCTCTGTTCCTGGTCCACATCGGTGAGTGTAGGGGAAATACAAAGCCATCTCATCTCTTCTCACAGGTAATTAGTGATAGAACAAGCAGGAATGGCCTCAAGCTACATCAGGAGAAACTTTTTCACTGGAAGAGTGGTCAGACATTGGAACAGGCTGCCCAGGGAGGGGATTGAATCACCATCCCTGGATGTGGTGCTCAGCGATGATACGGTTTAGTGGCAAACGTGGCAGAGTAGGGTTAGTGGTTTGACCTGATGATCTCAAGGGTCTTTTCCAACCTGAATGATTCTATGATTCTGTGATCTGATAGGCTATTGCTGGATGGGTCTGTGGCTGATGGTAGCAAAATAGATTAGGCAACCAGCTTGGTGGTGATGGCTGGAATGCTGCCAGCTGGTCTGAAAGCCCCATTTTGTTTTTTTGACGCTTGGAAATACAAGAAGATTACGGGAACCATTGATGGCATTAACTTCAACAGGGCCCAGCTTCCACCTGTGGAATTTCTGATGCTGAACATGACTGAGAAGGCAGCAAAAACCAAAGCTAACAAAACTCTGAACGTAGAAGGTTCCACATCAATATGAGAAGGAACTTCTTCACAATGAGGGTGACAGAGCACTGGGACAGGCTGCCCAGGGAGGTTGTGGAGTCTCCTTCTCTGGAGTTGTTTAAAACCTGCCTGGATATATTCCTGTGTGACTTGGCCTAGGTGATCCTGCTGTTGCAGGGGGATTGGACTAGATTATCTTTCGAGGTCCCTTCCAATCCCTAATGGTTCTATGATTCTTCAGACTAGAAGAAATCTGCACGTGTTTAAAGCTGTGTGTTTGCTGTCGTGGCAAAGTATTTCTCCCTGGTAGGTGTTTACTGTGATGTGATTGAACATTAACACTGCAAGGTGCAAAAAGTCCTGGGAAGGATAAGATGTGATACATAAGACAAGGGGATGTCCTGCTTGCCATCAGCATCTGCAGGAACTAGGCACAGTTCTATGTTTTCCCCAGAGAAATCAACCCTTTTGGTGCTAAACAGGCTTTTCATTTAATTTTTGTCTTTCCGCCTTGTTGGTTATGGTCAAAGCTCCTGACATCGTATTTTCTTTCAGAAAATCAGAATGCAGTTCTTGTTTCATTGTGTCCTTTCGCTAGCAGTGAAAGTAAAAACGTGATTATTTTCATTATTATTTGGATTAATAATTAAAAATAAAAATTGCTTGGAGTTGGGCACTGATAAAACATTAAGAAGAGATGATGTGTGACGTGGTATCAAGGTTTTATCCATTTCCTTCAGTGGGAGAGTTGATCTTGAAAGCGACACCTTCCGCGGTCATCCCGGGACAGTGTGGAAGCAGGCGAGGACTGGGTTTAAATATATTTGCTTGTAGAACACCAACCAAGAAGATCTTTTCCATTTCTAAAACTATGTTTTTAGGACTAACTGCGCTGCAAGTGGGTGTAAGTGGAAGCTTGAGGATTTGGTTCTCAGGCTTCTAGGTGACTCACACAGCACCACAAGCAAAAAGAAGGCAGCAAGCATGACCTCACCCTGCAGCTTGGTGCTGTCTCTGAGCCACCACAAGATTCATAGACTGTTGAATAGGACCTGGAGGAAGATGAGGTCTTAATATCTGAATAATGCACTTGGAAGTTATTAAAATGCCAATTTCACAGGCAATTTTCCGAGCACAGAAAAGAAACGCTCGGTGCCTTGGGATGAGGGGCTTTGTCAGAAGGCTCCCAGCTCTCAGCTGGAAAGCATCCCTGTAAATACTGCATTTTCCTCCTCCTTAAGTTGGTGTTTCGTAGAGGAGGGCAGAAACTGCATTTCTTGGATCTGGAAAAGCACCAAGTGTTTTCCATGCTGCACCGTGTAAGTCAATGCAGTGTTCCGTGCTGCAGGCTGTTAACCCCTTCCATGACTCTCGCTTCCCATGTGCTTTTTAGGAATCCATCCTGTTTCTATGGAAACAGGCGGGCTCTCCGGGAACAGAGACGGCAAGTAGGATCCATAGTGTGGATTTGGCAGGCGCAGGACATGCATGGTATCTCCCATGGATTCCAGCCCCAGAATGCTCAGCAGGTCCCAAACCACGAGGGTGCTTCCACATCTTGTGGGTTTTTGTCTCTAAATCTTTCTGTGGCCCAAAGTTGGGTAGGTCCAGTGCCTTTTTGGTGTGGATGTTGCTCCTTAACAAGGTGGAAAGAGTCACACTTTAACTCGCAAGACAAGGATTTCCTCTTGTTTAGGAGAAGGTATTTGGCACTGGTGAGACCACAACTCGAATACTGGGTCCAGTTTTGGGCACCACAGTATAAGAAAGACATTGAGCGAGTACAGAGAAGGGCAGCAAAGCTGGTTAAGGGATTGGAGAACATCTCTTACAGAGGAGAGGCTGGGGAAGTTGGCTTAGCCTGAAGTAGAGGAGGCTGAGAGGAGACCATATTGCCCTTCACAGCTACGTGAAAGAAGATTGTAGGGAGGCTGGGGTTGGCCTCTTCTCCCAAATAAATGCTGATAAGACAAGAGGAAATGGCCACAAGTTGCACCAAGGGAAGTTCAGATTGGGCAGCGGGAAAAACTTCTGTAGTGAAAGAGTGGTTAAACAATGGAACAGGCTGTCCAGGCAGGTGGTGAAGTCACCATCTCTGGAGGTGTTCAGAAGGTGAGATGTGGCACTTCAGGACATGGTGCGGAGGTGTTGAGTTGAAGATTGGACTCGATGATCTTAGATATCCTTTCCAACCTTAATGATTTTGCGATTCTTGAAGGTCTTGTCCTTGTTTTCTGCCTTAATGGATAAGCAGAGCCTTACTGTGGCTCTACGAGCTGGTTTTGCACAGTCTGACTGCACTTTGGCACAAGACAAGAACCAGTCCCACCTTTCCCAGCTCTCTGCATGAACTCTGATGGTCTGTGCTAGGGCATCCTGGAGGCTCCCAGCCCTACCTTGGCTGCATGGTGGGAAAAGCAAACCCTCTCTTGCCTGCGATTGCAGAGCAGATTTCCAGGCAGGTGTGTTACATGCAGACAAGTAGTTTTTTACCTGCGTTGACTCTTGCCTTGGCCCTACAGCTTCTCTGCTAACTGGTCTCATGGCTGTGCTGTGCTTCTGCCCACAAGACAAGAGCAGAGCCTGCTCCTCTCATTTTCCATTGCTTGTGGACACTCAGAAATACAATTTCACGTTTTTCCTGGTTAGTTAAGGGGGGAGGAGGAGCAGATGTTTGTAGAGGGCTCAAAAGTGGCACCACAGGGACAGGCGCTGTGTCTGCTAATTAGAAAGTCATAGCCACCCGCACAGAATTGCTCCTGCTTCTGTGCTCTGAGCTCTCTCTTTGCTGTTCGTTTTCCAGTATGGTATGGGGAGTAGCACCAAAGCTTCTTTCACCCCCTTTGTGGACACCAGAGTGTATCAGACCTCACCTACTGATGAAGATGAAGATGAGGATGAAGAGTCATCTGCTACTGGTAGGAGGCAATGGGGTTAGTTTGATAGGGGAAGCCCTTGTGGAAACTGGATTGTGGAGACTGAATAAACCCACTGAAGCTCTCTGACATTTCACTTGTGCAAACAGTGTTTGTGTCTGCATCCTTGTGCTCTCCAGTTCCCATGTAGTACTTCCCTTCCAGTGAAAAGCTACCAAAAATGTCTGAGTGAAAAGAGGGGGCAGGAGAAATCCACCCACCCGTCTGCCTG
Source organism: Rhinopomastus cyanomelas (assembly GCA_013400115.1). NCBI lineage: Eukaryota > Metazoa > Chordata > Aves > Bucerotiformes > Rhinopomastidae > Rhinopomastus > Rhinopomastus cyanomelas. Next base: position 514,557 of record VXBP01010081.1, read on the forward strand.
GGCAACCAGGAGAAATATTCCTGGCAGACCTGGGAAGTGGGAATTGCTCAAAAAAAGCTCTGAATTCATTGGACATGGCTGCCTGTGGCAGATAGTACTGGTCAGCTCAGTGGGCAAGGCTAGAGGTCTGGGTACATCAACTGCTGCTGAGTTTTGTGTTGGTCAGAAAATTGCAAGGATACTGCTCCAAACTAGCAGCTTGTAATGCAGTGGTGACTCCTCCACCAGGCGATAAACCAAGTGTTGTGACCGAAGAGTTAATCCATCACACTTCTCTTGTGTTTCCTTGCAAGCCCTGTTCACCAGTGAGCTGCTCAGGCAGGAGCAGGCCAAGCTGAATGAAGCCCGGAAGATCTCAGTGGTGAACGTCAACCCCACCAACATCCGTCCCCACAGTGACACCCCAGAGATCCGGAAATACAAGAAGCGCTTCAACTCAGAGATTCTCTGTGCTGCTTTATGGGGTAAGCCTTGGGCACACCGTGCCCTCAGCAAAGCTCACCAGGATGCGTGGCTGGTGATGAAATGTGAATCTATCATCACAGAACTGAGTCTCTGCACTGTAAGAGCAACCTTTCATGTTCCTGGGAAGGTCTCAGCCTTAGCTGGCATCAGTCACTCTCACAGTGGTAGCAGGGATGAGCTCAGACTGTTGTCCTGCAGAGCAGCCATAGCTCCTGGTGCCCATTGCCCTCTCCTCTTCAGGTGTGAATCTGCTGGTGGGCACAGAAAATGGCCTGATGCTGCTGGATCGAAGTGGGCAAGGGAAGGTCTACAACCTCATCAACAGGCGACGATTTCAACAGATGGATGTACTAGAGGGCCTTAATGTGCTCGTGACAATATCAGGTATGCCTCTCATGCTCTCCCCTTGTCAGTGCTATGCTCTGAGCAGTTCCAGCTCAGGCAAAACATGTCCAGTGGTGTCAGAAGGAAGCTCCCAACCTGTATTTGTGCTTGGGGTTGCCCTTGCACTTGGCCTGTTGAACTCCACAAGTTTCACATCGTCTCACCTTTCAAGCCTGTCAGGGTCTTCCTGGATGACATCCCTTTCCTCCAGTGTGCCCAAATTTGTGTCAGCACAAATTTGCTTAGGGACACCTCAGTACCACTGTCCATTCTTTGTCCACTCTTGACAAAGATACAGAACAGCGCCAAGTCCCAGCACCAACCCTTGAGGAACATCACTCATCAGTGGTCTCCACCAGGACATTAAGCTGTTGGCCACAACTCTTTGAGTGCAACCATCCAGCCAATTCTTTATCCACCAATAAGCTAGAGCTCTTCAGAACTGCAGCTTCATCATTTGTCTTGCACAGAATTCTGTGGTTTTGGGATACAGCTGTAGGAATTCAAGTTTAGTGCAGCTGGAAAATGAATGGGGGAGGTAGCTCTCCCCAGGAAGCAGCAGCCCCAAAGACATTGCTGAGAATGACCCCTTGGGACGTGTGGAAACCCTTAAGCAGACAGAGTCCCTGGTTTATGGTTTGGATCCTCTCCCACCAGGCTGTGTCCTGTGGGGGTTTTGCAGCTGCAGGGAGGTCTATGGATAGATCACAGCCATTCAGGAGCAGGCAGGCTTGCAGAGGTTTGGCAGCTCCTCAGCACTGCAGAGCCCAGCACTGGGCTTGTCAGTAAATAGCGGTGCCTGTCACAGACTGAGGAGCTCGTGGCTCAGCTCCAAACAGAGTTGATGTTGTTTGAAGGAGAAGGGAAGAAAGAAATTAGATAGTTGAGTGGTTGGATAAGCCCCTAGCTGTAAGAGAGCTGGGTCACAGCCTCATTGTGCCCAACCATGTTTTCATAAGCACTGATTTATAGGAAAGGAGTATTTCCAACATGCAAGAAGCAAATTCCTAGTTCTTCTAGTATTCACCTGCAGCCTGGAAGACAAGGTACAAGTTCTGCTTTCCATCCTTTTTTTCTCAATAAAAACCCCCAAACAACTAAATCAGTATTCTCAACTGTATGCTGAAATGAACTTTGAATTTTATCATCATGTGAAGGAAAATAAGCTCTGAAACCTTAGGATCTCCCATGCCCTGCATTCTCTGTTCTGATGGGGAAGCTTCCTTTGCCAACAGGAAAGAAGAACAAGCTGCGCGTCTACTATCTGTCCTGGCTGAGAAACAGGATTTTACACAACGACCCTGAAGTGGAGAAGAAGCAGGGCTGGATCACTGTTGGGGACCTGGAGGGATGCATCCACTACAAAGTTGGTGAGCGGGCTCTCTGGGAGAAAAAAAAGTATGAAGAGAAGCATTTGTGCCCTCTCCTCTTAGACCTGGCAGTTTCTCTTAAAAGTAGAGGTAGAGCATAGCCACAAATACATTTGGAGTTGATATCTGTGTGTTAGATGGACACTTTACCACGTGAGAACCAGTTGTGAGAAGCTGGAGTTGAGCTGTTCAGTCTTGTTGAAAAGGAATTGAATGGTTTTTAACTCAGTTTTGTTTTCTTTTTTTAGTGAAATACGAAAGAATCAAGTTCTTGGTGATTGCCTTAAAGAATGCTGTGGAGATCTACGCTTGGGCTCCTAAACCATATCACAAGTTTATGGCATTTAAGGTATGTTTAGCTGTCAACCGAAGTACCCCTTGTTGTTGGAAATCCATGAGGTTTCCGTACTGGGCAGAGCAGTCGAGCTGCTGGCTTACATAACTGAGTTCCTGGGATGCCTGGCAGGCACTGGAAATGGGATAGGATATGTTCTAGTTGAAGAGATGGGATGTGTTCTGCCTGAAGAGATGGGGTACATTCTGGTTATGGCTTATAACTATTAATATTTGCTTATGTGAGGCTTTCATTGGGAAGTTTGCAGAACACTGACCAAATGCCCATGGGTGAAACTGAGTTGAGTTTTAGATGGGTTGTTTTAACTTCTGTCAGATTTTTCACACACAGTGTGAAAGCAGGTTGGTGTTCTTCTCCATTTTCATTCTCCAAGGTCCTCTCTCCCCTTCTGCAATGTCTGCAATGTGGATTCTGTTTCAAGGCAGAATGTCCAGGGGATTGACCCACACTTTCTCTTCTTCTCTCTCTTTTCATCCACCTCAGTTTCCCTCCCTGAGACCTTTCTCCTCTGTAACCAGACAATGAGTTATTTTGTACTTCGTCCTTTAAAGTACTTTTCATCCTAAGCTCTGTGCAGAGAAAAGTCACAGGACAATGCCTTCTGGAGAAGTTCCTGCTGACTAATCTCATTTTGCATCCTTCCAGCACAAATGGGCATATTCAGTATTAAGTCACATTTGCTTTTTCTGAACAAAAGCCAGAATAAATGGACTCAGTGACACGGAGAGCTCAGCAGCATTAGAACGGCCTGCAATCCAGCCTCTGCAGGCTCCTGGGATGATGCTGGTCTGTGCTCCTGTTGCTGCTTCTCCAGGCTGGAGGTGCTGAGCATTCTTTCTTCACATTTTATGTTGGCAGGGATCTGTTAGGAGAGTGGGAGATACCACCCACTGATTCTCCCTGTCAAGTGTTAGAGTGGTCCTAGCTCAGAGAGCCAGGAGCCCTTTTCTGTCCCTCCTGCTAAGGACCTAAGCCATGCAGAGATGCTCTGTTGTGGGTGCCAGGGAGCTGGTCCTAGCCTGCATCCAGCAGGTTAGGAGAGTGGGAGATACCACCCACTGATTCTCCCTGTCAAGTGTTAGAGTGGTCCTAGCTCAGAGAGCCAGGAGCCCTTTTCTGTCCCTCCTGCTAAGGACCTAAGCCATGCAGAGATGCTCTGTTGTGGGTGCCAAGGAGCTGGTCCTAGCCTGCATCCAGCAGGTTAGAGTGGACAGAGCTCTTGGTAACCTGACTCATTTCAGCTGCCCAGATGGGATCAGTGAACCCTGCTGAGAGGGAACATGGGTGGACACAGCTCTGCAGGCTTTGCTCATGTTACCGAGCTGATGCTTTTCTTTAGACATCAAATCCTTAGACTGGCCTTGGGCTCCTGGGGAAAAAGACCTTGGCATGGGGAAGCTCTGATCTGCTGGGATGGCTGGAGCTAGGGTTAATACCCTGTGAGGGATTTTACACAGGAGCAGAGAGACAGGAATATAAGTAACCACATACTCAGTAGGAAACAGTCAATTAAACATGTTTTCACAACCATATCAGGATATCAGGCTGCTGCTGTGAGGATTTGTTGGTTTTCCATGATGCTCACTGAGGGGGTTATTAAAGTCTTTTGCAGATCTCCAGCACAAGCCATTGCTTGTGGATCTCACTGTAGAAGAGGGTCAGAGACTCAAAGTTATCTTCGGATCACACACTGGTTTCCATGTGATTGATGTAGATTCTGGGAACTCCTACGATATCTATATTCCATCTCACGTGAGTACACAGGGCAGTGCTGCCGCGTGGCTGACACAGGTCACCAGCAAGGTCTGCACGGGCCCTCAGTGGCTCAGAAATGGTCATCAGTCAAGGGACATCTTGCCGTGGGCATGACATTCTCCAGTGCTCTCCTCACTGATACTTAGAGAACTTCAAGTATCATATACGTCATGTTCATTATTCACATAGGCTGCGATTTCTGTCCTTGTGCCTGAGGTTTGAGGTTGCCATGTCACACAGAAAGTAGAATGTCTGTACATCACTTGGGGCTCTCTGAAGGGGAGGTTACCATGAAACCAGGCCCTTGAGTGTTCAGGAACACAGACCACCAAGAGCTGGATGCCCAGTGTACTGTCCCAGATGTCCTCAGCAATTCTTGTTCCTGCTGCGCAGCACAGTTTGCCCAAGTCAAGGTTGCAGGACTAGGGTAACTGAAATCTAAAGTAATCTTGCTGCTCAAAACTCCCAAACTCCTGATGGCGGGGACTCACCACAGAACCTCTCTAAAGTCCATCTGGTATGTGAAGAGGTAGTCAGTGCAACAAAATATAGTGTGGATGAGGATTTTCTTGTTGGCTCATTTAAGCTCCATCCATGCTGTTGCATCAAGCAGCATAAGAAACTGCTCAAGACAAAAACCACATCGCTGATCTGATCCAGGAACTGCTGATTCTGGTCTGAGCAGCAGAACCTCTTCTGTGAGTGCTGGCAAGAAGCACAGGGAGAAATACGCCCAGGGAGGTGGTTGGGGCCCCATCCCTGGAGGTGTTGAAGGCCAGTCTGGAAGAGGCTCTGGCTAGCCTGATCTAGGGTGGGTTGTCCCTGTCTATGGCAGGGGGTTGGAACTGGATGATCCTGTGGTCCCTTCCAACCCTGACTGATTCTGTGATTCTGTAACTTCTTCCCAAGGAGGGTGACAGGGCAATGGAGGGGGCTGCCTGGGGGTCTGTGGAGTCTCCTTCTCTGGAGACATTTAAAACCCACCTGGGCTTGGTCTGGGTGATCCTGCTGTGGCGGGGGATTGGACTAGATGATCTTTTGAGGTCCCTTCCAGTCTCTAAAGATTCTATGATTCTATGAAATACTAGGGCAGTCTGGGATGTTTTGATGTTGTCTTAGCTGTGGAAGGATGGACATAGGTGGAAAGTCACCGCAGTTGCCCTTGGAACTAGAGACCAATAGTTACAAAATGGGAGTGTTTCCTGCCTGTGAAATTATGTGTTTGCCTTCATTTTAATGGAAAATGGATTACTCAAGTCAGCAGTCACCTTTTTCTGCTACAGCCAAGTGTCAGCCATCAGTCAGGGGGGTGTGTAGTATGGTGTGATCTCACTGTAATTGCTGAACCTACTTATCCTTAACATATCAGATGGTTTTTATGGTAAACTGTTTATTCTCCTTCATGCCTGTCTTTGAAAGTCAATAACTGTTCCATGAATGGAGGGAGGGTTTGTTCTTGGGTTGGTTTGGGAGTTTGTTTTTCTATAGGTCTGCTCCCTCCCGCCTACCTCTTCTTCCATTCAATGTGATTCTGACTTTTTGGGTTTATTTTAACTGCAGATTCAGGGCAACATTACTCCTCACGCCATTGTCATCCTGCCTAAAACAGATGGGATGGAGATGCTCGTGTGCTACGAGGACGAGGGCGTCTATGTGAACACTTATGGACGGATAACTAAAGATGTGGTGCTCCAATGGGGAGAAATGCCTACTTCTGTGGGTAGGTCAACCCTTCCTCTTCACCTGCTTAAAATACAAGGGACAGGTAAAGTCATAGACTCATAGAATTGCTGAGTTTGGAAGGGACCTTAAAGGTCATCTAATCAAGCCTCCTTGCCATGGACAATGATGCCTTTCTACTAGACTTGGTTCCTCAAGGCTTATCCAACCTGGCCCTGAACACCTCCAGGGAGAGGACAGCCACAGCCTCTTTGAGCAATCGATTCCAGAGTCTCTCCACCCTTGTACTTCTTCCTAAGATCTTAGTTTAAACCTACTCTGCTTCAGTTTAAAAGTATTTCTCCTGTCACTAGGTCCTCTTGTGAAAAGTCCCTCTCCAGCCTTCCTTTAGGTTCCCTTCAGGTACTGGAAGGCAGCTCTAAGGTCCCCCTGGAGTCTGCTGAGATGGAGTTATGTGGGCTTTTGTTTATCAAAACAGATTTCTCTCAGCCAGACAGGAGATGCAACTGCTAAATTTGGCCCTCCATAATAGAAGAAAGTGATTTCTTGATGATTTGAGCACTGATATATCTAAAGTGTAAGATAATATCAGCTATTGCATGATGGGATAGTGTGTTGAATGAAAAAGGAACTGGATGTGGAGCTTTGGTTGCTCTTCTGGCTGAGCTGTTGCTTGGCTCCATGACCCACAGGGGAAAGGGACTGCCCAGCTCCTCACCCATGGAAGCTGGAAGAAGTGATACTGTTGCTGTTTAAATTGCTCAGCAATTTCTGGATGAAAAAGGTAAAGTTTAAGTGCTGCTGTCCTTGTGGGCTGCCAGAGCTCTGCCATTGATCTGCTCATGCTTTGAGTAACAGCTGTTGCGTAATATCAAGCTCAACACACGTTGTAACAGCACCCCAACACTTCCTTTTGACAGCCTACATTCATTCCAATCAAATAATGGGCTGGGGAGAGAAAGCTATTGAGATCCGGTCAGTGGAGACAGGACATTTGGATGGAGTATTTATGCACAAGCGAGCTCAAAGGTTAAAGTTTCTGTGTGAAAGAAACGATAAGGTAAGTCCACTTCAAAGCTTCTGTCCCTGATTTAAGCAGCAAGCTACTTTTAGACTTGAAATCTGGTTTATCTTGTGGTTAATTAATTTGAAGGCCCATTAAGGTTAAGCCACCCCACCTTAATTCTTTCCAGCAGATGCAGACTTCAGCCCATGGTAGAAAGATGTGCAAGATGCATTCCACCTCTAGCTGAGATCTGTATTAACTTGGCTTGACTTTGTTCCAAGTCTTGGTTCCAAGTGTTAACTGTTTAGGCTGCCAAGTAAACTCTCCTAAAGTTGAGAGATGGCAGCTGTGAGTGACCCTGATTTGGGCTCTGGAGAGGGGACATTTTGATGCATTCTGGAACTGGGTTCTCCGTGGAGCCCCATGTGGACTCCAGCACTGATAGCTGCTGCTCTGGAGGGTCATTGGTTGCCTGGAGAGTGCTGCTGTCCTTGTCAATGATCCCTGCTGTAGGTGTTGGCAAGGGGTACAGGGAAGGAGGGAAGGAGGAATTGCTAGAGGAAAAGGAGCGTTGGCGTAGGAGAGATGGTTGAATGCCAAGGTCTTTTTCTGCTGTTGCTGTTTCCTCATCTCACAAGGCTTCACAAAGATAAGTCAGGACAAGGCAGCATGGAGTTCTGTCGTAATGAGCATGATCACAAAACACGTGAAGAAACTGCTCTGTCCTCAGAGCAGGGTTTAATAACGTGCTATAAATAAGGTCCGAGGCCACAGCCAGTTCAGTGAGCAGCTGCTCAGTAGTTGAGCATTGTCCTCCCTGTTGCATGGAGTTAGGCTGGGGGAAAATGTACCTGAACCTTGCAATGGAACACGCCACGGGAAGCTGCCCAAACACCTGCATTTAAGTTGTGCAAATACCCCTAGTTTGCTTTTTTCCCTAAGTTTTGAGTAGTTGAGTCTGCAGTTGTTTAAAAGAGGATGTTTTCCTAGTTTGCTCCTGTTGGGTTGGGATTTTTTTTCCTTTTTTAAGAAAACTGGGAAAAAAATCTGTTTGATCTTTCTAAACTACCATAACCAGCTGATCACTAGTGGGTTGGAAACACTGGAATCAGATGTTTTTATGGACAAATGGTTAACAATTAAAATCCTCTAAAAATTGAGTAATTTGGAGGTTTCAGAAGGCTTCAGATTGTCCCCTTCATGATTTGGAAATTAGAACTTACTGTTTTCTCAAGACTTCCACTGGGGTCAAATGCTGGTGGATGCTGACAGAAGCACCAGTCCTGTTCTTCACACAGTCTGTGTGCTTTGAGCATATTGAAGGAGTTTTCCCAAGCTTTACCTTCAGGAACAGCTGAAATCCCAAGACTAACTTTTCCAGAGAAATCGGAGGCAGATATCGACCTGAGTAGTTAACGTTTAGCAAGATCCAAAGCCCAGACAGCAGCCCCATTACTATTGCATAAGAAATGTTGTTGTGGCAGTAAAATGTGATAAACCTGGTATTTTTAAAGTGTTCCAAACCTTGCTTTCCTCAGCAGTGATAGTGAGGGAGGTTTTTATTACCATATTTACTAATAAGTGGTTTGGCCTGGGTCTGGCATGGGTTGGCTCCAGCCGTTGAGCCGCATGGAAAACTGAGAACCAGGCAGTGGATCCACGTAAAAATTCTGCTGTCAGCTGGAGAAAAGGATCTGGGAGGAAGGTTTAGGCAGAGCAAACCTTGAGGTATGGGGCAGCTTCTGCTTTCCTGGGTCACTGAGATAATTAACAGACTTCCTCTTGTAAAATAAAAATCATTAAGTTAGTGGGTTTGTTTTTTTTTTGTCCAACCAGGTATTTTTTGCATCAGTGAGATCCGGAGGAAGCAGCCAAGTGTTTTTCATGACCCTCAACAGAAACTCCATGATGAACTGGTAACAGAGGAGCACTTAGCACTCACCACCATGGCATTATTTCTAATTTAAAGGACATTAAACACGTGGACTAACACTGTAGAGGCAGATGTGGAGGGCCCCGAGGAACACTGCTTCCCCAGCAGTGTCCGACCTGGGGCAGGGGCTGCAGGCAGGGATGGACATTCGCGCTTGGACCCCCCCAAGGTCTCCTGATTACGCTGTGTTATAGTGGGTTATGAGTTTTCCTTTATTTTATTTTATATTTTAATTTTACTTTTTTCTTTGTCCCCTAATTTGTTAAGAACGGGGAAAGAAACAGTGTCAAAAAGTCTGTTTTTAATTCTGTCTGCCTGCTAGCATCAAATATCTAGTACGTTGTAAAGTTACCAATTAAATCTGGTGAGAGACAGCACAATAAATGTACCTTTTATCTTGGTGATGAAGGCCATAACCATATAGCTGGGTAATTTTAGGAATCTTTTGCCTTCACCAACATTTACATGTTGCTTTTGGCAGCAACGGCTTAAAGGATTTTTAAAAGAAGAGAGAAAATAATAGGGTTTTTCCCCTCTTTTGGGAAATGGATTTTAAATGGCTAAACTACTAGCCTTAGACTAATAAAAATCAGCTACCATTTCTGTCAAGTCTGTCAATCCATATTTCTATATGGATATTCACATAATGGTGTGTCTTGATAGGGACAGAGGTGCCATTTGTTGTTGCTCGGGAGGTGCCCATCTGCCCCCACCCTGGGGCTTGGCCGTGGGTGCCGGGCTGGGGTGTCAGAGGAGCAGAGGATGGTGAAGTGGAGCCCTGCGGTCGGAGGAGCCCTGCGCTAACCCCAAGGGTGGGAGTTGCGGCCACAGATAGCTCCCAGGATGCCACAGGCACCCGACCCTGACGTCAAAGCCGGTGCCAGCTCTGTGCCCTCGTTCCCTCTCCGAGCCCGGAGCCGTGGGGATGTGGACCACGAAATGAGCTGCCCGTCGCCTGCACTGCTGGATTGGGCTTGTAAAGAGCTTAAAAAAATATATATGTGTGTGGTTTCTTCGGCCAAGGGTCTGAATCTCTCCTCGTTTCCCGCCCCCGTCCGCTCCTTAGGAATTACCCACCATACAGTGAAAGAGAACATCTGTGCCGAACCGTGTGTGTGTGTTTAGTTCGGGTTGAATCGTGTCCTTATAAACTCTGCTCAGTTGATTTCCGTTTCTCGGTGCGTATCTGGGGTTTTCTTTCTCAGTAGCTGCAAGCATGGCCGCCTGTGGTGTTGGGGTGTCGCATAACAAGGTCTGTGTTGCTGGTTTTAACCTACCTCGTTTCGGTTGGGGTTTGTTTCTTTGGGTTTTGGGGGGAGGGTTTTTGTTGGTTGGTTTCTTTTTTCTTCTTTTTTTTTTTTTTTTTGCTTTTTCATTCTGCTGTCGATCACAGCGCTGTTACCTCCAGCGACATATAGAGAGCTTAACTGGCAATCTTGGTGTACTCAGTAACGATGGCTTTATTAAAAAATGATTAAAACAACAGGATTTGGTCAAACTTGAATCTTTATGGACGGTAGGAGGTGGTTTGGGGCGGTGGGGATGGGGTGGGCCATCCTTACCCAAAGCATCCTGTGGGCAGAGCATCATGGTTTGCTACCGGTAGAGACTGCCCATGGTGGGGCTCGTGGCAGGGCACAGAGGAGCAGGACAAGGGCTGCTTTGTGGGTTCCTTCTTCACCCCCACCATGCACTGGGAACCATGCAGCCTGCCCAGCATTAGGGTGAGCACCCTTCCAGTGTAGGGGCGGTCATCAGACCACAAGACTGGAATTAAACCCCCATTCAAGTCCCATCATGGACACAGATTGCCACCAGCTCTTTATATTTTCACTGTGGTTGAAATACAAATCCAGTGAAGCCCAGAGCTCTTCGTTATGTTGCAAACCACCGGGAACTGCTTTGGGGTGAGTTTTTTTGCCCCCGTTGAACACACAGCTTTTGATTATTTACTTTGTTTTATCATGGAGTTTGGGACAGTGTTGAAACGGGAGGGAATCTTGTTTAAACAGAAGGTATTTTGTGAATGTATTTTGTTAAAATCTTTGGGTCATTTGAAACAAAACTTCCGAGAAACCAGTCCTGCCTGCAGCCTTGTCTGCCCAGTGTGTGTATGGGTGCACTGCAGATCGAACACATTTCTGGTGCCAACCACAATAAAACACAAAACCTCAACGTGAAGCCTTTTATGTTTAGGTAAATGAACCCTAGGTTTTCAACCATTAGCAGGTCATGGAGGTAAAGTGGTTCTTCAGGGCTCCTTGAGGCAGGTGGAGTGCAGGGGATGGAGCAGGAACTGTGATGCTGCCCAGCAGCAAGCAAGGCCAAGGGCTGTGTCGATCGACCATCGCTACCTGAAAACTTCTGCTCTTCTACAAAATCAACCCATTCTATTATAAAGGGATAATATTATAACCCATTATATTGTAGAGATGCTTTCCCCTCCAAACACTGACAGCTTGGATTTGCTTGTCTTTCAGTAGAAGTAGAACAGGCTTGGGGTGGATCAGTGCTGTCAAAAAGTACTTAATTATCATCTTCAAATCTGGAGCTCCTTTGAGGACCCTGGTTTGGGGAAGTTGCTACCCAGGGAAAGGAAACTTCTTTGTTCAGCTGAGCAGCGCTGCAGGAGGAAAAAGAGAAATAATGTCTGTGCGTGCAGGAGGCACTCGAGCCTCTTGAGTTTCAATTATTTACAGAGTTGCTGTGCAATATTGCGTGAACCTCAGGGACAAGTCGTACCGTCTGTGATAAACAGAAGAAAAGCCCTGAGAGCTGGTGATGTGAGGCCATGCAAGGCCACCAGTTACCCCCAGCACGCTGCAGACTCTGGGGAGATGTTGATCCCAAGGTAAAGGATGCTCAGATGTAAGGCTGTCGCAACTACTTGGGGGAACAGAGTGGTTTCAAAGCTGTTTGATTATCAAATGGTGTTTTTCGTGTTGTGAGATGGTTTCAGGTTTGATCATATTCCACATTTTGGGACAGAAAAGGGATGCCTAAGGTGATCCGAGAGCTGGGCTAGTTGGTGGGAATGACTGTGAAGTTGTCATACAGAAGCTCATTGTCTCAAATCGATCCCACACGAGTCTCTTACTGCTCATGCAACAATTCACACGTGGGGAAAACATGAGTGTCACTGGCAGTGAGCAGCAGTGGAGAACTGAATTTGCCTGTTCCTAAAGGTGTGGGGTTACCTCCATACTGTGTCTGTGCCCAGAATCCACCTGCCTGGGGCATAGCTCCTCTGAGGGGAACCAGCAGAGATGTTCTCAGCAATAAGGATGTGGGTCACAACCACCATGTCTCTGCAGCATCTGTTGCTGTGCTGTACCACTGCAGAGCTGTTGCAACCCACTGCCGAAGAGGTTTGCTAGGCTTGCTTACCAATTTTTCTTTCTCCAGGAGATGCCACAGCACCCCGTGCTGGGGAGGTGGGAAGGGCCCCATGAAACTCCCCTGGTTTAATGCCACTAGTTTTTACTGAAAGGGAACAAGGTCAACACACCAGAATCTTCACAACTGCACCAAATTCTTCATCTCAGATGTTTCATGTGAGGCCAAAGTCCCATTCCACTGCCTGCCCTGGGTGCTATGCACAGAGAGAGAACAAATGGACATCCAGTGTGTTCTTTTTGTGCTTCTCATAGCCTGGAGGGCCAAAACCTTATGGTCTGGATCTGCCTATTCTTGTTTCAGTTGGTGATTTCTTGGGGTTGTTCCTTTTGTCTTTTCTCACCATCAAGGCTGCCTCTGAATGACCTAAGGGCAGGGAAATGGTATGCAGAGGAAAACCTCACTGTCCTGCAATCTTTAAATTCCTTTCTGTGATGTAACTGCCTGGTTAATTGTTCAGATCCTGCCCAACCATAAACTTCAACCCTTTGCTGTTACCACAAAGCATTAGAGGCAGATTAACACATCCCCCAGCCTCAGGGCCAGCCTCCAGCTGGTCTCTGCTCATCAGCACATCCACATTCACACCTCCTGTTCAGAAAAACATGTGGACCTCGAAGCTGTTAATGTCACTGAGAGCTAACTATGTGATTAAGCTGCTGGGGGACAAGGCTTTAGCTCCAGCTGGGGACTCCACACAAGTGAGGCAGCCTGGGTATCAGTTCATGGCATCCAGCCCAGCGGGAAGGCTAGAGGGGCAGAGTCCCAGGACAACTTCAGACTGTTTGGTGGCAGACCTGCCTGAGGGCCACTGGTGGCTGTGGCGCTTCCAGCCTTTGGCTTCGAAGGTTTCCACAGAAGTGACCTCCCCACCACTGCCCCAGCCACTCTGCACACTCTTCCCGGGAGCTGGATTAAGGGACAGTTCTGATCTGTACAAAGCAGCAAGGAGGACAGCAGGCTGAAGCCACAAGAAGAACATCCTGCTCTCCTTTTGATTTGGAGATGGCCTTTGTCTCTTCAAACTGCCTCTGATAGATTGGGAAGAGTAATCGGAGGAAAGCCTCATCCTCCCTCAGCCAGGCAACCATGAAGGTATCGGGATGCTGGAGGTGGATTGAGTCCTGGACAAGAGTTTCCCAGTGCCCAGGGGCTTCAGCTTGGGTCACAGCTTTGTTTTTCAGGTTTGTTTTCCAAGCCAAACTCAAGCAGCCTGTTAATTGTCCCATTCTGAGGCCCCCAACACAGAAGCATTTAACCCCAGTGCATAGAATTGGTGCTTGTAAATGCCTGGGTATCCACGCACACAGCAAGTGAACAAACACAGTGGGCAAAGATGTCACCTGGAAGGACAAATATTGGGGGGAACTTCAAAAAGCTTAGCCTTAGGGCCCTCCAGCTTGCAGCTACAGCAGCCCAGGAGGGGAGTACAGGTGCTTTGGCTGGAAACAACACCTGCATTAATGCAATGAACTTTTCTCCCCCAGTTAAAGTTTTACTTTGCTGGACGAGACCAGTGCAAAGATTAGTGGTCTTACGCTCATCTCTTTCTGTTTTTCCTTCCTCTGTAGAAAGCACACTCCGTGCCCATGTGAAGCCTGGCTGACAGAGCATCCCCCAGCTGAGCTGCTGACCTATCAGGGGCTTATCTGAAACGTAATGGCATTAATCAGCACTAGTCACCTTGGCTCATTCAGACTTTGCCATGTCTGCTCTGGATGCCACCATCCACCCTGGCCCTTTGCAGCTCCTCTTTCTGAAAACATCAAGGCCAGCGAAGACTGAGCGAGACCAGCTTAGGGCGGCTTCTGCAGATGTGCAAAGTCCAGGAATTTAATGCCGAGCAAGCCAAACGGCCACGGAGGTCGGCACCACTGGTACTGATCGCACGGGCAGTATTTGCTGGCATCAGCGAGAGCTGACAGTGCAGCCATCAGCTGCTGGTGCCCAAAGGCTCAGGCTTCACCCTGCTCTGGGCCATGACAGCGTGTGTTACTGTAATATTCTGGGTGATTTTCTGTCTCCGTATCTACATGCTGCCGGCTCCTCTGACTGCGCAGGACGCCTGCATGCAGGTATGGAGCACTGCAGCTCCGAGCTCAGGGGCTGCGTTTGTGTGCAGGTAGATTGGAGACCGAGGTACATCTGTCATTATGTCTGTTTGGCTCTGTTTGTGACATACACACATAAATATGTTTTCAAGCAAGTGCCAAGCGCTATCTAAAATAAAACACTCTTAGTCATTTTCTGGCTTCTTGGCTACGTACGTGGGACAGGTTTCTTCTCGCTAGTTCAGCAGGAGGTTTGTAATGCAGCCCACAGACCCAGTGAAGAAGCCACGAAAGGTGTTGAACACCTCCTAGGTTCTAGCACGTACTCAATCCTCTGACATGTCAACTGAGGGACAGCCCCAACCCAGCTTTCAGCTGGATCATTTTCATTGATCATTGGATCATTGTCTTTGCAACTCTCCCGCAGTTTCAGGGATTGGTGGTGGCTGTTCGAGCTGAGTGGTGGCCAAATAACGCGTGGAAGGGCTTGGGTTTCTCATTAACTCCAGAGTTGATATAGTTCCATCTCTCACTAGCACTAGGCTGTTTCACTGCCTCCATCCCAGCCCTGCTGTCCCTCCTTCCCTGCCAAAGCTCCCACCTCAGTGTGCAGCGCCGGACAGCTACAACTCGCGGGAGGACAAACAGAGGAGCTGAAGGATGGACAAGAAGAGCAAAATGCAAGCGGAGAAGGTAACCATGGCTTGGTGGTATTTTTGCACTAGAATTTCTGCAGGAGCTCAGCGCTGAGCAACGGCATTTATTGCTTGCCAACACAAAACCAACCAAAAAGAATTATAAATCCTCTCCCTTAGCTAAGTGCCCCGTGATGCCTGAATACTGAGAGCAGGGACAAAGGGGTCAAGGGATTATTTTTTATTTTTAAGAGCTCCATCAACTCATTGGACAATTTTGGCTGCAATGGAAGGAAACAATACTTGAAACAGCACTGCTGGAAAACACCATTTGGGTCATTTTTTTTCCTAGCTGCTGAACTTCTGCCATGGGATGTGGATGGGCAGAGCATGCTGCTGCTGCTGCAGAGCTCCTAGGCAAGGATGGGCATCACCGCAGGAAGAGCCCTGGCACCGATGGCTCTTTGTGGGGAAAAGCTGCTCTGACCTGGGGGAGCTGATCCTGCCTGAGCCCAGGGGCTCGCCCTTCTCCTTTGGAGCCAGACAAGCTTTTTTTCCTCTTTCAGGAGCTGCTGCAGCATCCCTGGGTGCTACTGTCCTGGCCAGCAGGTCACCAGGGTGCCTTGAGTCAGGGTGGGGATACAGCCCCCCAGGTTTGGGCAGGGCTGGAACAGTGAGGTGAAGCTGTTCTCTGCTTCCTCCCCCAAGCACCTCACGGGAACACTGATCCTGTCTGTCTTCACCGCGGTGTTGGGCTTCTTCCAGTATGGCTACAGCCTGGGTGTAATTAACGCCCCTCAGAAGGTAAGACAAGAGGATTCCCCCTCCCCAAGCCATGCACAGCCAAGGGACCTGGGCTTCAGGACAGTCAAGAATGGTTTGTCCCTGGCAGGAGCAATTAGAAAGGCTCTATCTCCTATAGTAAAAAGCCCCTATGATAAGGCAGTGGGGTAAGAAAACAGTGAGGACCCCCACTCCATTAGGTGCCAAATCCAGGCACCACATTCATTCAATACTGAGGAGGTGGTGTTGGATGACTGGGGATGCTCTGTGCCTGCCCTCACAATCCCTCCACACTGGGGTCCAGGAGCTAGAAAGCTGTGGGGGATCCCATGATTTCATGCCCATGGAGCCTGTGGTGAAAAGCTTTATTTGGGGCAGAAAAAGACCCCAAAGCAGGGTTGTAGATTTGACCTGACAAAAGTTTTTCTCTTTGCCCATCACAGGTGATAGAAGCCCACTATGGGCGTGTGCTGGGCATTGCCCCTCTGGACAGACATGCCACCAACACCTCCACAGAGGATGGCACCATCACCGTCCTTCCCACAGAGCCCTGGGGTGGTACTGAGGGCATGCTTACACCCCCAGCTGACACCAGTGAAGACCTCGTCCCCTCCTCACACATGCTCACCATGTACTGGTCCCTCTCAGTCTCCGTGTTTGCCATTGGCGGCATGCTCTCCTCCTTCACAGTGGGGTGGATCGGCGACCGGCTGGGGAGGTGAGAGGGTGCCTTGTGCTGCAGATCGTGTGCCACAGCCCAAGACTTTTTGTTTGAGTTTTCCCCTAGAACCATTTCCTTATTTCCTTCAATTTAATGAAAAAAACCCAACCCCAAACAAAACCACCTCAAACGTCCATGTTCCAGCCATGACAGAGTTCTGGCTTTTTAAAATCTTCAATTATAAATGATTCATTTTATTGCAGCTTTTGCACTTCAGTCAAGCAGCTGATGAGCAGCCTTGATTAACTTCTGAGTCCTCCCCTCTCTCTCCGTGGCAGAAGGAAGAGGATGGCACTGAGCAGCATTTGCCCAGGGTGTAGGAGATACTTTTAGCTGCTTTGATTGCATCCCTGCCCAATATTTTTCAGAGCTCATGATCAGTTTCCTCCTGCAGAGCCGATTCATTCACTTAATAGCTCTGTGCTGCTGCTGCCTTGCAGGGTGAAAGCCATGCTGGTGGTGAACATCCTCTCCATCATTGGGAACCTGCTCATGGGGCTGGCAAAATTTGGGCCGTCTCACATGCTCATCATCGCCGGGAGAGCAGTCACGGGACTGTACTGTGGTAAGTCCAGGCAGGGTCGAGTTGCAGAAACCAGCCCCTTGGTGGATGTGGGGTGCTCCAGAGCTGCAGTTGAGTTTTGTGTGGTTTTTATTACTTTTTTTAAAAGTTCATAAGGGGTTTCACAGGTGGAGTTTTCATCTTCTCCCTCGGTCTGTCCTTCTCCATCCAGGATCTTTCCCAGCAGCATTTGGGAAGGCTCTATCATAAAACCGGTGGTGTTTTGTATCCTAGAAAGGAGCAGGTCCCTCCTCTACACCTCAAGGATGTTGTGCCATTGTGTTATTAGCAGTGCTGTTTACTGTTGTCTAGGGAGCCTGCTACTATCTAACAGATAATACAGGAGTAGGACAGGAGAAGATAACAGGCAAGCAACTTGCGATTACATTGGAATTACCTTAGAATAACAGTTCATGATCCCTGTTATTGTTACGCAAAAACAACACTCAGCTCTGAAGGTCTGAGGCAAGTTTTAAGAAAGCTCTTTGCTCCATGATAACCTCTTCCAGCAGGTGATCTCTGTTCCCTGCTCATACGTGTGTGTTCAATTGTAAAGGCTTCTGGGGATATCCCAGCACCTTTGCAAGATGTAGGTGCTAGTTTTTGCTCAGATTTGAGATGCAGCACACAAGCTCCAACCTCCTTTTTGCCCATTTGGGAGGCGGTTTCTGAACTGTGGTGCTGGAATAGGTGATGCCTGTGTGTGCTTGGTGCAGGGCTCTCCTCTGGACTCGTGCCCATGTATGTCAGTGAAGTCTCACCCACAGCCCTTCGAGGAGCACTGGGAACATTGCACCAGCTTGCTATCGTCACGGGTATCCTCATCAGCCAGGTAAGGAGTCAAGAGAGGGTATTTCAGAGATTAGGAATAGCCCAATGATACGCTGAGGTGTCACCCACCATTCCACCCCAAAACTGAAAGTGAGAGCAGAGCACTCTGCTCTAGGGAGTTTAACTGCTTCCTTGAGTCAGAGATGTCTTAACAAAGATGACTTTCCACGAACTAAGAGGTACTTCTGCGAGCAATTTCTCCTCTCTCTACACATCTAATCAGTCAGGCTGGAACCTGACCAAGAGACCTCTGATATTCAGGTGCTCAGAAATGGCCTCACCAGAGAAGCTGGCAGTCCGACACTGCCATCAGCATTGCCCTCTATGGCAAACTATGATGACATTTTATGCCAACTGTTCCTTCCTTCCTTGTAATTGTGCATCGTAACGAAAGAAATCAAATGGTTAGGACTCAGAATTGCTATTTGCTTCCTCCGTGCTGTCACTTGGAAATGCCACAGTGGTCAACACCTTTCTTTTTCTAGGGTGCCAAATAGTCCATTCACTCATGCCTCAATTATTCCAGGTCCTCGGACTAGACTTTCTCCTGGGCAATGATGAAATGTGGCCACTGCTCCTCGGCCTGTCTGGTGTGGCTGCCCTCCTGCAGTTCTTCCTGCTCTTGCTGTGCCCTGAGAGTCCCCGATACCTTTACATCAAACTGGGAAAGGTGGAGGAAGCTAAAAAAAGTAAGATGCACATTCTGGGCTCATGTGGAGTTTGGTTTAGCTGTACAGAGAGTTAAACAGAGAAGGGAAAGCCCAGCAGAAGGGCTCAGATGTGTAACTTGGGTGTAGTTGCTCCATCCCACGCAGCACATTTGCAGGTGGCATTTTGGAGACTCGTATACAGTGACTGCCTAAGGGATGCTTGCTTCTGCATCACTGTGGGTGGTGTGAGCCTTAGCATGTGACTTCTTTCCATCAGAGAGATTACATCCAGCAGTTGCCACCCCCAAAGCCACCATTCATTCAGAAGACATTTCAACCAGGTACAAAGTGACAATTTCTGGGGGACAGCTGATCTCTCTGTACCTGCACAGCAAATCCACAGTGGTTACCGCAACTGCTCCTACATCTTCTGTCGTGACCCTCCTTAGCTGGTTTCTTGCAAGGAGTAAGAGCAGTCAATGGTAGGACACAGCTTAGACAAGCTCTGAGCTGCTGAAGTGTAACTTAGTTCTGGACCACAAACCATTTAGACACATTTGCATGGGACTAAATATGGGATGAGGCTGGAACCTAGTGTTTCAGAGATTTCACAGAATGAATGTGCCGCTGCCCATGCCAAGCAGACCCTCTGTTGGGGCTCAATGTGCTTTAGGAGTCCTGGGAGCAAGAGGACGCTCCTGTCATTGTGGTTGGTCTACTCTGAGTTTTGTGTTGAGACATTAATGTCCTTAGTCTACCCCTTAATGAAAACAAAATGCCCAACTTTTTTTCTTCCTTAAGGTTTGAAAAGGCTCAGAGGAAACTGTGACCCAATGAAAGAGATTGCTGACATGGAAAAGGAAAAGCAAGAAGCTGCTAGTGAAAAGAAGGTCTCCATAAAGCAGCTTTTCACCTCTTCGAAGTACAGGCAGGCTGTCATCGTGGCACTGATGGTGCAGATATCTCAGCAGTTTTCAGGAATCAATGCCGTGAGTCTTCCACACCATTTGCTTTTAAAGAAATCCACACTGAGCATAAAAAGGCACTGCTGGCTCAAACCAAACCATGTAGGGGTGAAGAGGAGTCTGTGTCACAGTCCATGTGACTGGAGTTAGTCTCCTTGGCCACCACCATCAGTGTTGGAGGCGGACCGGCAGAGGGTGGGAAGGTACAAAGGGACAAGGAAGTGCAGCACAGGACCACATGGCACGGCAGATCCATGCTGAGCTCTCCTGTGATCCTCCTCATACCTGAGCTCTTGTTAATGACTACCCACTCACCCCAGAACCACATCACCACCGTTCTTCCAGCTGGTTTTAGCTAAACAGGTTTTGCAGCACCTCCTGGGATACAAGAAATCCCAGTTTTACACCTAGGAGCATGAAGCCTCCATTTCAAAATCAGCCAAGACTCAAATTTTTGAAGGTCTGGAGGCAACTTGGCAAAAGTTGAAGCCTCTGTCCCACTGGTTTTCAAAACTCTAAGAACATTTCTGCACGCAAGGCAGAGCAGCGTACAGGGATGCCCACCCTCACTGGGTTGAGCACCCCATGGAGTGCACCTGCCCCAGCTCAAGGCCAAGCCCAGCCTCATCCATTAGCCACAGGGTCAGCCACCCACTGACCTCCTGCCCTGAACTTCCACCAGGTAGGAACTGCCTTGTTCCTGGCCAGAAGAGACATTTGAGTCATTCCAACATAGCAAGAATATTTTCAAACTTGGCCATATTATTTGTCTCCAGCACTTGGTGCTGGCAACACGACTTTGCAGATTAAACACGGGAATACATGGCAGAAAACAGTTTCAAATGTGCAAATGCAGTAGCTCGGGAGGAGAATTTCAATGGGATTTTTAACTCCCTCAGGCTCCCTTGAAAGTTGCAGCTTTAATTATTATAACAACCTATTAAAAGCTGAAAAACTAATCATAATTAAATTACTCTACGTCTCAGCCAAACAAGTGTAAGTCTTCCCTCAGGAGAACAAAAAGTTTCAGAAGCACTGTTGCCTAATCCTTCATCATAATGTATTTTGATAGATCTTTTACTACTCGACAAACATTTTCGAGAGAGCTGGGGTTGACCAACCAGTTTACGCAACCATTGGCGTTGGAGTGGTGAACACGGTCTTCACTGTTATCTCTGTAAGTAAATACTTCTGCTGCCAGACTACAGAGACACGTAAGCTACGGTGCCGTTTTGGAACATGATTTTATCCTGGAGCTGGTGCTGGGATTTGCAGGTTTGCAGAGCTGACTCTGCACACCTTGCAGGAAAAATCATTCCTAGAGCCTGTTGCTACTGAGCAGTGATGCCTCCTGAGTAGAAACGACATTTCCACATCCACGGAAGCTCTGGTAGATCAGCATTTCCCCCCAGCCTTTGGGACTGAAATTCTGCAGGTGCTTTTCCCCTTGGGAAGCGGGGCAGGGATTGGGGTTTCGATGGGGAAGCCAGCAGCTTACAACCTCCCTCTGATCTGTTATCTTTCAAATTGTTTTCTGTAAGTACATAGCACCTGCACAAGTGACAGCCCAAGGCTCTTCCACAGTAATAAAAGTAATCTGGCGCGTATCCTCGGCGAATCTGCACAGGGCTCTACTGCCATCAAACAGTGGTTCCTTTTTCACAGGCTTTTCCCTTTGACTCTCTCCAGAGAGAATTAACACAATTCCTATCAGCAGACAATGATGTGTTTTTAATGTGGCCATTAACAAAGACCAGGAAATGCCAAGCCCATTTCCCTCTAATTTCCAGCAAGACTTAGGGAGCAAAGGAACTTTACGCACCATGAAGCAGGACTAGCTGTGAGGTAGGATACACAGCTCCAAGAGATCCTAGTCCAGCGTGCATGAGGTAGGAGGTCTTGGGGTGAGCCTGCTTCAGAAAAGTCCTGTACTGAGTAGAAAATATGATGTTCATAGTGAATTTAGGCAGGGATGTGTGGAGCTGGAAGAGGTCCTTCTCCAGCTTGAAAGGTCTCCTGCAGTTGAATCTCCACTCTGGGGCTGTGGTACTTGCAGCCTGGGACATTTGCTCTTTGCTACTTCCAGCCATGAGCATTTAAAAATTACCTGCATTTGTCAATAAACGACAGACACCGACAGGCAGAAGCAGTCAAAGCTGGGTTGACCTTGGCAAGGAGAAAAGGAAGTGCAGAGATTTTCCCTCTTCTTGCAGCTTCAGGAGTTAGCAGAATGAACTGCCTCCAGCATAAGAGATGGTCTCTTGGAGGCACAAATCGCTGTAATGGCAGGAAAGGTTGAGCTGAGGCGAATGATGTCCTTTTGAGTAGAAGAGAAGGAGCAAGAAGCCTCAGAGGCTCAGACGCAGTATCTTAGGGCAGACGAGATGCACTGTCCTCTGGACTTGTCTAGATCTGCCTGTTAAGTGAAGTACAGACTTAGATGCCCAAAGCTGGGTGAGATGACCGAAGTTCTACTAAGAGAAGCCAAGAAGGAGCAAGCTAAGCCTTGGGGCTACCAGGGTAGCAAAAGGAGTCTGGGAGCGATTGGTGGAAAAAGTCTGACTCCAGTTTGTACACAACTGTGCCTGGACTAGAACAGGAACACAGCAATCATGGTGTGCCTCAAATCATGCTGCATTTTGAAGGCTGTTTCCAAACTACTGCAGACCTGGGAAGTTTATTCTTTTGGACAAAAAAGAAAAGACAGAAAACATCTGTAGTCAGCAAGACGTGTGGGAATGGTGAGAAGTCCTGGGAGCTTGGAAATGCTCTGAGTGTGCCTGGTCTTTCCCTGCCCTTGGTAAGGCTCAGTCTGGCTCCCTGACAGCCACCGGCTGACCCTTGGACCCTTTCTGACCTTTGGAAACCAGCACACATGTCTCTGCCATGAAAGCCAAAAGAGCAGGACTGCAGTGCAGCAGTGGTAACAGGTTGCTTATTGCTAATGGTCCTGACTAAATTCCAGAGGTGTAGACTGAAGTGCTGCATGTGTTTCTACAGGTCTTTCTGGTGGAGAAGGCGGGCAGGAGGTCTCTGTTCATGGCTGGTTTGATGGGTATGTTGATAAGTGCGGTGGCCATGACCGTTGGACTTGTGCTCCTGGTAAGGATTTCTCTCCATTTTTTCTCTGTGGTTTACAAACAAGAGAAGACAAACTACCCTTTAAAGTGGATGTTTTGCATTTTCATCCAAAAGAAGTTGAGAAAACGTTTGTCCTTAGAAGGGACAGTTCAAACTGGGCATAGCTGGAGCCATCTTTGGTTACAGCTGTGTCTTAGGATACTGCTCTCTTTGGCCTGTAATATGGCCCAGTGCTGCTACAAAGTGGGCCTTGTCCTGAGGCTGACCCCAATGACAACTTCAGCCCCTTACCCAGCAACTATTCCCATGGCACCATCCCACATCTACTATGAAAACCCAAGGCACACCTCTAGATACAATGTGGGTCCTAAACCCTCAACCTGCATCTCCTTGCCTTGGCACAGAGATGCTGGACTAGAATCTTGTCATAAAAAAGGGACAAAATATTTCTCCCGACACTCAGGAGAGGGGTCAGACTGTGAGACATAGGGCAGAGTTTGGAGCTGGGCTCCAGCAACATCAGTCCAAACTTCTGGTGCAAGCCTCTGCCAAGATGTAAAACCAAATAAGGAATGGCCTCCTTTACCCAACACCCTGGTCATTAAAGGAAAGACCATTTGGCATCCTCTTGGCCATGCTGCAGCCAAGGAGACAGTTTGAGGGTACAGCTGACCCAGCAGCTGTGAGCTCCAACATCCCTCTGCAAGTGGCAGCACTGGCACCACACACTCCGCCAGCATGCAACATGAGGGTTTGGAGCTTTAATTATTCATATCCAGTCCTCACTTGTCTGAATAGAAATAAATTTCTGAAGGAGAAGCCTAATTAAAGTAATTAGCGATAATTAATGAGAGTCATGTTGGGATTGTAACACTAAGCACGCCCTCTTGCAGAGCCAGTTTGCCTGGATGAGCTATGTCAGCATGGTCGCCATCTTTCTCTTTGTCATCTTCTTTGAAGTCGGGCCCGGGCCCATTCCTTGGTTTATTGTAGCTGAACTGTTCAGCCAAGGCCCGCGACCCGCCGCCATCGCCGTCGCCGGCTTCTGCAACTGGGCCTGCAACTTCATCGTGGGGATGTGTTTCCAGTACATAGCGGTAAGAAACCCCTCTAACAACCATACGGCAGCCCAGCAGGATGTGGATGTGCCTCCCACACAGGCACTTCAGCCACTCAGGGAAACCATCCCTGTGGTGCTGGTGGCTGATATCCACTCTTCTCACTTTGCCCACTGCAGGATCTATGTGGACCATACGTGTTTGCCATCTTTGCGGCTCTGCTTCTAGTCTTCTTTCTGTTTGCATACTTCAAAGTACCAGAGACTAAAGGGAAATCTTTTGAGGAGATAGCAGCTGTGTTCCGCCGCAAGAAGCTGCCAGCTAAAGCTATGACGGAGTTGCAAGACCTGAGAGGCAGTGAGGAGGCATAGACATCGCCATCCAGGAAGGAGGGACTGAGCATGGACTTCTTTCAGGCACTGCGAGAAGAACATCGGGCAAAAGTCTTATTTCACAAAACCCTTGCAGCTGGCACTCCAGAAGAAGCCATCCATCAGATGCCTTCTGGCTGCTGCAGCTCAGACCTCCAAGCCACAGGTGCTAACCTGGCATTTTACTCCAAAATACTCATACGGTTGGGCTGCAGGAAGAGCCAGGGAAAAGATGGGAGGAGTATGTAACATCTGTGTCTCCACACTTCACTGAAAGAGCCCAGTGGGACAGTGATCTTTCCAGCTGGCAAAGTAGTAAGTTGAGCAAGGTCCTCACTCAGCTGGAATGAATCAGAGGGGTCAGCTGATGCTGTAGCCTGTTTTCACCTTTTTGTCCCATGCTTGCTGCTTCCTTCTGAATGATCCAACGCCTTCAGAAACCAGCTGTCAGTGCAGTTGTGCCACCAGCACAGAGCACTTACTGCCCAAGATGCTAAGGAGCAAAATCCCCCTTACTCTTGTCCGTGCAGAGAAAGAAGACGGATCTCACCGGAATCAGTTAGGATGCACCTCACTTGCTCTTCTCTCTGTGCCTTATGGAAATGCTGTCCAATGGATTTCTCAAGTCACAACAGTTTTTAGGAGGATCTTAGAAACTCTGGCAGGGTGAAAGTGCCTATTTTTGTTGGTTTTTTCAGACAGACTATTCACCTCTTCTTGCCCCTCAGGAAGTCTCTCCCCATCCCTACCCTCTGCATCTGCCTTCCCTTCCTTTTGTTCACAGCTCCCACAGCTCCCTGTTAAACCCACAGCTCTAGTTTCAGCTGAGGAGGCCTCGTGCTGTCTGTACCATAATGACCAAGGACAATCCAAAGGGGAAAGTGGTGTTAACTGAAAGAGGTTTACTGCTGCCTGGATGTACCTCAGCAAGCAGGAGATCTTATTGTTCCTATAGCCTTGTTCCTATAGCTCGTTTTCCTTCTCTATGAAATACTTCTATGTGACAAAATCAAACCACAAGGATTTCTCTTCCCTTTTGGGGGGATATGTTGGAATCATTGTAAAGTCTGCTCACTGTTGTTTGACTTTTAAGATTTTATGTTGCTTGTTGTGATACCAGGTTACTTTCTAGCAGCTTTCTCAGGACAGAAACCCATTATTTATTTAGAGTTTAACCCCAGCGTTGCTTGGTAACTGCAAGCAATTGCCAGTGAAGCAGTGACCATAGTGTAACAAAGGCTGAAAACACAACGATAGGCTTGAGAAAAGATGGGCCAAGAAGGGTCATAGGCTGCTCCTGTGGGTTCTTTTTTAGGGAAGGTTCATGCTCCTTTGCATGTGCCTGAACAACTTTCCTTTCTAGACTTTACAATCAGACAATTCTGATCCCTTCCAAGTGACTGGAAGTGTAGCCATGAGGTCCACTGGGACACACATGTCTGGCCCTGGTCTGTGCACTGAAGCACTAAGTTTGCATCGAAGGCTTTCCTGGAGTGATGCTGGGATTTAACTAGAAGACAAGTGGGTCAGAGCTGCCACATGCTGCTGTGGTGGGAGACCTGGGCCTGACATGGGATATGCAGGAGCTGTGGAAACCAGAGCCCAGGACATGATGCACAGAATAGAGCCGCAGAGCTGGGATGCAGGCTCTGGGTCCAGCTGTCAGCCTGCTGGTTGGAAGCAGGACTCCTCAGGCTCAGAAGCTCAACATGATGCCTTCTGCTGTTAGTTAAATGTTATAATGGATTATCTAAATGTAAAAATAAGGCACTAGGTTCTTGTTTTCAGCAATGTTTCTATGTCTGTTACATGAAAGTGACAATGAACATCTCTGGCATGTGCTGGTTTGCACTGTTGTTGGTTTTTCCCCTCTGTACATGTCAGAAGTATGTCCAGCTCCAGATTGGAGAGATTTTCTTGGTAGGACACATTTGTTCCATGGGTGGCAACTGCTGTGCAAGCTCTCAGTTAAATCCCTTTGAAATGTATGTTCTGGAGGTCATACTGTGGGGCTGGGAGGCAGCCCTGAAGCCAGTGGGAGCTTGCTCTGCATCTCTGATTGGGATGAACCCTCCTCACTGGAGATCTGCTGGCATCTAACCCCACTGTCATCACTGCCCACTTGAAAGACCCCACTTTAAAATATACTTCTGCTTCCATAGATACTGGTGTGGCTCTGAGCTTGGTGCTGAGGCCTCTCTAGGCATGACAGGCAGGAGGAGCATTTGGGGAGAGATGGTGTTCAAAGCAGATTTGCCTTTGCTCTGAGGGCAAGTCCAGGCTGGGTTCCCTCCAGGAATGAGAGGATGGGACAGCAGAGGCAGGCTGACAGGGAGAGTGCTGGCACTGGGGTCTTGGCCATCCCTGCTTGGTCCTTGAGAGCCAGCCAGTCTGTACAAACAGAATAGCTTGAGCATAGTCACACAATGCTCATAGAGGTGGTTTAACATTTCCAAAACTGCTTCACTAAACTTCCGGTGAGTTTGGTCCTAATGCCTGAGGGGCACCAGTGACACTGTCAGTAGCTCAGCAGTGAGGGCTCATATATTCAGCGAG
The DNA here is from genome assembly GCA_013400115.1 of Rhinopomastus cyanomelas. Classification (NCBI taxonomy): domain Eukaryota; kingdom Metazoa; phylum Chordata; class Aves; order Bucerotiformes; family Rhinopomastidae; genus Rhinopomastus; species Rhinopomastus cyanomelas. The sequence continues at coordinate 541,165 of VXBP01010081.1, forward strand.
CAGCCTGTCTGCTTTCCTGTGTGCTACCAGGGGAATGCTAGTAGAAAGCCTGATCCCATGGCAGTAGTGCAGCACATACACTGGTTTAACAAAGCCCAAACATGATCAGGACCCATAATGACATCCCCAAACTTTCCTGAATATCTGCCTGGGGGTTCAAAGGCACTTAAGTAAAATGACTCTGTCTATATTCAATCAGGCTTTCTCTCCTCATTTCATCCTACACCTCTGAAAAGCTTTTGGCTGAGCTATAGCAAAGACCACATAGTTTGAAGCAGAAATCTCTGCACATGCCAATAATTAATGTTGTTGCCGGTTTGCAGCCGGCACACCATGAATCCTGCGGGCTGACAAGACACACCCTGTGCCACGACACACCACCATGCCTTCGTGCATTTTACTCCTATAATTTATTTGTCTATTCCCTTGGAGATGCTGCTTTGCTCATTCTGGGATGTTTCAAATTAGATCTGCTCATGCATGTGGTGGGACAGGCTGCAGCCTGAGACAGGAGGTGCAGAGCTTGGTGTGGCTGAAGTTTGCAGCTCTGTCATCCTCAGAAGGGTTTTGGTGGGAAGTTGAAGCTTATAAACTGGGCTGAGCTATCACCAGTGCACTTTTACCATATGTGATGATGCAGGAAGGGGTCGTGCAAGCTGATTAAACCTGCAGATCTGTTTACTTTTGTCTTGTCACATCAGGCTGGTAATGAGGAGTGCACACTTTCTCTGTCCTTGCTACACATGAGTTCCAGTTCAAACTTGTTCTTGAGAATCATTCTTTTTATCTTTCAGTGTAACAGTTTAACTAAGTTGCTAATCATTTAGAAAATTTAAGAGACGAGTCACGCTTATTAGCTAAATGGTCTTTGCACTTTAGTTAACATATGTGAAATGTGTTCTCATACTGTGGTTAGCTAATAATGCAATATAATTAATAATCCCTGAGAAAGCATCCTGTCAGCAAGAGCCTTGACAGTGTTTTCCTAATGTGCTGAGATGACAGCCATTAAGACTGTTCTGTTGTGTCAGATAAATGGCTAACGATATCTAGTTTCCCACTCTCTAGGCATAATTTTAAAATTAGTTTGACTTCCCTAATCCAATAAACTTATGACATTTAGCCCCATTAACACTTTCCCTGCTAATTTATCACAGATTCTTCTGCCTCACTTCAACTTGTTTTTCATCACTGAGAAGCAGTGCTACCCTCCATCTCCCAAGTCAAACAGATGATGAGGGTGAAGCTAAACCATGTGCAGGAGCCAAGACTTCAAGGTACAATGCATTTTCCAAGGTGTTCCATGTCCTCATCTTTCACTGAAGTCATCAGGAGCTGAGGAATTAGAAGTCAAGATACCAGGTTTGGATCCAGCAGCATGTGTAAGCATGAGATTTAATTTAAGGTAACTTCTGTATCTTACCCAGAGGCGCAGCTGGAATAGGTGTGCTGAAAGGGCAGGAATCTCCTCCCCAGCAGGGCCTCAGGAAATGCTGTCTCTAGATCAGTGGCTCTTCAGTTTTAACAAGCTGTAGACACAAGTGCAGAGCTGAGGCTTGGGTAGTGCCTTGTGGTTTTTTGCTGTATGTATTATCTTCAGGAGACAGAGTAGCTCTCATCACTGTGAACAGCACCAGGGTTCCTCAGGTCATAGGTGGGATGTCAGTGTGCCAGCACCATGGCAGCCACATGAGGAGACTGAGTTACTAATGAACAGTCGAGTTACTACATGTCCTCCCTCTTCCTAGTGGGAGTTACAGGTTGTTCGCCTCACCACTTGCCTCTGACCTCCATTGTGTTCCTGGGGTACCTCAGATACTTGTCTCTGTGTGCACGGCTCACCTGACCACATCTGTCCAGCTGTGTGGACACAGAAAGGTTACGTGTGACCACAGAGCAGGCAGGAGCAGTGCTGTCGTAGTGTTAAACATGCTAGGGCATGCAGTCCCTACTAATTCTGAGTCACTGCAGATTCTCTTTCTAAAGGCTGATGCAAATGCACAGTGAATCACTGGCACTGCACTTGCTCTCAATAGGCAGCAGAAAGTGAACAGGAGGATTAAAACATTGCGTGGAGCAGAGTGGGGTACCCGTGGCACTGTGATCTAGATGTTGGATGCTAGGTTTACTTGGTTTATTTGGATTCAGGTGGGACTGGATGATCTTTAAGGTCTTTTCCAACCTTATCATTACTGTGATACTGTGATCACAGAGGCTTTTTAATTGGGTTCACGCTACACAGAAAGACTGTACGTTAGAGTGCAGCGGGTCTGCTGAGCACAGCACTGTCCTGTGGAGGTGAGGACAGTTGGTCCCCAGTCTCTCTCATGTCATCAAGCTCGACACTGTGCCCACAAGCTATTGTGAACCCTCACCTCCAACAGTCAGGACACGTCGGTGGTATTCCAGGTAGGACAGTTCAGCAGCTGTAACAGACACACTTGCTCAAGCCCAAACAGGGTTGTTTACACTGCTTTGGTCGTAACTCGTTATTTCTAATCTTGTGGCCTGAACCAAGTCTTGCAGAATGATCCTCCCTCTACTTTTCCGTGGTGCTCACGTAGTGCTGAAGGGAGCACAGGCTGAGTAAACTGTTCACTGCTGCTCCGCGACTGCCCCTCTCTGGGCTAACTTGCAGGACTTTCCTCTGGCCATCCCTGGTTGTCCCAGGACATGGATGCCCTTCTTGACGTTCCCCACAGAGACTTCTCGTAGACACCATCGATGCAGCAGGCTAGTATCTGAAGGAAGAAGGCAGAATAAGCCAGGCTGCACCCACAGCTCATGTTGCAATGCAAAGAACCAAAGCTTGATCTACTGGAAAGAAACAACTGTGAGTGATCCAGCTGTGCCACACTGGAAAGGAAACACATTTCAGTGTGAAAGGTGGTGGTATTTACTAACATGCTTTCAAATGGAATTGCTATTGTTGCACAGAAAAGAGGAATAATGACATTAGCAGTATCGAGAATCACTTCAGACAACACATGTTGATCGAGACAAAGGGACGATGCCTGCAGGACATGACTGATGGAGCTGATTTCCAATTTTTTTTTAAAATTGAATCTCAAATAAAAGCAGTTGTGGAATACTTGTTTTGTGTCTCAGAAACATCATCTGCAGCTGCACTTCAGTAAAAAGGCTTGATTCAGTCCAGAAGATCTCTCAAGTAATCCAAAATGAATCTGTTAATTGCAGAAAATCAACCAGACTTATAATGTGATACTTAAGGAAAAAGAATTATCAGTAGTGCTTAGCACCTAGCCCACTCCAGTTTGGGTCCAGAACCACTGATAGTTCTGTCACAATGGATTTTGTGAGAAGAAAATAAAAGCCCTGGAGCACATGCAATCAGTCATACCCCTGTGGGTAAAACACACATGCTGCACATGTGAAAACACGTAACAGAATGGCCCAGACTCTGCTTATCAACTCACACAGCACTAATATAGGTGGTTTCCCCAAGGGTAAAGCATATTGTCTCTAGAGCGGGCTGGGTGAGGCAGCGTTCACCAAAAACCCCAGTACCAGGGGAAAGCCACTGTCCCTATCCGCCGGAGGGAACCCTGTGTGAACAAGAACCAAGCCCATCTCCTTGAGCACATTCTATACTATTTGGGGCAGGATCTGTGTACCTAAGGGTGGGATCCCAAACACACAGATCACAATGGTTAATAAGGTCCACAATGGATGATTTTAAAACATGTTAAACATGAGTCATATAGCAGCCCCATTAGAACACAGATGGCAACCTCCAGATCTTAGGGAACAAAACACAGGACAGCACATTGCAGCCCACAGCGCTGATGGCAGAGGCCAGCTCAAATGATGATGCCACACATGCACCACTGAATTTCTGCACTCTTCTGTTTGTCAGAGTTTATAGGCGATCCACAGAGCACTTGGCAAGGCTCCACGAACAGTCTTTGGTGATTTGGTCAAATAGCTACAAGTCTTATGGCATCTAACTTGGAGAGTTTTAACAAACTTGCTTTTGATGTAATTTTGCTGAGGATCCATTTGGCTTCATGGCTGTGTTCATGGCCACATACCCACCCTCAGGGAGGATGATGGAGGCTGATGAGGGCTGCTGCTTTAGCTGCTGATAGGGCACAGATCATAGAATCATTATGGACTGGAAGGGACCTTGAAAGATCATCTAGTCCAATCCCCCTGGAACAGCAGGATCACCTAGACCAAGTCACACAGGAATATATCCAGACTGGATGTGACCTCAAGGGTTAGCTAGTCTTGAGAAAAGCCTGGTCTAGATCAGGGTTGTCAGGCATTAGACGAGGCAACCAAGGGCAGTGGTGGAGTCCCCATCCCTGTAATGATGGAATAGCTGTTGAGAGGCGGTGTGAGGGTCTTGGGTTAGCGGGGAGCTAGCAGTGCTGGGGCAATGGCTGGACTCCATAAAGACCCCTTCCAACCAAACCGATTCCGTGATTCTGAAATGACCTAGCCATCTATCTGGAAGGCATGACGTAGAAATACTCTTCGAGCTCTGGCTACACCCAGACACTAGCTCCGCACCTGCCAAGGAGTGGCCAAGATGGCACCGAGCGGGGGCCCCCTGGCGGGCGAGTGTGGCTCCGCGCACGCGTGGCTGGGGAGGAGGCTGTGAGGAGGGGCTGAGGCTGCCTCTCTCGCAAAGGCGGCTCACGACAAGCTCGCTGGGCCCGCGCGCGCTCCGTAGGCGCCGACGACGGGAGGGGAGGGGAGGGGGAGGAGCGGAGCGGTCGAGCGCGGGAACCCCCACTCAGCATGTGTTCAAACGGAGGGAGGCCGTAGTTGGGGGGTATAAGGCGGACCACGCCCCCTCGGCGTGATGCGGATAGCGGCGCGGGCCAATGAGCGCGGCGGGCGGCGGAAGCAGGTGGGCGGAGCCGGGCGGGGCGTGGTGCGCGCGCTGCCCGCCGCCCACCGCCCCTTCCCGCCGGCCGCCGCAGTGGTCGGGCGTGTGTGCGCGGCGCCGAGCCGAGCCCCGCCCCGACCGGCCCCGGCCCCGGCCCCGTCTACAGCGGCTTCGCACGGTAGGAGCTGGCGCTCGGGCCTGAGTCGTGGCGTGAGGGGAGCGGGAAAATGAAGGTGGGGGTCGCCGCCGCTGGGGAGGGGGTGAGGAGGGGCGGACACACTGGGGGCCTCGCACGTGGTGGGCTCCCACCGCCGGGCACGTGTGGCCGAGCGAGGACCGGCCCGGCTGCACCCGCGCTCTACCCATGACGCGGGGAGGAGGTTCGAGGTCTCCCATGCTAACGCCTTCGTTACCTTGCAGCCGCCGCCGCCCTCCCTCCTCCACGCCACCCCCAGCAGCCACCGCCATGGCCGACGAGCTTGACTTCACTACGGGCGATGCCGGCGCCTCCTTCACGTACCCCATGCAGTGCTCGGCGCTGCGGAAAAACGGCTTCGTGGTGCTCAAAGGCCGCCCCTGCAAGATCGTGGAGATGTCCACCTCCAAGACGGGCAAGCACGGCCACGCCAAGGTGAGCGGAAAGATTGAGGACGGGGCTGCTGGTCGTGTTGGGTTGAGGTTTTTGGCTGGGCTTTTTGTATCTCTGAACTTGTTAAAAAGTTGGTAGCGCTGCTGGCGACAAAAGCAGTTTCTGCAGTGGGGCCAGAGCGGGCTCTGGCAGGGGCTGATGAAATCGCCAGGGCGTGGTTGCGCTCTGCTGTCGCTACCCACCAGAGCACTTCTGTGTCAGCCCATGCGGGCTTTGCTGTCGGCGCTGCTCGACTCCAGCGCTCGCTAGAAGTGCCCGTGTTCCCTTACGTAACCCGGACACTCGGTACCTCGGGGGGCGTGCTCTGGCCCTGTTTTGCCGGCTTGCCTGGCTTATGCTTTTTTCAGTGCTGAGCAAGTGACACCTTCCCCGTCCCATATCCCCGTAGGGACTTTCTGAGGTTGCAGTTGGCTTTGCAGCTGTCAAGAGTCTGGACTAAGGCTAGACCCATCCCCTTCATTCATTCAGCAGCACTTTATGCTGGGTGCTCTGGAGTTCACAGACAGATCTGTTACAAGGTCAAGTTACAGAGTTAGTAAGTTTCCACAGCCTTGTAGGATAGATTTATGTAGGTAAAATACTTAAGATTTGTTAAAGCTGGGGCATACCAAGCCAGTTTTTTCCTTTCTTCCTCCCTCTTTTTTTATGGCTTGCTTTATTAGGTCCAATTTTCTTAAATACTGAAATAGTTGTGAGAGTGAAAGGACCCAAGAAGAGCAGGCTATGAACTGGAAATCTAAGTGCTAGCTGCTGTTGGCATAAAGGGAGGTGGAAGCTGCTTTAATCCCTGTGTGACCCCTTAACCTTCAATTTGTCACCAATGCTGTTGTGTGTCTCAGAACACCTAGAATTTGGAGGGGATGTTTTCTTAACTACTGCAGACTCGGATCTCTAGCTTGCTGCTGTGAAACTGCAGAAGGTGTGGCAGATAGCAGTTCATATGAAAGAGTGTGAGAGGCCTTCTGGTACTTGAGCTGTCTTCACACCACAAGCAAAGGGTCTAGGTAACCTAGTGTTCCAATGATCTCAGAAACTGTCTGGAACAAGCAGTACAAACGGAAATGGCATCTTCCTTCTTTAGGACCAACAGTGACTGATGTTTTCTTCTCTTGTAGGTTCACCTGGTTGGTATTGATATCTTCACTGGTAAAAAATACGAAGATATTTGCCCATCAACTCATAACATGGATGTTCCAAATATCAAAAGGAATGACTACCAGGTGAGTTAACAGTCACTGTGTCCTCCCACACATTAAGAGGCTTTAATGTTCCTAAAATACCACACGTAACTTCTCTTCATCCCAAAACTTGCCTCTCATTTAATAAAGTAGTTAGAATTGATGGAACTTGCCTGTCCAGACATGACATTGCTGAACTTGTAGCATTTACTGAATTGTTTGCATTGGAGCTCACTGGTGGAGGCTACCAACAACCTCCTGTTGCAGCAGCAGATGTTAGAAATGACAGGTAACAGACATGCCTCAGAACAGCCATTTTCTGGCTTGTGTTACAAGGTCACTTCTGTATTCTTTGTGGCACTGCTATTTTTCTGACCCTGCAGAGGTTATTCCTGCTGCAAGTTAGTGAAAGGATAATGAAGACCTCTTTTCAGGGAACCTTAAACCTAAGAGTGTATTGTCATTTGAATTTTACCCATACACAGGCAGATAAATCGACAGGACAGTCTTAAACTGCATGTGATGCCAGTTCTGGCTGCAGTGGCACTTTCTGCTCCTTGCATGGAAGCTGGCTTTCATTGATGTCAAGTAATTTTGGTGTTCCTGTGCTATGCTCTTGAGGTGCATGTATGGAAGAAATTTAGTGGACTTCTGCAGTGCCCTCTGCGATAGGGTTACTGAGTTCTCGAAAGCAGCACAGCTTGTGCAACATGTCAGCTACCTTCCCTTTCTCTGGTCAGGAGCTGGTACATCCAGGTCAGTTGGAAAGCTGCAGTTGCTCTCAACAAAGCCAGAGTTCAGTGTTAGCAACTCTGAGGCTGTCAGCTGTAAAAGCTGCACCAGTGACCTGGAAGCAGAACATTTTCAAGTCACAAGAATGGGTTTTGCAGTCTCTTCCATCCCAGGAAATTTGTAGCAGTTTTCTGGTGTCTCTTGGTAGCAGACTTGTTTTTGCTAGAGTTGCCATAACTCTCAGCCCTATAAATGGCTGTTAAAAGTTGATTTAAACTAGATTCTTCACTGTTGTAGACAAAGTGCTAAGGAATTAATGTAATGAGTTCACTGATTTCTTCTCTCTGGGTACTGCCTGCTAGTGACTGCTGATGTTAGACTTGCTAAGTGGTCTTCTCTCCACAGCTGATAGGTATTCAGGATGGGTATCTCTCCCTGCTGACAGAAAGCGGTGAAGTTCGTGAGGATCTCAAGTTGCCAGAGGGGGATCTTGGCAAAGAAATAGAAGGAAAATTCAATGCCAATGAAGATGTGCAGGTAAATACAGAGGGCAAACAACAAAGCTTACAGTTAATTCCATTTGATTATACAGTGAAGAAATATTACTCTGGTATTGACTGTTTCTAACTCTGTGAAGAGCTGGTTGGAAGCATGAATATTGGTCCTTTGAGATGCAAAAGGACTTTTGTACTGGAGAGGTCAACATGGTGCCGAGGCCTGCTGCAGTAAGTGACTGTAAGATGTCATCTTGACAGTAAGATGATACAGGCATCTCTCAGTGTCTAGATAAATCCTGTCAATGTTGTCTGTATGGTGTGGAGTGGACTCTAGAATTTCTTAATTAGGACTGAATAGGGCTTTGAGATACAGCTTAAGCAGTCTGTTTTGCTGTGTAGCAAACCTGCAGGCTATAGCCTGTACTGGACCGCACCAGGGCTAGTTTGGCTCTGTTGCAGCAGCTTGTTTGTCTTGCTCTGTTGTACAAGACCCCAAGCTGCCAGCCAAGGCAGGGAACAGGCAGTGGAAGAGCAAATAGGTGGGAAGATACTAGTAATATACTTTTAATGGCTGAATTCTACCAGCATCAGACTTTTTTTTTCCTCTTGAGAGAGATGGGATGGATAGATACAAAACTGTGCAAGTCTGTAACTTCCAGGAGTGCTTCCTGTGGCTTGGGTTGGAGCTCATCTCTCTGTCTTCTCTTACAGATCTCTGTCATAAGTGCAATGAATGAAGAATGTGCTGTAGCCATAAAGCCTTGCAAATAAGGAGGATCGCCAGGCTCGGGCAGCTGCTCAGGTCTGGACAAACCACAGATCTATAAATTTGGTTCTTATTGTCACCAAAGCTCTGGCCTTCACAAGCAACCTCATTTCTTTTTTGAATTGTTATAAAGCAGTGCTGGATTCTGGATTAATGTCGCAGGCTAACTGGCAGTTTTCAAAAATCACTGAGATTTTAATTCCTTAATTGTAACTATTTAAACATTCCTGTGGGTTTCAGCTACAGATCTAAGAAACCAATCAGGTGTTACTAGTGGATATATTTTTATTTGCTTGAGCAAAACAGTGTTTGTCTGTATGAACAGACAAAATACAGTATTCAGGGGCTTTTAGATAAGCTGGTAGGTATCTAGGATTATAAAGTGACCTAGAGCACAAATAGTATTTTTCTTGATATGTTTAGGTAGAACTGACAATAAAAGTAGCTTTTTTTTTTTAAAAAAGCTTAAGTATTTTGTGGATTGGGACTCTTGCAGAACTGTAGGTACCAATCGCAACTTTTAGACCAAGAAAATCAAGTGATCAAAAACGCCAGCTGGCTTGACCAAGCCCCAGTGGCCATGTGCAACTTAACTGTATTACCTCTGTATTCTTTGCCAACTTGTTGGCTTATTGTAATGATAAAATTGTGTCAAAGCCTACCTGTGGTTTAGGTGGGCAGTTGGAATATTGGGTAGATAAGACACAGATTAGTCAAGAGGACACAAAGGTGAGAATGGATGTTAAAGCTATAGACTGTCACTCGAGGCCTTTGTCAGACTTGAAAAATAAAATAGAAAAATGCAGTTCAATTGCTTTTCCTTTATTATATTTATCTTAAACTATAGAAGGGTGACAAACTCCATGGGAATATGTTGCAGTGCTTCCAGCTTTAGGTTTTAATCTTCAGGTTCAGACCATATTTTTATAGCACAGGGACCACATGTTTTTCGAAAAGTGGGACAAACTGTAACATTGAGCCTAAACTAAATGCATGTGATTCTTTTTAAAAAGATAAAACTATTGCATTTTCAAACTGTAGACTAGACAGACAATACTGAACAACCTCGGCTTGACTATAAACTAAATAATTGCCACGTAGTTATGAAAGCTAGCCCCTACCCAGGGGAGTTCTGAGTCATTGAAATGAGCATGCATGCCTCTTAACTACTTAGTAGCTTACCAAGCAAGCAAGGCTTCACAGCAATAGTTATGGAAGGGTAACTAGCCTGCTCCTGTTTAAGGCATTCAACTTGAATTCCTCAAGTCTCGGTGACTCTTCATGAGTGGGAAACTTCCTTACTCCTTAGCTCAGAGCTCTTGTCACAGCTCATAAATAGTTTCCTGAGCTTGCCTTAAGCTTCAGTGGCTGCTGGCTCATGGAGGATGACTTGTAAGCACGTGGCATGCTGCCCTGGACAGTACGCACAACTCGCACCACTGGTACTGAGAGTCAGACCTCGCGCTGCCATCACCTGCCTAAAACCTTCTGCAGTTTAGTGGCGTGTACTGTAATTTCCCAGAGAGCTCATGGCAAAACTGCCCTTGCACGTGGCAGGGCTTAGCGAACCTTGGAGGTCTAACATAGATGGCAAACCCACACATTTTGCACAGGCTTCTCGTGACAGGGAGAGCAGTAGAGTGAAGGTAAAGACAGCAATAAACACACTCTGGTAATCAAGCACAGTTTCCTGGGACACCTGGCAGAAGTAGGATGCTGCCATGTGCACTGCTGAGCACAATACACATTGCAGGGAACTCTGCAAGCAGTGGCTGGAACAGTAGAATTGCTTTTCGGATGAAAAAGCTGTAGATGCAAGAGATTGAAATGTATTTGAGTGGTTTTAAAATACATGCTGAGTAGTTCAAGCTAGCCTGTGCTGTGGTCATTTCTGCCTCTCCATCAAATAGTACCTGGAAGACAGGTGTCGATGGTTTCAGAGGTGACTGTGAAACTGTTGACGGTGGTCTGGACAGCAGGCTGAGCTGTGTGGTGTCAGATGGGAGGTCACAGGTTGCTGTGTCTAATAATGCAAGTTCTAATGCTGTCATTGTGTTACAAATACTTCTAAAATGCCTGATAACCAAGACTTGGATTAGTCCTTGTTCTGATAGGGCTTTAGTCTACTTTCAGTTGCCCGTCTATGCTGAAACCTTTTTAGAAGACAAGTATTCAATACCCAATCTAAGCATCTGTGTAGACTGTTAAGCTCTCTAAGACAAGGGCTTGTTTTTGTCTTGGTCCTGCAAGTGGGATTGTGGTCTGGCTGGTGACTTCAGATATTCCAGCAACCAAAAGATACAGGTTTTATGACCTCCAGCTTGCTGAAAGAGCCCTCCTTGGGACTTAGGGATGTCCTGTTGCAACCTTCAGTTCTGCAAGATTTAAATAATGAAGTACTTCATTATAGGTTCGTTCTTATATATTTAGTTGTCTGTCGTGAAGCACTTCAAACATTATGGAAGTGCAGAGCATCAGCTTGTCATGCATGAAGTTTCCCATAGATAATACATAAGCATGAGTCTTAAGCATAATCGCCAAGTTTTGGTAAGTTTTAAAGTTGTTTCTAAATTAGAACATGTATTTGAGGAATTGTTTTTTCAGTTTACTGCCAGAATTGTTTGCAGCAAACTTTGTGATCAATAGTCCATATAGGTGCGTATTTTTAAGATCACTAATGAAATGCTTAGGGAAGTTCTCTTATGGCTTTACTTTGAAACAAATCTTACCAATGTACTTGTTCTGTTGTATTGTCTTAACCCTTAAATTGTGTCAAAGCTGTAATAGCTGATGGTGATTGCTTAAAGGCTGTGAGAACTGTAGGGTGAAGAAAAGTATTTCCACTCCAAGCTGCATTTTTTTTTATGGCTCCAATTCATTGAGTTTCTGTTACTAGTTTACTGCATTGAAAAGACTGCAGTGTTTCCTGCCTTGAACATCGGCAAATAATACTTTAAAATTTCAATAGATCCTTCTAATTTTTGCTTATAATGGTGGCTTTTCAACTAGGCTCTTGCTAGTTGAGCCATGTTCTCAGGGCTGGTTTTTTTAAAAAGCTGAATTTCATTGTTTTAACCTAACTGCTTTCAAGCCTCTTGCAGGTTTTTCTAAGGCACGATGTACTCAGAAATGGTGCACAGTCTGTAGTTTCACAATACAGGTAATTTTACATAATCTGTAAAGAAGTAAAATTTATTGACAGTTCAAACTCCTATGGTTACTGCAGGTCAGTCTCGCAGAATTCAAAATTCAATAAATCCCACATTTTTTTTTTTTAAGTATTTTAGAATGTAGTTTGTTACAATAGAACTAAGCTTCAGGACATAAAAAAAAAGACCTTATTAAAGATACTTTGAGTATCTTGCTTATACACTGAGAATGCTATTGAAGAAGTAAATCCTGGAGGTGCCGAATGTGGTGGAGAGTTCAGCACGGTACATCGGGATGATTGGAAGCCTCTCCAGCACCTGCAGTCAAGCCCTACAGTATTTGGCATCCAAGAGTAACTCGGCTCGTGAATTTACAATGAAACATTCACTGTGTATTGCTGTATCTCAGAAAAGCCGTTGTCCTGTGCTGTGTGTGTTAAGCATTCCCTGTTGTTCAGGGTGGCCTTCGAAATGATGGCAATGACTCATGTTACTGATCGTAGCAAACCCAGACCCTGTGAATTGTGTGAACCGGGAGCGGCAGGCCTTGGGTATCAAAATGTGTATCTTTTGGAAGCCGTGTGTGCTCAACACCACGCAATGACCAGGAGAAAGATGTGTTACGTGTGGTTTTATTTTGCTCCAGAAACAATAAAAATGTCTGTGCTGTGGGGACCTGGTGTTGGCTGTGTTTATCAGGGGTTGGGGTGAAGGGTGTTGTAATGCTTGGAATCTCGGGCGGCTCTCAATTTAGGGCTGCCTGTCTTCAGCCACGCGGCGGGGAAGAGGCACTGCTACCTGTCCGGCAGCAGAGAACGCACTACCGGCGTCTCGCTGAGGCTACGGCTAGGCCTCAGAGATTAACATGGTGGTAGCCCCGCCCCACTCCCGGCGTGCTCTTCGGCCACCCCGTGCGTTTGCGTGATGACGCCGCCGGCTGAGTATAAAAGCGCGGCGCGCCCAGCCTCGTTCTCTTTCTGCCGGAGCGACGCGGTGGAGATATGGGACCGGTGAGGGACCGCCCCGCGGCCGTCTAGGGGCAGCCGTGGGTGTGGGGAGCGGGGAATGTGCGGCCTCCATCCCTCTCGGAGCGGCCTTGGTATCGAGGCCTGGTGCGAGCGGCTGCAGGGAGCAGAATCCCCAGGCTGGTCGGCCTGGGCCTGGGTTTGGGCCTGCGCCCGCCACACCGTGGCCTACCCTGGGTTCCACCGTCCCTCCCCTCCCCGTCCCCTACTGTGTTCTACCCTTTCGCGCGCGTAAAACCTCAAGTGTGTACGTTATACTAATTCTGGGTTGTTTGGGTTTATTTTTGTTTTTAGCAAAAGGACAGAAAATCCAAAAAGTCGACCTGGAAGTTTTGCCTTGACTTAACTCATCCAGTGGAAGATGGAATCTTTGATTCCGGGAATTTTGTAAGTCGTGGTTTTTGCTAACGTCTGATGCTTAGGGTAATGAAAGCCTTGGTACAAAACCTAACAGAATTACAGCAGAAAACTTACATTATTCAGTAAATCAGCACAATCAACAGCTGTTCTGTAAGAATAATTCTGTTGAGGTTTTTTGTTTGGTGGGGTTTTGGGGGTTGGTTGGTTCGTTTTGTTTTTTTTTTAATTGGCATTCTGTTAATGGTTTTAGCTGTTTTATAGCTATTGTGTTTCATACCTTTCAATAGACCTGATCAGGAGAACCATTCAAATTGACTCCTGTTTTAGCATGGAAAGTTTTTTTAATTTTTCCTTTGTAATTAAAGTCTTACTACATTGTAAGCAATTGATGCCAAGAGGTCATTAAACAGTGGTTTTTAATGCTGTTCTGTGACTAGGGTCCCTTCCCTAGTACATACCTAGGGTGCCATTCCCTAGTGTTCTGTTTCTTTAATGTTGAAACAGGAGCAATTCTTAAAGGAGAAGGTTAAAGTAAATGGAAAAACTGGAAACTTGGGCAACACCGTTCACATTGAACGTCTGAAGAACAAGATCACGGTGACATCTGAGAAGCAGTTTTCTAAAAGGTTGGCATAGATTCCTTTTGTTTTATACGTTATCGTGGATTTTCAGCAGGGGTGTATTGAACACAGTGCAGTTCTGGTGCATACAGCAAAAGTGTTAAACCTATCAATTTATCCTTCCTAGCACTCATAAATACTAGTGAAACACTGTTCAGCCAGATTGATTACATTACATGCTAAGAATTCTGCTATTAAAACTCAAGACATGACTGCAGATTAAGGCTTTGCTAGAGCCATGTTTTGGGTGGGGTTCAGACAGCAGTAATGCTGAATGAGGAAGTTCTAATGTATAATTACTGTTTCTAAGGTATCTAAAATACCTCACAAAGAAGTACCTCAAGAAGAATAACCTGCGTGACTGGCTTCGTGTGGTTGCATCCGACAAAGAGACATACGAACTGCGCTACTTCCAAATCAGTCAAGATGAGGAAGGATCTGAGTCTGAGGAGTAATGGAAGCTTGGCTTCGTTCTCACTGCAGGGTACAAGAGACTAGACCATCTATTTATAAGAACGCTTAACTTATTGGTGAATAAAGATTTTACACCCTGTTTGAGAGAGCATGATTAGTTTTGAAGCCTTTTTCTTACAAATTCTAAATGCAGACCAGCACAGGGAATCATTTGCTTGGCAGTTTTCCTTCCATTGCTATAAATCAGCTGTTCAGCATCACAGCAGTGCAAGCAGAGAAGAACTGAGCCCAGTGCAAACATGGGGTGATTATATCACTCTTCAGTCATGCTGGTACAAAGAACACTCAAGCTTTCTGTGACAGTGTCAGCTTCTCACAATGTATGTTGAAGTAACGATACAATATTGCTAAATAAATTTATTTTCTTACTGGTTTTAGTTCCCAAAATATGCTTATAAATGTTAAAATATGGCATTTTTGTGGGATTTATCTAAATCCTAGTATTCCTGTGTATAACCACAAGTTAAACTTGAGTGAAAGATTCATTAGCCAGGTTCATGTTACATTGACAAGGCAGAGATGGCTTTTCATTTTCAACATCTGGCTAAAGTGACTTGAGAGAAGCAGCAAGCTGTGCCTTACTGCTGATAGTGACTGAATCCCATTAAATCCATATAGGTACTTTTATGGTGTTACTTGATGCTGCTTGTAGGATTATGTATTTAGTACAAGTGATGCACCCATGGCTTCATTGACACCCAAGCCACTCCAGATTGTATGAACTAGTTCTTTAGTTCGTGCAATGCCAAGAGACAGCTGATCAGTTTTCACAATGAAAAAGTGGATGTTTTGGGAGCTGCAGCTCCAGAGCCTATTACCTTTCCTTGTTCTCTGATGTGGTAGTGAGCTCTGACTGTAGTTAATTAGGGTATTAGCCTCAGGTTCCAGTTCAGTGGTGACCTCTGGAGTTAGTAATAACACACGTGTGCAACACCATAAAATAGGGGAGTCTGTAGACTGTGATACTGTGCCGAGCTGATACTCTGCTAGTTTAGGCTGAATGAATTGTTTTAATTTTCTGATGATTTTCTGAATTGTTACTGTATTTGCTGGTGATCTCTGAGACAGGCTGTTCAGAGAGTTGCCAAAGCACAGACCAAGTGCTTTTAACAATCACACTGTTAATGTGACACTGTTAACAGACACCCACTTGTGCTGCCTAAATAAAATGGACAACACAGAAGGGGAGGAGATGGATGTTGCCAGCAGCTCTGGGGTCTCGTTTGTGTGCTTGAGCAGCTGTTCCTAAAGTGTGGCCTGGGAATAGGAGCTGGAGCAGCAGTAGGCATGTGACTGGCTGCAAGGCTCAGGGTTATTTCCCGGAGCTTTATATGCTTCCGTCACATGTATTTCACGGTAAAGCTGCAAATGTTAGAAAACCTCTATTTGATTTCTTTGCTGTATAAGTTAAGCAAAGGAGGACACGAATCACAGTTGTGTTTCAAAACACATCCCTGCCTTTGTTTTCACAGTTGTGTTTTTCTGTGACAATACAACCTACAACCTTTATACTGGACTGACACAACAAAGTACTGAGTCAATGTAGCAGGCACAAGCAGAGGTAATAGGATCCTGTTATCCTGCCTTTTAAAGCAGGCTGGCAGCTACACGCATGGTTGTACAGCTCTGCAGATCCAGCCTGCCATTAGCCAGAAAATAGGAAAACAAAGCCTGGGGTTTCAGGCAAAGCAGCTTACTTTGTAGGTGGGTTTGGAGAAAAACTGGCAAAGTGCTCATGTGAGAGTTACTACGCACTGCGCTGACGATGTAGTCGAGGATGCCTTTCCCCAAAGCTTGAAAAATACTTGAAAATCCCAGGTTTCTCGTCGTTTGCTAAATTTGGATGTAGAGCAATTATAAATTAAGGAAAATATTTGTTCTTGAAACAGCAGCCAGAAGTGTTTGTTTAGTTTATCCCTGCCTAGACTTAGTGTTCCCATCCAGCTCCCTGTGGGTTGTTGCAGCTCTCATGCAGTTGGTGTTGTTCAAGGTGTGAGTATGTGTGTTACACAAAGAGGGGTTTGAAAAGTAAGTAGAGTGTTTACTGTATAATCATTGATTATTGGTTGCATGGAAAAAAATGGCCGGAGGACACAAGAAGCTGATCTCACACAAAACTTCAGAAAACTGGTGATTCTTTCATATTTTATTGTATTTCACAGCTGAAGTGGCCAAGTGTGAGGCAGATGTGAGGCACAAAAGAGCCGCTTAGTGCTCATGGCAGGTAATTAACACAGAGATTACTCAGACTAGAATTGAAGTGAGACATTTTTCGAAGCCAGAGGTCAGTGTTTCTCTGTTCTTTGGTGGGTCTAGCTCATTGAGATGGTGCTCCCAGGCACCTTCATTGGGGGACCTGGACCAACTAGAAGCTGCTGTAAAATAAACAGTCTTATTCATTCTTGTTTTGAAAGTTAAACCGAAGAGCTTGAAAACGCACAGGACTGACCGTTGGAATTTTCCATATTTAGTGCTGGACAAGAGCCCAGACAAGCCCTGCTCAAGGGAGAGACAGACTCTCCTCAGAGCTGCATCAACCAGGCAGCAAAGCTGCTGGGAAAAACAGCACCCACAGCCTGGAAACTTCGCTGTAGTTGCGCTGGGGCAGGACCTGTTTGGGCTCAGAGGGTCAACACTTACAAGGCTCAAATTAGAAGTATTTCCCACCATTTTCACTTGTCAATAAATGCTGATCCCCTGCATTTCTCATAAAAACGTTTTTGCTGCTCTCTTCTAAATTAAATCCATGTCTAAGGGTTCTCCTGCCCATGGAAAATGTTAATGTCTGACAAATAAAAAACAGAGAACGAGACATTGAGCTGTTGCCGGGAGCAGCACCACATCGACTATTTACGTGTGAGCACATAGAGAGATGTTTTTTTCTGCATAATCATTCTTTATCACCTCTACTGCAGCAAAACTGATTGAATTCCATTAAAAAAAGAACAAACCCCGCAAGATTTCACCAGCTGTAACCACCACTAGTAAATGTAACTTCTAAATGCCTTGTGTACCCAAAGAGTTTCTGTCCGATTGCTCTTCTGACCCCCATCAGACAAAAAAGCTTTATCAACACCCAAATGTGGTGAGATCAGACATAGAGGTAAATGATTGCAGGAAAATGAATTGGGGTGCTACTGTATACGATAGGGCCAGCATGTGGCAGCCCTTAGAGGAGGCACAGTTTCACATGTTCACACAACACCAGCACAAAGTAATTAGGACCTTGGAAAAATAAATGATAGTAGCTTCAATGTACCCAGCAGCAGGAAATGAGCTTCAGCAGTGGGAGTGATCTGGTTACACAGAAATAAGGAATAAGACAAAAATAAGGAAAAAACTATTTTTAAAGACTAAAATAAAGCAGTTGTCTTGTGCAGGTAAGAGGGGTCAAATGCCTCCTCACACCACCCATTTTGCAATGCCCCACTGGATTTCCATCTTGTCTCATCGCTGGTTTGCTCACCTGTCCCAGTGCCCTTGTTATCAACAACACCAAACTCCTGCTTGAAAAATGTTCAATAAAAGAGGTTTTCCTGCTAAAGTGCAGGCGTGGTGCCCTGCACCCCATGGTGGCAGGAAGGCAGGAAGCAAGGAGCCTCCAACTCCTTTGGACACTTCCCACTGGCGTTATTAACAGTCACAGCCCATCTGTCCCACTTAGGAACCCTTTAAGTGTCCAGTCAATCTCCCCAAACCCTGCAGTGGGCAAGGACATCTTTAACTAGATTTCTTTAATACGGATATTTAAATAGATTTTTGTTCTATGGATATGGTTGGTATTTAGAATCTTTGTCCTATGAACGTTAATATCTACATTAGGTGAAGTATCCTGGCACGATCCAAATCCATTAGCAAAGTGCTAATAGTCTCATTGGTGGGGAAAGGCTGCTGAAGCCTGTCTCCAGGACCATGCAGCAGACGTACCTCAGTGCAGCATTGCCAAGTCCAGAAGAAGGAGAAAAAAAAAAAGGAAGTCAGCAGCACCAAGGAAACTCCATGGGATATGATGCAGAAAGCCCCTGAGGTTGGAAGAGATGGAAGGAGGAATTATCAGAGAACCAGAGGAGCACTAGCCCTTGGACCAGCACAGGGCTGTTGGGGCTCAGTGTGGACTGACGTAAGCACCATCCCATTTCAACATCTACATCCATGAGGCACATCCTGGTTCTGGCTTCTGGATCTCTGCTCAGCAGTCCCATGGACATGCAAATGTCCACATCGTCCTGGTGTGTCCAGTGCTGTCAGGACACTGCCACAGAAACCGCCCTGAACTTTGCCTTTGCTCTGTAGCTGCTCTTAAGCTGTAACTCAGGCTGAAGCAGCTGCTGCTTGAAGCAGAGAAATGCTGTTGCAGAGCACAAACCGTAGGTGGGAGGAGTGGCTTGGGGATAACAGGCCAAGCAGTACAATATGCTCCAAACACCTTTCAACAGGATCCTAGGCAGTCCTCATGAAGGTTGTTAGGCCTTGGAGGGGCTGGTGACAGGTGGCTGATTCTGTGACCCCTCCAAGCCCAGAAACCGCCTTTTGCAGCTTTTTGCATCTTTGCTCCGGGGACAAAGAAAATCAGAAAGGATCAAAGAGCTGCCAACCGCGCAGCATTTTCTGCTGCTGTTCATCCAAGCTGGGTCTAAATGAGCAATTAAGAGAGCTTTGCTGTAAGAGTCTTTTGCAAATCCCTTTTTTTGTTATGTAGCTTAACTTGGCAAGACAGTCCGAACACCCCACGCTGACAATTGCAAATGTTAAGTATGATTTAAGTCTCAGTTTTGTTATCGTGTTCTTGCCATCAGGCTAGGGTTTTGATAGGGCTTTTAAATAGGACCATGGGATAACAAGGATTTTCTTCACCAGTCCATTGCCACACAGCGACACTGATGTTCCATCACCTAAGCAATTTGTTCCAGTAATCCACCACCCTCAGATTAAAGAACTTTTCCTCAGCCTAAATCTACCCTTTTCCAGCTTAAAACCACAACCCCTTGTCCTATCGTTCCCTGCCCTTGTGAACAGTTCTTCCTCAGCCTTCTGATAGGCCCCTTTCAGGGACTGGAAGATGGTTCTGGATGCTGTCCTCAGCCACGAGAGAGAAGGGGCTGTTCAGCCATCCCCTTCCCAACTCTGTAACATTTTCCAGCAAAACTGCATTTGTCAGTCCTCCTCCTTCCAGTTCATTTAGAAAATATTTGCTGAGTTAGAAGATAACAGCCCTGAGATGGGAGGGTTTGCTGACAGAGCAGGCTGGGATCTGTAAAGTTTTCTACACTTCTTCCAAGCAGATACAAGGCTCTTTCTTCTGCCCTAGACTGAGATGCTGATACTCCCACAGGGGGTGAGGACTCTCCCCATGGCACCTGGCTGTGACGGGGCATCATTTGGGACTTGCAGAGCTTACAGATGGTCAGTAAAGGGGCAAAGGAGCCAGCGTGATTAGTCTGTGGCCCAAAGCAGGAGGGTCCTGCCATCACTCAGGCCTCCTCAGAACCAAACACACGTTCCAGGAACCCACATTTTCCCCTCCCTGGACAGGTTTTGGGGCAGATGGTTATATGCTGAAAGTAGGGTTCAAGCCTTTTTACTTCTGGATAGCATCAGGAGCAAAGGACTATGGATGTTGCTGTAGAGGAGCTCAGGAAACATCAATCTTCTGGAGGTGGGGAGTGCCATAGCTTCCACACTGCTATCATCCACAGGTTTTTCATGAGAAACTATAGTGCAGCTACAAATACTAACAAAAGTCAAACTCAGGAGATGCCGTCATTGGACCAGCTTTGTTATTAGATGTAAATTGTCCCCATGTTTGCTCTCAGGCCTGCCAGACCCTACTGACACGTTACAGCCCCATGCCAAGAGGCCTTTGCTAGCAGTATGGCAACAGCAAAGTGGTTAAGAAACATAGACAGGTCCCCAAATTCATGGTATTTGCTTAAAAATCATGAGTTTGAGTAATGAATTATTATTTCCTCTTTCGCAGAGTAAGAAGTAGTGGTTCCCAACTCTTCTTGGCAGTATAATTACATTAAATAAAAAGACACATAAAATATATATACAATACACATAAAATGCATACATGAACTATACAGATATAGATGGATGTTCCACGTATAAACTCTGAGGTAACCACCTCTCAGGGACGGGGATAGTGGCGGCAGGGTGCAGGCAGTGGTGCACACTACCTGAGCTTGCAGTGAGAGCGGAGCCCCTGCACAGCTGCAAATGCTGTCGGGGTACCTCTGTGATTGCACGTTGTAGAACTGTGTGTGTGCGGTGGCAGACCTTGGGTCTGGGACAAACTGTGTGGCACTTGGAGGTTAGTGGGAAGAGGAAATCTGCATTTTGTCAGTGACTTCTGACATTCAAACTCACCCTGGAACGCTCAGGAGAGCTCTTTTCCTCTCCTCCCAAACACAATAAAGAGGCACAGAGTGACTGATGTTTTTGCAGGTGCAAGAGACTGCGGTACAAAGCTGCAACTGTTCTGCTCACCTTTAGCAGGAGCCTGTTTCCCACATCAGCCCTGTGATTAAAAAAGATCATAAAATCATGAATCAGGCAACATACACCCTCCCACACACACCCCACACCCCCCACCCCAGCTTTCTTTGCAGTGTCATCTGGGGGAACCTGCCTGAAGGTCCTTACACAGCAAGGCCATTAACAGGGCTGTCCCCAGAGGGGTCTGCAGCTCCCTGTCCACAGCTTGGATGCTCTTTGCTGGGATTGTGGTGACCTGGCGCAGAAAGGGCGTCTTACTGCTGTACACGAAACCTCTGGGGAGAGCTCTGCTTGCTGGACAAAATGTTAGTGGTGATGCTTTACCAGAGCCCTTTGGGCCTCTCGTGTTGTGAAGCAAATTAAAGTGGGCCGTGACTATAAGAATGATTCTGTGTGTTATACTGAGTTTTGCTAAGCACCAGAAGGAGCTGCGACAAAAAATTTCCTCTAATTGAAACCTCATTCTCTGCCACAATCCACAGAGAGTTTTGCAAACAGACCTTACAGATGTGAGCTCAAAAGCTGAGTCCTCCAGGCCAGGTCCAACCAGTCCTGTTACCCTGGCCTGAGGAAAGAGGGACGATATGAGCAGTGTTTGCCATGTGAGTGCTGATCCTTCCTAGACTGGGATCAGCCTGACAGAGGTGCAGGGAAGGTCCTCCACCAGCTATGGTGAGAGGTGCAGAACAGTGAGAGAAACACTTCTTTTGGCTTTTGCCCAAGACTTGTCCTGCCTTGGATAAAAACCAGTAACGTGGGTAACAACAGGTGTCCTCTTTTAAAAAGATAACTCAGAAGGACTGTTTATGCAACTGAACAGTGTAAGAGCAAGTTTGTTTGCAGAGAGAATTGGGAGTCCATCTGCGGGTGGATGAACATCCATCCTGGACAAACCGTCATGTCTCTCTGGCAAAGGGAGCTTCCAGCGACAGTGGGACAGGATGAGCTGGACCTGAGCAATAAACTGGATTACACATTGCTCGAGTATTCTCCATGACTTACTGGAACACGGGCAGTGGTGGTTTCTGTGTCGTTGGGTTTTTTGCTTGGGTGGTTGAGTGGGGCAACTGTTTCATTTGCTTCCTGTTACCATGAGCCAGCAGTGTGCCCTTGTGGCCAAGAAGGTCAACAGCATCCTGGAGTGGATCAGAATAGGGATGGTTAGCAGACGGAGAGAGGTTCTCCTCCCCCTCTACTCTACGCTGGTAAGACCACATCTGGAATATTGTGTCCAGTTCTGGGCTCCTAAGTTCAAGAAGGTTCTGAAGGAAGGACACAGAACTGCTGGACATAGTCCAGCGTAGAGCAATGAAGATGACGAAGGAATTAGAACACCTCCCTTATGAGAAAAGGCTGAAGGAGCTGGGTCTCTTTAGCTCTCTCAGAGGAGACTGAGGGGTGACCTCATTAATGTTAATGAATATGTGAAGGGTGGGTGTCAGGAGGATGGAGCCAGGCTCTGCTCAGTGTCATCTAGTGATAGGACAAGGGGCAATTGGTGTAAGCTGGAACATAGGAGGTTCCATATAAATATCATAGAATCATAGAATCATTACAGATTGGAAGGGACCTTGAAAGATCATCTAGTCCAATCCCCCTGCAACAGCAGGATCACCTAGACCAAGTCACACAGGAACACATCCAGGCGGGTCTTGAACATCTCCAGTGTATGAGACTCCACAACCTCCCAGGGCAACCTGTTTCAGTGCTCCGTCACCCTCACTGTGAAGAAGTTCCTTCTCAGGTTGATGTGGAACCTTCTGTGTTCCAGCTTACAAACATTGCCTCTTGTCCTATCACTACATGACACTGAGAATAGCCCAGCTCCATCCTCCTGACACCCACCCCTCAAATATTTGTAGACATTAATGAGGTCAC